>OZ012703.1:10677061-11277061 GCA_963942595.1 Cylloceria caligata | reverse complement strand
TTCGTCAGTTGTGTGAATTTTTGTTTTTCTCAAATATCGATCCACTCTGAATAATATTCTTCAAAAATTTGTATCTATCCTTGTGGAAGTCACAGTTCCTGTGTTGGTATGACACATCAGCCGAATACAAAACACACACCTTAATGTTACTTCGTTTATATAAAAAGTTTTAATCCAACATTTCTGGGAAATACAGTGACCATTTCAATGTTTCAAAACCCTACAATACTCCGAATCCTTCTATAGATTCTCTATAACGAAATATCCTCAAAAGTCATCTGATTCGTGTGGAAACGTAACTCGATATCCGAAAATGAGCGAGAGGTGGAGCATTTATAGTAACTGAAAAAATGAAAATCATATAAAATGAATTTAACCTTATTTCAGCATATCCCTGGCTGAAAGAAGACGATATTAAGGTAGCAGAGTGGAATTATCCTGTCACCACCGAAGAAACGTTGAGATACAAAACATACAAGGATTTGTGGGAAAAAGGATTTTATATCTCCAGTGGAGCAAAATTTGGTGGAGACTTCTTAGCATATCCAGGTATAAACTGAATTACGAATTTAATTTCATTCCAATGGTCGATCTCATGCGCATCTCTTTCAGGAGATCCCATCATGTTTCATTCTCAATTCATAATCGAATGTAAGGACAAGGACAAGGAAATAGCGATAATCGAACTGGGAGCTCAGTGTCGGGTGGCTTGTCACGTCAGAAAGACTCAAGTGTACGCTACATTGTCGGATAACTCTGAAGAACCCATAAAATATCAGTCATTTCAATGGGCGGAATCCAACATGTTTTCACCAATTTAGGATTATATTTTACGATCATAAGAAGCATACGTTATTTATATTTAAACTTCAGTAATGATTATTGTTTTTTATTCAACTAACATGTATAAGAATAGCTGGATCGTTTCAAATCATGTCAATGAGTTTGAATCGATTGTCCTGTTTATCAGGGAGAATATTAAAGTGTTTTTTGTAAATAACTTGTCCCTGACGTCCGCTGTAGCATCTTTGAATCCAGGTATGATCCCATTTGAGGTTTACTTTTTCGCAGGTGACTAACACCTTTCCCGACTCTATGGCAAACAGGTTACCATTTCTACCAAAGCCAACCTTGACAGATAAAAATTAATTACCGTCAGATATATTCGTGTGTTTTTACGTATGATATATGAAAGAACGTTTGAAATGTTTTCTCACGTGAAGTCCAGGATGAAACCTCGTTTTGAGCTGAGCTACTAAAATTGTTCCAGCTGAAACGCGGCATCCATCGTTCACCTTGCAGCCTCTGTGTTTCGGTCTTGGATGGCCTGGCTTAATTCTCGTACTGGTACTCGACTTCTTAGAAGCGTAACGAATGCATACTACAATGAATAATTTACGATACTTTAATGGAATAATTATCTTTGGGATAAACCACGTTGTATCTAGATATGGATATCGGTAGATAGATGCAAACATTTTCAAAAATACTGATTTTTATCAAATATTTTAGTTGAATTCTTTCAAATTATTCTCGATTATATGTAAAAAAAAATGAAATATTAACATTTTTTCTTAAAGAATGTTGGCAACAGATTTATTAATTATAATTTTGTTTTATTTAATGGTTTTTCCATTAAGGATTGCCATTTCTGATTTTATTTGTAAAGAGATTTAAACGTGGATCAAAATTGAGAAAGATCCATTCCAACTAAATAACACACGTGATTTTTACTAATGAGATAACATTTAGGTGCCTGAAATAAGTAAAGTTTCAAATTATTCCCACTGTGATACAAAAAAAAAATCTTTTTTAAATTTTCTGCGGCAAATTAATTATAATTTTATTTTATTTAATGTTTTGTCAACTAAGTATTACCCATCCCTGATTCTATCTGTGAGGCAAGAGATTTAAACGTGGATTAAAATTGAGAACAATCTCCACAAGCTTCTAAATATTCAATTTTTTCATGTCAATATTAAGTCATTCTTAAGACGATGTGCCACATCTTTGGAAACTTAACAATAACAGAAACTGTAATTAAATGTACTCATTACCAGGTAATATTTCAGACAAAAATGAATTTGATTTTACTTGTATCTATTCTGCAGTGTATTTGCTTTTTTTCTTAAATATTAATTATCTCAGAGTAGATTGAAGTACAGATTTTAATAATCTGAAAGTGTCACATTATCTTCAAGCATGTTAATAAGATATAGAAAAATTATTCTTTTTAAGGACGTATGTGTATTCGAGTTTGTTTTTAGTACATTTTAATCATCGGAAGTTCTTAATAGGAAGCTATCCAATACAGCTTTCCAATCTTTATTGTTATTTTTAAATCTTGCTCCAAAATATTCAAAAATTATGAAAAAGGACATTATACACGTTATCAATTTTTCTCATATTGTTGCATGCGATAAAAAATATGTAAATATGCCAGAAAGCATTAATTTTATTCGTTGGCATGATGTATCTACAAATTATTGAAATTGGCTTACAACCACATTCGAACCTTTTACCATATCTCAAAAATAACCTCAAAGGTTTTGGACTCTACCTTGACTAACAGTAGCAACACTCGTCAGAGTTTGTTTCACATTTTGTAATGACGAAACAAATAATTGAGTCAACGATGCCATTCTTTATGATCTACCTCACGATCACACTTATTTTTTTCTCGATGTTATTGTTAATTACAGACAGTACTTAAAAATTATTAGATTTAAAGCCGAAACGAAGCGATCAGCTGTCTAGAGACCATACTTCGCTATATTTCTGCATGTGCCTCGAACACATCAAGCAATAGGAATCTACGATTACAGCTCGATAAGAAGTTCCATATTCCATTATGATAAGAATTCTATTGTGAAGAGAGTAATTAGTTTCATTGCCATGTTTTGTGAATCAGCGGTATATACAATCTGCTGAATGTCATCGTTGCTGTTTTTAAATGATTTACCACACGATCCCACTTTTATTTTCTTCTCGATGTCATTGTTAATTAATTAAAGTCAGTGATTTTCTATAACGCGAAAAGATTAACGAAGCTAAAAGACGTCTAAATGATTTCTTAAAATGATGTGAATGTCATTGTTGCTGTTTTAAAATGATTTACCACACGATCCCACTTTCATTTTCTTCTCGATGTTATAGTCAATTAATTAAGGTCAGTACTTTTCTATACAGCGAAAACATTAACGCAGTTAAAAGACGTCTAAATGATTTATTAAGACGATGTAAATGTCATTGTTGCTGTTTTTAAATGATTTATCATACGATCCCACTTTTATTTTTCTCTCGATGTTATTGTCAATGAATTAAAGGCAGTGCTTTTGCATACAGCGCAAACATTAACGTAATTAAAAGACGTCTAAATGATTTCTTAAGACGATGCGAATGTCATTGTTGCTGGTTTATAATGATTTACCACCCGATTCTACTTTCATTTTATTCTCGATGTTATTGTCAATGAATTAAAGGCAGTGCTTTTGCATACAGCGCAAACATTAACGTAATTAAAAGACGTCTAAATGATTTCTTAAGACGATGCGAATGTCATTGTTGCTGGTTTATAATGATTTACCACCCGATTCTACTTTCATTTTATTCTCGATGTTATTGTCAATTAATTAAAATCAGTACTTTTCCATACTGCGAAAAGATTAACGTCACTCAAAAACGTACAAATGATTTCTTCAGATGATGTGAAATATTTATGGGTGCAAGGAAGATAGAACAAATCCCCTCGCTCCGTGACGATTTTGTAGGCGCCAACTCGGTCGGTAATGAACCTTTTCGTGCAAATGTTTTCTCTAAGGTGTCGGAACTTTGCAGATATTGGCAAAGTCTGATGTATATCAGTCAACTAAAACTCGTTATAATAATTTTTTTAAACTCAATGTAATTGAAAAAAAATTGGCACGTGTAACGGTTTGTTGCCCGCTGCTCGGTCGGCAACCCCGAAAACAAGCGATACGCTGAAGTTAGAGTCCCTGTAGACAAACACGGGACAATGTCGAAGCGATTTCTAATTAGTTCCGTTATTTTACTGCAAGCCCATCTATAAGACCATGCCCGCAACTGAACACACTTTTGCGTGTCTGTCGATGAAAACTACAAACTGCCAGTTTCTTGCAGAAAAATGGCGACCAAGCGTACGGTGTCCAGCAGTCCATACTTCGTCTATAGAGATTCTACTGAAGAAGAGCTCTTGCCGCCGCTGTACCTGCAGTTTTGCGGTATAATAGGAATCTTCAATTACAACTCGATAAGAAGTTCCAGCGAGAGAGAGAGAGAGATCTTTCTCACCTGTACCGACTGATCAGTCAGTGCTGTCGGTGAAAAAATTCGTAAGATCGACTCTTAGAAAGATTTGGTACTTATCTCGGTATGATAAGAAAAACCTTCCCCCCCGTGCTCCACAACAGGAATTTTCACTTTTCACAGTTAGCTTCGTTGCCACGTTAAGTAAACCAGCGGTAAATACAGCTCATCGAATCTAACTGTTTATTTACACTGGCGTCATCGAATCGTGAACAGTATTTTCATTAAGAATTGTATAACTCGATACTGGACTATTAAAAAAATAATTACGAGGATTATAATAAACGTGAAAAATATTAGAACAGCAACAATGTAACGTCATTAGTTGCCATTCGACCGGTCACCGCTAGAAAGAATAAAAGTGCACGATCTTTGACGATGAATCTCCACGTTTATTCAAAATTATAAAAAAATTCGTATATTTTTTACTCTGTATTCATTGGTTTTTTTATTAATTGTATAAGATTTGAAGATAATTTAAATCAACTATGACAGTCAGTGGACACGGTGGATCGAGTCCACAAAAAGTTAAACACTCCAAGCACAATAATCACGAATGCAGTATCGATTCGAGAGGATCCAGCGATTCGTATGTCTACCTTTTTTCTAATTTTGTATTCGTCATAAAAAAAAATGTTATTTCAATGAACGATAATTAATAATAATAATTAAATTGTTTGCAGCAATTGGTGGCTACTACTGGGCATTATCTTGATCCTGACTGCCGGCACCAGGTTCTACAAGGTTTCAGAACCTCAACATGTGTGGTAATTACTCTCTCTTTCTCTCTCTGTGTGTAATATTAACCAGTTAGCCAAACACAGCGGTATCGTTGCAAGCCCTTTGTAAATTATTGCATTAGAATGAATCTGCATTTATAAAAAACATATATTCCTATTCTCCTACCCGATGGTCTTCTTATAGATCGAATAAGACTTTTCAAAGCCAATTTTGTAGTAACACTGAACTAAGCTGTAAACATAAATATTTTGCTTATGAGAATGTTTTTTTTTTTTGTGTTTGTCAAATGGTGTTTTTGTAACAAGTTGCAAAATTTCACTTGTGCAATCTCAACACAACTTTGTCTGCATAATATTCAGTTGACAGACTCACCAATGAGATTACACCTTTAAAAACTGTAATCGGTAACTGTAAAGTATCGGTAAAACCTGTAATCACATCTACTCAGAGTCAGTCTATGTTTGAGAGATACAAACAAATAAATACAAAACAAACAAACCTAACAAGTATAAAATCATATTTCACTACAGAATAGACAAACTGTGAAATCAAATTTGATGTCGTATAAAATATTAACTGGCACAGAGCAAATTGGATTACAGTTTTTGTTACCGATTATAGTTTCTGAAATTGTGTCACATCGCTTGAATGTTGGGAAACAAAACTTATTGCAAATCTATAAAAAGATTTTTTTATTTTTAAACAATTTTTCTGAATTAATAAATATTGATGAGGCTTTTTATACATTGTATGACAATTTTTGGAACATTTCTCACGACATTTTGTGCCTTTCCAGCTGGGATGAAACACACTTTGGAAAGATGGGCAGCTGGTACATCAATAGAACATTCTTCTTTGATGTACATCCACCACTGGGCAAGGCTAGTTGGAAATTTTCTTAATTCATCATTCGTTCTCCATTAAAATGTTTAATTATTTATTTATTTATTTATTGACAGATGCTCATAGCTCTTTCAGGATACTTGACTGGCTATGACGGCACTTTTCCATTTGAAAAACCAGGAGACAAGTTTGAAGAAGTTCACTATGTTGGCATGAGAATCGTCAGTATAGCGAATATTTCTATAAATTATTTCTCCTGCCATTTATAAAATTACTAAAGATTTGAATGAAAACCATTAAAAATGATATTTTCACGAAATAATAGTTATTTAAAAAAATATATTTCAAACAATCACATTCTCATTATAGTTTTATCAATTATTCAATTATAGAAAAAAAAAATCATTTCGATTTCTTGAAATAAATAATAATATCACAACAGAAATGAATATTTTATGATTTTCTGACAATCTCTAAATAGTTTCACCAGATACTCAATTAGTTAAAAAAAAAATCATTTTGATTTGTTCAGAAGAATTATCGATAATAATTTTCGAGAAAATATTATTTATAATCGTTTTACGAGAATCCTTTAATTACACTGATTTAAATTGATTTTATTGTAATATTTCACAGTTCTGCACGTTCCTAGGGGCAACTACAGTTCCTCTAGCCTACCTAATAGTCTGGGAACTTACAAAATCAGTGAGAGCATCTGCGCTTTCTGCAATGTTTATTCTATGCGGTGAGTGCAGATCTATGCAAATTCTTCTGTTAGCAACACAGAGAGAGATCTTTAATAATAATATTTGTACTTTTAGACGTAGGTTTACTGACGCTCAATCGTTACATCCTTCTGGATCCAATACTGCTCTGTTTTATGATGTGCGCAACGTGGGGTATGGCTCGTCTCGGTTCAATGCAGAACGAACCGTTTACGAAATCCTGGTGGGGTTGGATGGCCTTTACTGGAGTTTCGTTAGCATGCACGATAAGCGTGAAATTTGTCGGTTTGTTCGTCGTACTTCTCGTCGGGCTTTTCACTATTTATGAATTGTGGCGAGAGCTCGGCGACTTGTCCAAATCCGCGGTAAGATTTAATTTCTCTGTTAAGACAACCATTTAGTTTGAAGCTAAAAATAATCGCCATTTCCTCTCTGTTACAGACGTACGTCGGAAAACATTTGTTGGCGCGTGCTGTCTGCCTCATAATTTTACCAATTATCATGTACATGTTCTTCTTCTACATACATCTCATGGTTTTGAATAAGAGGTGAGAATACTGCATGTCGAATTGTCTTAAGAGGATACGTTACACGTCGTCTGTCTATTTTAAATCGCCGTATGTGCGAGAGAGATACTAGAATTTTCCCATCACATATTTTTCCGTCACGATTAATCGGTCGAATAAAACACGAGAACGGTTAATCGCGATATATCTTTCTACTTGCCTACGGCGATGTTTCTGTTTATTCAACTTGTCCTTGTTTAACAAAGAATATTTTATAAAAATGAAATTACTCACGAATTCATACAATTACAGCGGCAGCGGCGACGGATTCTATAGTTCGGAATTTCAATCTTTACTGGAAGGTAATTCGCTTCACAACGCTACGATGCCTCGTCAACTGGCTTACGGGGCTACGATAACATTGAAAAATCATCGAACGGGTGGTGGTTACTTGCATTCTCACTGGCATCTTTATCCCGAGGGCATTGGTGCCCGACAGCAACAAGTAATTTCTCGTTTCTTATCTCCAACCATTTGGAGAATAATTTTTTTTTAAATATATATTTGATACATTTATTTATTTCTTAGATCACCACATACTCCCACAAGGACGATAACAACGTGTGGCTCGTGAAGAAGTTCGACAATGATGATATCCCTTCCGAACCCGAATTGGTCAAGCACGGTGATCTTATTCGTCTGGAGCACATCGTCACTCACCGAAATTTACATTCTCACAAGGAAATTGCGCCCATATCAAAGAAGCACTATCAAGTAACGGGTTATGGAGAAGTAAGCGATTGTCAATCATTAAGGTGATGTGACACATCGTCAGAAGCTGTAATTGTTAACAGAAACTGTAATCGGTAACAGAAACTACAATCTAATTTACTGCAAGCTGGCTAATAATTTTGGCAAAAGCAAATATGGTTACACATCGTCTATCTGTAAACTCTGCCGTAGAAACGAATTAATTATTTAACATCAATCGTGTCTGAGTAGATTGGATTATAGTTTTTGTTACTGATTACAGTTTGTAAAGATGTGTTACTTCATCTTAAGATGATTTGCTGTACGTCGTCTGTCTCTTCACGATTGTGATACGTACGACACCGATATTAGAATTTTCACATTGCGAATTTCTCCGCCATCATTGATCATTCGAATAAAATACGAGTAAAAAAAAAGTAAAATACAATTCATCGTTCTTCTCTTTTAATCGAAACATCAATCGTGGTGGAGAAATTGGTATTACAATTTTCGTTACCGACCGAGGAGTCGGTAACGAAAACTCATCATCTTAAGCTAAAGCTCAAAACCGATAGTTCGCACTCAAAATTTTCAACACATTTTCGTAAAATCCAGATTTTTGTAGAGACGTCAGAAGAGTTGGACTCACTGCGTGTATGATGCTCGGAGTGAGCCCCACAAATCCAACACTTATCAGAAAATTTATGTCCGAGAGATCAAATCGTATTAGAAATATTTAGCTCTGTCCCTCTTGCACTTGCGAATTCTCGGATCATAGATCACGTGACTCGAGCCTCTCCTTAAAGTGATGTGCAAATCTGCACATCGAGTTAAGACGAATTATTTCTACGGCGATAAATGAATTCCAGAATGGAACGGGAGATGCTAACGACGTTTGGAAAGTTTTGATCGCTAACGGAAGGGAAGGCGATGTAGTAGAGACTGTGACAAGCAAATTAAAGTTTCTTCACTATCTTCATCATTGCGTATTGACCTGCAGTGGTAAAACCCTTCCTAAATGGTTTGTACCAAACGATAAATTATATTTTTTCAATTTTTTAATTGAATATTTCTAAAAACAAATGTTTTTATGTATTTTTTCAGGGGTTACAGTCAACAGGAAGTATCCTGTAATCCTAATATGAGGGACAAAAACGGTCTTTGGAATATCGAAGATAATACTTATGCGAAACGTAAGTTAATAAGATGTCAATCGAACTTTATTGTTTCTCAAAAAAAAAAAAAATGTAGAAATCGCTTAAAAAGTAAAAAAATTTTAGCATTTATCGAACAATTATGATTTTCGTATTCATTTATCGCGTTACTTGTCTCAAATTCTGGTTTGCACACTATATTCAGGAAGGTATTTCCATTTGCAAGAAAATATAAATATTTAATAGTCATCTGTTTGAAAATCAACTTGAGTAAAAAATTGCGTTTACTCGTAATAAATTAAATTAGGACAAATAAGAACGAGAAGTGAGATTAAATATTGCGAAAATTGCTTTACGAACTTGTGATTAATGAAGTTTTAATTGTATACAAGAGAAGTAACTAAGCGACCATTAAATATGATATTTTTCGGTGAAATGCTACACACTTTTGTAAATCAAAAGTTGAAAAAAGAAAATTGGATGAAAAAAGTGATAAATTACGAAAAAAAAAAAGAAACATCGAGTTTTGTCCAAAAATAGAATTTTCATGCGACTTCGGTAAGGCCTAATTTTTTTGTTGTTGACAAATTATCAACCTTTTGCTATGTTCTATAAAGAATTTGCTAATTTTTGACAACGTTACGATTACACGAAATTTCTTCGACAGTACCGAACGTAAGTTTTCAAGTCTACGCTCCTGGCTTTCTTGCCAGGTTCGCAGAGTCTCACGCGGTAATGCTGCAAGGAAATTCCGACCTAAAAGTCAAGGAAGGCGAGGTCACATCGAAGCCTTGGCAATGGCCGATAAACTACAGAGTACGTTTGCTGCGGTATCGCACTTTTACGTTTATTAGTAAAAAAAATATTGAGGACAAAGAACGTTTTATAAAACTTTTTGTACAATATCTCAGGGACAATTCTTCTCCGGAAACAATCATCGGATATACCTCCTCGGAAATCCGATAATCTGGTGGGGAAATATCGCGTTTCTCGTCCTATTCGCCTTTGTTTACTTGCACGCATCAGTTCGAGAACAACGAGGTTGCGAAGATGACGAAGCAGCTGCCGCAGAGAGACGAAACCTCAAAGACGCTGGTACTTGGTTGTTCATCGGATGGCTGCTTCATTACGCACCGTTCTGGGCTATGGGCCGTGTTCTTTACTTCCATCACTATTTTCCTGCATTGCTGTACAGCTCGATGCTCACCGGTGTTACTCTTAATTTCATTATCGAGTGGATAGTATTCTTATTGCCCGGAAGAATTGGAAACACGCTTTACCACGTTTTACTGACGACTGTTATTTCTAGCACCGCATACAGGTGAGCTTTTCAATTGATTCTTGAATTTTAGCTCAGAATGAACGCGTTAATCTCACGAATAATATTTACAGTTTCTATCTCTTCGCTCCATTGTCCTACGGAATGGATGGACCGTCCGCGGTTGATCCCGAAAGCCCGATGCATTCGCTGCGTTGGCTCGAAACTTGGGAGTTCTAGTTATCGATCGAATCGACAACTATCTTTAACAAGTTACACGTGAGACGTACTCGAGATTATTATTATTTTTCTACGTAAAAAAGAAGATTGTTGAATACATTGACTCATTCTTCTACCAAGAAGCGAGCCAAAACTAGGTTTAAAAAAATTAAGATTGTTGAATATATGCCTTTTATAAATAGCGACATAACTATTTTTGTTAATAAATTGAAACAACTATTAGAAGTATTTCAAAGGTTTATTAAGATGATGGTTTATGACGCAAGGCGTTGAAGTTTTGACTTGGGCTTCTCGTCGCGCTTGAAGAGGAATAAGAGAAGAACGACCAACAGCGATAACGATATCGACTACCATCCTGTTTATCTTAGTCTCAGCTATCTAACGCGTCGATTTCGAAATTTCGAGACAAGCGATTGAGCAGTGTGGAACGAACTTGCGGACAAGACAGTGCGTTTGAGGGATTTAAATTGGAGCTGTAGTCATGGAGAGCAACATGCGAAGAATGGTTCAGTTACCGAGTCATCCAGTCGTCGAATGCGTGACGGTACGATATTAAAATTGATTGAAATTATCATAAGGAGGCTAGAGAACTCGTTCAGTATCTTTCTCCAGCCAAAGATAGTGAACGAGTTTAGTATCGTCATCGCTGAGATAAACGTGACTTGCCAACTCGTAACACTCCGCAGAATGGACCGTCTGTTTCTCTCGACTCATTCGAATCACGAATGTTACGATGATTGATAAGAGACGAGTATAACAAATCGCGACAAGTGACCTCTTTTTAAATTCGCGTACTCTCGCCGCCGCGCAACGAGAGCCCCGATAATGCATAAGGATTACGGCATCGCTCTCGCAACGCCAGCTCTAGATCAATAATGCGTCAGGGGAGTTTCATGAAGCAGTAGCGATAAGCCCGCGTCGCGGCGTGACGTCGTTACGTTCTCGCGACGCTCGACGTCTGACACAGAACGCGGCCACGTGTGCCCGCCACAACGTAAGCGTTTTAACAATAATAAAAAAAACATTTTTAAAAAGAGGAAAAACTGATTTTTACAATTTGGAGTCGATCGAATGACGAGGATTTACAGTCGTGACTTTCCAGTGGTTATTCGAGTAACGGATTCGGAGTCACACCACTACACTTCATACCTTTTATGTATTGTAGCGTGAACTTAATATTTATTTCAACATTGACATTAGCTTTCCGTGACTCATAGAGTCGGCGGCACTGTGCATCCAACACGTATGGTTATCACGGACGAAGTGTCGCTGTTGCATAATTTAATTGTCGCTTTGACAATGAGATTAGAGCGTCAAAACGAGATTGGGCGTTCAACCGGAAGTTCGATAATCTAAGAGGTCCGAATGTGAATCAAAATTCGTGGGTAACGGACTCGTAGCCTTGACATTATTTTTTTTTCTCATGTCAAGTAATTCTTTCGATACGCGAAATAAGTGTAGACAAATTATTCTTTACTCTAAGTGAACAGCGACGTTAGCATACAAAAGGGATTATCATCTATATTTGGTCATCGGTTCCTCAATGTGGGTCAGTGCCCTGCAGCCTTGCAATTGTTCATTGTTGCTAACGCTACGCAACACTCGAATGGTTGTTAAATTTTTATAATCGTATTTATCGAATTTTATTAATCAACTAAAGGTAATTATGTGATATATGCTATACAGCTTGTGTTTTCTAACCATAAAATATAATTTATAAGTTAATTGTATTTTATTTCACAAATTTATGACAATTTTTAAACAGTTTGCTCAGTTTGTTCAAAGAATAATTCATCATGTTGATTATGTTTTTATTTTCCATTGGTTTTATTCCGTAGTTATATCATTTTATCATTTTTTTTAACAATCATGGTGTAAATATTAAAAGTTTTATTTTGAAATATTTAAGCTACAGGATAGAATTGATATATATCTTCTAATAGAGAAATTCAATATTACATTAAGTCCTGCAATTAATTGAGCAGTTTTCGACGAATGAATCGAGTTATCGAAAATAATAATCAAACCAATAATGTGAATTCTTCTTTGAAAAAAAATTATTGAAGCTACAGGATAAAATCGATGTGTCTTTTAATAGCGGAATTCAATATTACATTAAGCCCCGCAAATTAATTAAACATCTTTCAACTAATAAATCAAGTTATCAAAAATAATAATCAAACCAATAACGTGAATTCTTCTTTGAAAAAAAATTATTTAAGCTACAGGATAAAATTGATATATGTTCTAACAGAGGAATTTAATATTACATTAAGTCGCGCAAATTTGTTGAGCATCTTTCGATGAATAAATCGAGTCAACGAAAATAATAATTAAACCAACGCCGCAAATTCTTCTTTGAAAAAAATGATTTAAGCTACATGATAAAATTGATGTATCTTTTAATAGAGGAATTTCATGTTACATCAAGCCCCGCGAATTAATTGAACATCTTTCAACAAATAAATCAAGTTATCAAAAATAATAATCAAACCAATAACGTGAATTCTTCTTTGAATAAAAATTATTTAAGCTACAGGATAAAATTTATATATTATATCTTCTAACAGAAGAATTTAATATTACATTAAACCCCGGAAATTTGTTGAGCATTTTTCGACGAATAAATCGAATTATCGAAAATAATTATTAAACCAACGAGGCAAATTTTTTTTCAAAATAAATCATTTAAGCTACCGGATAAAATCCATATATCTTCTAATAAAGGAATTCAATATTACATTAAGCTCCGCAAATTTGTTGAGACGTTTTCGACGAATAAATCGAGTTATCAAAAATAATAATAAAACCAATAATGCGAATTCTTCTTTGAAAAAAAATTATTTAAGCTACAGGAAAAAATCGATATATTTTCTTATCCAACAATTCAATATTATATCAAGCCCCGCAAATTAGTTAAACATCTTTCACGAATAAATCAAGTTAACAAAAATAATAATCAAACAAATAATGTGAATTCTTCTTTGAATAAAAACTATTTGAGCTACAGGATAAAATCGATAAATCTTCTAACAGAGGCATTCAATATTACATTAAGGACCGCAAATTAGTTCAGACTCTTTCGACAAATAACTTGAGTTTTCGAAAATAATATCTAAACCTATAGTGTTAATTATTGTTTGTAAAAAAATTGAACGAAAACTCTATTTTGCAGAAATTGGCTCCATTCAGTCCACCTTTATGATAATAAGTCACTGTTATCATTTATTTATGTTAACAACCCAAGTTGCAGTTGATACTAATCCTCATTTTCTCAGATTCAATGGATATATCAAAGTTCCTAAAAAAACATATTTTTTTTTTTTATATTTCCCACTTTTGGGAAACAACTAACGTAATATAGCTCAAAATTTTATAAAAATATGAAAGTGTGTCACTGAATCTTATTACCAATTCTTGTGATAATATTCTACGCAATAATTAAGATTTAAAAAATCCTAATTTAACAATTTTATTCTGATATGCCGACTATAATTAATTTTTTTTAATAACGTTGTCACTTCGATAATGTACCTAGTACCGCTTTTCTGTAAAATTGTAAAATGTTCTCACCAGGATGAGCGTTATGAGCGTGATTAAACAAAAATTTATTTTAATAATTTGTCGACAAGTTTTGACAATTCGATCCGATTCACATTCCAAACTTGTGATTTTGTCTCAAGAAAAAAACGATTTAACTCTCGTGATACAGTTATCTCTCCTGTTTCGCAAGAATTCTCTGTAAAAAGAAAGTTGTAAATTTCTTTGCTCGATGCGAAGGATTTTACAATATTTTTCGATATTTTTCGAACAATAAATTGAATCATTAGCCAATGCCAATCACCGCTAAAAAGTAATAAATCAACGACCTGTTGTATCATCTTGAGTATCGCTTTTAGAACGGTTCGTACAGAATCAAGATAAAAATTTGAAAGAATAATCCTCTGTAAATGTATCTATATGTGGGTTTATTTAACGTTTTTATTCTACGAGTGACCCTCGAAAGAGAAAAGATGATAAATGGTTCTCAGAATTGGATTATCTTGGATGAATAACGTATGCATACAATTGCAATTGACAGTCTCGATTAAAAACATCAATTTCTTTTCCATAGTGCGTGTTATCATCAACACGAATATCGTGTTGGTAAAGTTTTCTCGAATTCGACTCAGAACCATCTTTGTCTATTTCTTCACGTCTTCTCTTATCGCATGAATAATAATTCAACGATGCAATTTATTCTTTAGCGAAGCGAAGCAAACACACATTCTCGTATTACTACGTTTCTTTGCCTCGAATTTTTAGCTCAACGTTAACAAATGACAATTTATTTTATCGTTGCGTGAAATGAATAAATATTTTGTCTGACACGAGATATTACTAAAACTGTATTCCCTTATCGTTATCGTATGACAAGTCACCTGATATTTTGGCTGGATTCGTGTGGAAATTTAAGTAGAATAAAATAGTATATGAGCGATAATGAAACTTGTCGCAATCATGTACCAGAATTTTAAGTATAACGAGAGTCGTCTTAAACGCAGGAAATATTGAGTTAACGCTGTTGGCTCTCTCCCTGCTCGCTATCGTTACGTTCAGCATTGAGCGTCGTCTATCGTTCAAGTTCTTGCTCGTTACTTCGAGTCAATTTATTTTCTATGTAAAAAAAATATTAAAAAAAAACAAAGTAGAACACCATTGATGGTAAGAAAAAATGTAATATTAATAAATAATGTAAATTTATTTGCAGAATTCTGTGGTGACGACGAGTTTGTTATGCGGTCCGGTTTCCATTTGGCAGAGACGGCACATATAATATGTCTAAAGGGGAGTTAGCATTCCTGTTGACATGGGGCCTAGCAATTCACCAAGGCCTCTGCGGCGATCTGAAGAAGATTGCCCATCAACCGACCAATATCCTCGTCGACTACTCCGCCTATCGTCACATCTCCATTATCCACTTCAACGTACCGGAGAACACGGTGTCCGCTCTCTTCAAGTGAGAATATTCCGTATTTTTGTTATAACGGTTAAGGTTGTGTGAAAGAATAAGACTAATGGCAATAAACGGGAGGAAGATGGAACTAAAATAACGGATGGAAATAAAGAGCGAAATAGAAAAATTGAGAATGTCTTTCATGCATCGTCTTAAGTTCTTTTTTCATGGTTCTCTTAATATTCCAAGTAGCGAGAGTTGGTGATATTCAAAATGTTACCCATTTTTATACATACGCAATTGTTGTACGAAGGATAAATTTTACTTTCTATTTTATCTTAAGGAGATCTAAATGTTAGAAGAGGAAAGAAGTTATCGTTCTGATGGACATTAGATACACCGACGATGTATCAAACAAATAAACAGTTTTAAATCTTCGATGTGGACAGAAGGAAATATTAAAATCATTCGATAACGGTTATCGATAGAGGATTCAACTTGCATTTTCTTTTTAACGAAATTTTAACCACGAGAACCAGGATAATCGTCAGCAAAATTATTTGAGCGGTATCGAAGTTATATAGCACGAGAAATGTTTCTTTAAAAATGATCCAGACAAGAAAAAAATGTCTATAAGACATCAGAGTTGTCAAAATTTGTTTTAAAGATGTCTTTGACAGTGTCATGAGACAACAGTGCTATCTGAGTTAAGTTTAAACCATAAGAAATTGAATAAAAATAATGAATACATAAATATTTCACAGATTTACAACGAAAGAAGAAAAAACCGGTGGAATCGGCAGATGTACGCCTAGAGATGTCTCGGTGTACTTAAAGTCCGGTAGTATTCCACTGGTGAATCCAGACGGCTCGAAAACTGCTGGTAAAATGTTAAAGGGTCGACGATTTTACTACAGCCTGTCAATGACCAGCGCAGGTGATGAATATCTCGTAAGAGTATCTACACCGGCAGCGGGTGATTGGTACGCAATAGCCTTTCGATCGTGGACCGATCCGGATACCGAGCAGATAACTCAGCAAGGTCTGAAACGCATTCATCAATAAAAATATTTATCTTTATTTTTCACTTAATTCTTAATTCGCCGAAAAATCATTGAAATATTTGTTAATTTGTTCTTCATAAATTAATAAATCACCGAATATTGAGCGAGACATTCTAAATCTTTTACAGGTTTGGGAGCATCTTGCGATACCGTTTTGGATACCGAGCTCTCTATCGAATCAGCTGCATCGTTCGCCTTGATAGATGACAGAAAAGACCGAACAATCGAATTGAACAAGAGCCGAGATTCTTCTGTCATGCAATTTCTTATGTTCGGTGATTCCGAGCCTGCGAATGTAACACTGTCGTCTTCGTGCGGTGAAAGATGTAACATTGCTGTTAGCGTTACGAGCGTGGAAACTCTCGCGGGCCTCATGATGAACGAGACCAAGGCCTATCTACCGTTCAGGCCTTACTCCGCTTCTTTTCATTATTTGACGTTACGTTTGCTGTCTGGCGAGGCCTCTACGATGTCTGTGATTCTTCCGAACAAAACCGATTCCAACGAACCCGCCAGTACGACTAAACAAATTACATTGACAAGAAAATCTTTGCCGGATTTTTTTCTCTTCGACTACGAGTACCTAACCGGTAATGCTACTAAACCTGCTCCGGTGAATCTCACCGCCGATGGTATCACCGTTCTTAATTTTGAAGTGGGACCTATTTCCGATGTTGGTGGAACACTTAGCGTTGGAATCAAACTCGTAAACAATGACCGGAAGGACGTCATTATTTTTGGCTGCATTTCCCTAGGTTCTTAGACATTTTTAACTCTCAGTGCAAATTAAGCGATAGTTTTTGTAGTAGAATTCGACTAAGTTAGCTCTGCAAGGTATTATTCACTTTTTAGAAAGACTCTGTCCAGCCTGAGTATAAAAATTTGTCTTTAAAGCTTTAACGGAAAAGTTAAAGAGGAAATTTAATGAAAAGTTACTGCGTAAAGAAAAACTTACTGCAGTAGTGAGTATATCTTCTGCGTGAGAGCTTTATATGGAAATTTCTGTACTAAGACCGACCAGTGTCTTCGTACAAGGAAAATGAGAAGTCGAATTTAAAATTAATCTATAAAAAAAATATTTTACTTATGCAATTATTCTTTATTTTTGTGCTTTTCAAGTGGCATTTTTTATGAAGTTGCAAGATTTCGTACTTGCAATTGCGACAAAATGTTATTTTTATTATTTTTATGTGACTTAGCCACTTTCATATATTCAAAATTAATATCTCGTTATTTATCGGACACATCGATCATTCTTTGAGATGATAATTCGTCAATTCTGATTGATCAATTTTATTAAATGTTTTATCAACAAGTTTAGATATTTATAAGGATTGGGTACCACGAGAATATCAATCATGCGTCATGTTTCCGCGCTTTGAGAATCTATCGATCACTTGGTCACATCTCGAGTTGTGCTTCGCTAATTTACATTTCTTAAATTGACCGGTAAAAGACGCAGTATCTGAATTAATGTTAATATCATATATCTGATAAACTCTGAGGCTAGCCGTGATATTCTGCTTATTTTAAGTGGAATATTTCTCTGCTAATTCACTTTCTCGTGCATATACTTTCCAAAGTCATATTCTCACGATACTTCCTTCTTTCTTTACCCCAGGTTACTACGCAAGCATCACACCGGGAGGTGGTTGCATTCGTCAGAAGTCCTTGACGACAGCTCCGGATCTATGGTCACGAAGCATCGAACCCTCCATAGTTCACGTCCCATACCCCGAGCCAGGAATCTGGCACCTCAGCTTGAAAGCCTTTAACGTAACTGGGTCCTGTTACTGTTTGGAAATCTGCAAGACCTCGGCCTGTCAAAACTGCACCTGCCTCAACGAAACATCGGAAAGAGTGGAGATCAGCGTGGGTTCCTCACCGTGCATCGAGGGACGTTGCAGTTCGAATGGTCGATGCGTTCATTACATGAGTGGTGGTTTCGTATTTTCAGCGTGTCATTGCACAGGCGGCTATCGAGGCTTCGATTGTGCGGACGATGAGTACGTCCTCACGGGCGGTGGAATCCTCGTTCGGCTGCTCATGCTCACTCTTAGTAATCTCGCATTCTTAGGCTCGATATACATAGCTCTTCGTCGAGAGTACTATACGGAAGCGGTGGTGTACACCGCGGTAATGTTTTTCTCGACCCTCTATCACGCATGCGAGGCTGGCGAGGACGTCCACAACTTTTGTCTCACGAAGCTCAGCGTTCTACAGTTCTGTGATTTCTTCAATGCGCTTCTCTCGATCTGGGTGACGCTCGTAGCAATGGCAGCCTTTGGACCAAGACTCACAGCCTTCTGTCAACTCACCGGAGCGATCGTACTCGCTCTTGGCTCCGAACTCGATCGCACAGCGCTATGGGTCTTCCTGTTACCCGCTGTCACCGGCTGTTTACTCGTTTGCATTTCCTGGGGATTGCGCTGCAAGTCCAAAAGAAGTTTTCGATATCCCGCGCATCCGTACAGAAATATTTATCTGCCAGCTGGACTAGTTCTCGTTCTTCTTGGTCTCGTTTGTTACGCGTTTCTTCAAACTCGTCGTAATTATCACATAATTCACAGTTTATGGCACATGTGCGTGGCTGTGGGTGTCGTCCTTCTACTACCACCGAGAAAGTCCATGAAATAGTATTCGGAACTCGTCGGCGACGACGATGACGGTCGAGAATTTCGCGACGCTGACGACGACGCCGCGATCTCTAGCTTTTACGTTGGCGAGGCTTGCAGTGATAACGACTATGCGGGAATCGCGTCACTAGCTTTTCAACACCCGCACGAACTATCGTCTACGATTGATTACTCGACGATCATAGAAAATTCTATGTAATCCGAGATTTCTCGAAAGTTTGTCGTCCAAAAATGTCAAGTAGATAGCTCAATGAATTAACATAATTTAAAGTTACATTGTATATTGTTATATAGTTATAAGTTATACACCTAAACGTTGATACCGCTGCGAAAACGGTACATCAGTTTAAGGGGAAGCAAAACATGTATGGATGCGAGAGAAATAAAACTAAAATATCTGTTTACGGTGGAGTGAGAGAGAAACGACTAATGTGTGCAAGTTCTGAGATTTCGCTTCCCCTTAAGGTGAAACAGACACAGTCGGTAACAAGAACTGCGATCCATTATTTTTCTTCTTCTTCAAGTGTGTTGGACATCAAGGCGCAAATGCAAATTATTGTCGTACTTATTTAACAGTTGCACAGACGTTGATAGTTTGCGTTCTCCCGAAAGATTTAGCGCACTTAAAAAAAAAATTGATTACAGTTTTTGCTATTGACTGAGCATGGGACGAGCGGTAAAGAGGGTGTAATTACATCGCCTTAACGTCTAGTTATCGTCGTACCTACATCGTGCACTGGACCAAAAATTTATTGATTTCTTGGTGCTTTTGGAAGTTATATCGGCCTCGCGTACAATCAACTGTCGATATAAGATCGCCCTAGTTACCGATCACTTAAATCCAATAACTAAATAACAAGTTATCTTAATGTGCTAGCGACAGCAACAAAGCTGAGATAAATCTAAATCGATGTTAAATAAATTCAGGTGGAATCGTATAAAGGATACGAGTTAACTAAAAAATTAATGGAAAGTCAAGCGCTTTCCTTTCTGGTTTTTTTTCTTACACTTTTTTTTTATCTTTAGCCAATTTTTGGTCAAATTACTGTAGATCAACTTTAAATTCAGCAATATGACGTTGATTAACGGTTAAATTCGGGAAGAAAATAACCAATTGAATCTTCGATTTTAGTGTCAAAACGATTTTGAAAGAAACTAATCCTGAACTTTTTTTCAACTGTTTATCCACGCGAACTCAACAATAAGTCAACTCAGAGTTACAAGTCTATAGTAGATCCACAATTATCAGGATAACAGCTAAGTATCACGGTGAACTTCATGGTGAAACCCAGATGGAAAGCGATTTATTACGTGGTAAATTCACATAGAAAATCTCCAGCTTGATTGTGGGTATTTCGTGTGAAATTTGCGGTTGAGTAAAAACAATTGGAATATTTCTTGAATGGATGCTTTATTATTTCATGACTGGAGACAACGTATAATTTATATTTTTAATATTTTTATTTATAAATTATATCTTAATAATGGATCGTTCGTCAAGTAATCCAATTGGGAATCATTCGTCTCAAGACATTGGAAATACCACTTGGATTTTTGATTTTATTGTTCTTCTTTTTTCAATAGAATTATCGATATGCATCACAACGTTTAATGAAATTCTTTAAATATTCTATTAAACTCAAGTGAATAAAATAATGTAGATTTTTATCAGTCGTTGAAACTCGATCGGCAATTGGTAAAATGTATCTTACAGTTTGCATGGATGTGTCGTTATGTTTTCTATTGTTAATTCTTATATTCTATTTTGGGGGAATCGAAACCTCGCATTTTATTGTATCACTGACGGATAAAATCCAAGGTATAGCCATACAGCGTGAACTATTTATGGACAAATAATAATATTTATAATATTTTCGATTGATTTTCAAGCGTGTGGCTATTATCGATCAGAGTGTGTACAAAGAGTTGAATTATGTTTTATAGATAACAACTTATAGATATATTATTAATGTAAAAAGATACGTTTGAGAGTATTTTTAATGCCGTTTAATATATATCGCGTGAATAAAGTCAAAAGGACGTATTTGCATAAGGACGTATAGAAGATATTCTATGTTATATATTTCAACAAGAAATAATTGTAACAACGTAGAGGAGAGAACGCGAGAAGAATTATAATTGACGATGTGCTACTACAGATTAATAACCGACGTTTTTAACCGAGTTGTTGTCATTGCATTTCGGCCTAACTTGAATCTTACGACAAACTAATCATCAGCGTTTTATTCGAGTCGTTACAGTATTGTTGCAATGTTCTACAACCGCAAGAGGGTCGCTCCGAATACCATCGGTGTATCAAATGAAATTTTCACACGGAAGAAGCGATATTTAACTGAGCTAGCGAGTAATCGTTGGCCTGGAAAATGTAACAAAACTATTTGCTCTATGAATGAAACTTGTACAAAGCAACTAGTCGCATTGCAGTTTATTTCGAATCTCGTAGTAACGAAGCGACTCACACTCAATGTCTATAAAACGCGTATGCGATTGAGTTTTCGTTACAAATTCGTAATGATATTTCCGTTGACTTTACTGTATCAAAAAGTATAAAATATATTTATAAATGATATTATTCGGTTGTACAAAGCAAATACTTTCTTCTGATTTTCTTTACGTATCACTTAACTGACTGAATTTGCGATTGCTACGTGTGATGTGCACATTCACTTTGTTATTTCTTTTGGAAGATACGAGACAAAGTCTCGAATTTCCTAAATGTACATAAGTGTATAATCTCTGTATAATAAATATAGATAAATATAGTTTTAAAATTATCGTGTTGTACGAATCTTGTTCGCTATGTAGCTGTTATAAATGCTCATTTACAGTAGATTTATCAATTGCTTTGGATGAGCACCGTATATTATTATTATCAATAGCGTTGGGATAAAACTGTATAATTATTGTTAATTAAATTTCACTACAATTATTGAATATTACAGAGGAGCTGTTGGTGCTGTGGGCCCAGAATTATCACCGTTCGTCATGCTGGACATCAGATTCGAGACGAGTCCTAGAATTGTTTCGATGGAGAAACCGCAGTGTCGATAAGTTCTCGAGCAGTTTTGACCACCCCGTCCTGCTTCCACCGCCTCTTGGATCGCTGTACCACGCATTGCTGTACGGAACACCTGATTCGTCGTTAAGGTCTCGACCATTCGGTCGAACGAAGTCACCTTCTCATCGTCGGATATAGAGTTTGCTTCTCGAACCGTTTCAGCAGCTTTTTTCGCATAAGTGCAAACTGCTCTTTGCATGCAGGACGTAGTGTCGATGCCGTGACGTGCAAGTGCATCGTCGAGCTTCGTCATAGCGTTTGTAAAGCCACCCTCGTCACCTGAAGAGATAACGAGTTTGTTGTAAAAAAAAATAAATAAGGAGAAGAAGAAGAAGAAAAGGGCGTGGATAAATTGTTGAAGAGATAACGAGTTTGTTGTAAAAAAAAATAAGGAGAAGAAGAAGAAGAAAAGGGCGTGGATGAAGTAGATGTATGGGAGACCACTCTACTCGATACTATGAGCCACTTTTGTGGTAAGTCCTTTACTACTTTTATCTAAAAGGAAAATTTAAATAGTTTTCGGTATCTCGGCAACTGGGTAAATCTGTTGTATAGATTTTTCACGTAATTATTTATCGAGTAATTACAATTATTCAACTATTAATTGATTTAGTTAACCACCACGGACAGTGAAAAAGTTTCCAATTTTTACACGCAGTGATAAATGCATCTTTACAAAAATTACCGACACTATCGTTTAGTCTGTACGTCGAAGTAACTGTGAAAAGAAAAACTTTATTTTGTTGAATGATTCCTAAAGCGAAGGTACAATTAAAAAATAATTTGGATAAAAATATCGATATTTCCCAATTGGAATTACAATTGGAATTACACTGTAAACAAAAAGAACAACGACAACAAAAATACATATATATTATTAACCCCTTGACATACAATGATGAATTAGGGTCGTCATTCATTTGTTAAACACTCATTTATACGAGTTCAATCGATGGCTCATTGTGCCTCTCAATCGAGTGGTTTATCGTGGCTCATGGTACGTTGTCAAAATTTATTGCAAAACTTGAACATAAGGAAGAGAAAGAGGGGAGGTTGTACGTGTTTGAATAATATTTTAATTGTGTCTTTTTCAAGAGCTTCCACTTCGATGCTACTGAAACAATCTTCACGAAATACATTGAGTTTTGAAGCTACTTTTAAGATAAGAATGATATGATAACTAAACTATAATATTAATGATAGTTTTGGTTTCGTTATTTTTACTGCTTTATAGCACGAAATGCTTCAAACAATTGTAACAGTTCAAATCTGTGTATGCGTCCATTACCTAGCTACGTCCATTACCTATCTACGTCCATTACCAAGCTACGTCCATTACCTAGCTGTGTATGCGTCCATTACCTAGCTACGTCCATTATCTGCACGTGTTGATTTCATTCACTTTGATTGAGGTTCCCGTGGAAATGTTCGCGCTATTATGTGACGATTATGAGTACGAGAAAGAATGTTTCGTTACAGCTTCAATTATGATTTCATTTATGTATTTTTATTTTTCTTACTGAATTAAAAAATCAATAATCGTTTTATGAAAAAAAAAACTTTGAATATAAAATCATGACTGAAGAACCTGTCATTGTGCTACGTTATGCGGGTTTTATGAATTTTAGAGAAATATCTCGAACCGTTTAACGTGAAAAACCTACTAAAGTGGTCACAAGAGATTGTATAGATATAGCGTTAGACAATTTTCAAGCTGAAATCGGTGTCCCCCTCCCCCGTACAATAAATACTTGCTATGAAACATTTTTGTTTTCGTTCACAGCCATAAAATGAAAGTAAAACAGTATAAGATCAAATCGCACAACAATCACAATTTAACGACTCACGATCTGAAAGTAAATGTAGATAAATGTAATTATTATTGTCGCGGTCAGTAAATGGTTTAAACGTGTCAACTGCACACCTGCTATCATTTGTAATGAACAGTATGCAATTGACTCGTGTAGAGTTGCTGCTGTGTTGATTTGAAACCTGTAGAAACGACTTACTGTCGTGCCGAGATGACTATATAAATTTTTTTTTTAAACTTACTCCTTGCGAAAGACCCGTAAGATCCCGACAGAATGTAGAGCAACTTGGGAATCAGGAGAACCGTCCCAACGCCAATAACCGCGCCGAGAAGAAGTCCACCGAGATCTACCTTTCCCGGTGCGTAACTAGAGACCCCGTAACCCTGAATCAAATAATTTTACCGTCGGTGGAAGGTCTCACGATATTTAGTATATAAAAAAAATCTCTGGGTTGACATACACTTCCAGTACTGCCGATATTAGTGAAACCAAATCTGGGCTCCTGACCACGTTCCGTTACATCGTTGGTATTCTCAACTCCGGAGTGTCTCGCATTCGACGCATTAGTTTCGCTTCGCAATTGCGCTTGATTGTGCGTTGACATTGCTATTTGGTCCTGAGAATTATCCGATTTCTCGACGTAATCTATGGAACTTGGCACGAAGCTAATCGAAGAAATTGAATAATTTATGCTATCAGATGTAACCGTGAATTAAACGTGCGATAAGCCGTAAATGATAGAACGATAGAGGAAGAAGCATGATAATCTCTATCTCGTGTTTTTTGTTCGTATTTTAACTATAATACTATATAACTATTAAATATAGTTTTTGTTGTTCACCTTCGGTGTTTATCTTGATGTTCGATAGCGCTATCTCAATCGCACTCATGACGGTTCAGTCGGTGTATCACATCGTCTTAAGGTAATTTGCTATATCGACCGAGATAGCACTATCGAACATCGCGGTGGTGCGAGAGAAAATGCGGTCTAAGTGCGAGAGGGAGCACACCAGATGTGACGTCATACATCGTGGGGTGAATCGATCACTCAAAAATGAATCAAATGAAACGATCTATAAGACATTTGAGTTATTGTTTATAATTATAAAAGTGAAACTTTTTTTTTTTTTGTTAAATATGACTTTATCGAAGTAAATTTGTCATTATTTAAATTCTTAATAATTTTCCATGCTTTTAGTGGTAGTAAAAAAACGAAAGATGACATTGTTTTACAAAAATTCCGTACTTGTCAATTGCAAAAATAATCTACAGCTTAGTTCAGGAGAAGCAATCAAAAAATGGATTCAGCGATCAATGTTTATAGAATCAAATGTAATATCAATGTAAATGTTTATTAATAAAATGTTCTATAACTTTTATAACGGCTTTGTCAATCGAGCAGTTACGCTTTTTTTTTTTGTTATAGTTTATTCAATAATTTTTGAATTAGGGAAAAGTCCGCCCTTTAGTTCGCGCGAATGTCAATCGATCGGTATAAAATTTTCTACAAAATTAGGCTAAATATCAAAGAAGGTCAATGAATCTTTAATAGGGGAAGTTTAACACTAGGCTTACGGAATTTCTTTTATACCTATCTCTCCAAAATGCGAAATTCGTTCATAATTGCGCGTCCCGTAAACCGTAATGTTAATAAAATGAAATGAAAAATATGAATCAAGACAATTCGCGACACTAAAATTCCTCAGTAGAATCTGTCGCCATCTTTCATTACCTGCTCTCTAATTTCTTAACACTTGAAACCCAAAGTTATGGATTATTTGATAGAACTGTCGTCTAAAATACTTTTTAAAACGTTGTTTAGTAAAACCTTGCACGTTGCTTTAGCTTTTTTTTTGTTGTTTGGAGTACACAATGCTTCTTCTATGAGGAATCAAAAAATCGACAAAGTACTTTCTCATTTAAGAGGTTGTGTCTACTGCGAATCAAAAGACATAAGGAAGCAACGTGCAAGGTTAAGCTTTGCAAATTCTTTCGAATATTTTTTACGGTAACTCAAGGGTCTGATGGTAATGGAGAGAACAGGAACTTACCCTCCAGCGTCGAACTTTGGTACACAGCTCACCATCCCATAGGACAAAATCACCGTTAGCACTCCCAAGTACTTCAAACTTTGAAGAGCCATCTACAAGCCAAGTATCAATGATAAATATTGATCGATCAGCACGGGAAAGCCACACGCGGATCTTTGTTATTAATACGTGATCACGTACCTTAAAGATTTTTTTAAAAAAAACGGAAGCTCACTGGATATATCTGCTAAAAAAAATGAGTTGATCTCCAATTGAAGGTGAATTCCTAGGAAGACTGAGAGTCCGTGTGTCAGCATCGAGAATATATAGCCACGAGCTCTTAATCTCGGTGGTCAAACGGTGAGCATAATTGCTTGGACGATTTCGCTTTCGTCGTTGTATTACCATCGGACAAACTCATCCCCCGTGACGTCTGAAACTTTTCCTCTCGCTCGTACTACACGTTTCCCAAAGAAGCTTAGCCGCGGCCGAGGACACATTCAACTTATTTTACTCTCTCGTTAATGCTACTGAAGAAAAGAACAATCGCTAAATAGACATTGCGCAAAATCCAAAATTATCATCTAATCTTTTGCAACTTGTCGAGTCTTCACGACTGTTAGAAGGCGTTGAGTGAATTTACTCGTAGTTACGTATTGTAGCATTTATTTCAAAATAGAAACAAAAAGTAGTTGAAATCTCTTTACTTTACACAATTAAAAAAAAATAAGAAGCAAATTTACCATTCAATGCTTTTAATATCTTCTTTGTATTTTTAATTCAAAGAAAATAATTATTTTAAACATCTTCGCGCAACACAATGCAAACGAGTGAGAAATATCAAGCAAATTTGTCATTCAATGCACTTAATATATAATACTTTTAAAAGCATTAGATATTAAGATTTGCATTGTTTCTTGAATAAAAATTAACAGTTAAATACTATAATAATTATTGTCTCTGTAATAGTTGTTTCAGCTTACTTGTAGCTCAATCGAATGACATTTAAGTGAGAGTAAATCTCGCCGTTAAATCAAATTGATCGAAGTTACGACTTATAGAATTTATTTAAAAAATGCAATTATTAAAAACTTCTCCTCTTTACACAATACGATCGATAAATAAACGATGAGTAATTTTGCCATTCAAATTACATTTAATCTTAAGATCTTCTTTGTACTTTGAATCAATGCAAGCTCTGAAAATGTCATTTCTAAGTAATCTGCGAAAAGTAGATAATTATCCTAATAATAATTGCCTCCGTTATTGTTATTTTAGCTTACGTGTAATTCAATCGAATGACATTTAAGTGAGACTAAACCTCGCCGTTAAATCAAATTGATCGAAGTTACGACTTATAGAATTTATTTAAAAAATGCAATTATTAAAAACCTCTCCTCTTTACACAATACGATCGATAAATAAACGATAAGTCATTTTGCCATTCAAATTACATTTAATCTTGATATCTTCTTGGTACTTTAAATCAAATGTAAGCTCTAAAAATGTAATTTCTAAGTAATCTCCGAAACGTAGATAAATATCCTAATAATTATTGTCTCCGTTATTGTTATTTGTGCTTACTTGTAACTCAATTGAATGATATTTAAGTGAGAACGGAGCGTGTCATACAAGACCGTCGTTAAACGAATCTGCTCGTAATTATGACTTGAAGCATTTATTTAAAAAGTAAATAATGATTTTAAACCTCTTCGCGTAACGCAATGCAAACGAGTGACGAATGTCAAGCAAATTTGCCATTCAACGTATACTTTCAAAAACATTAGATATTAAGATCTGCATTGTTTCTTGAATGAAAATTAACAGTTAAATACGCTAATAATCATTGTCTCTGTAATTGTTGTTTCAGCTTACTTGTAACTCGATGAAACGACATTTAAATCAGTGTGACATGTGTCGTACAACTAATGCACGTACTCGTTTTCACAAGGCATGCACTCCATCGTTCAACGTCATACGTCGAGTAACAACCCCTAACGATGATTAGTCGCGAGAGAGTAAAAATCCCAGAACATGCAATTTGAAACTCCACGCTTGGATCATCGAGAGAACGTTCACTCAGTTCTCTAAAGGTATAAAGAAAATTACATGAAGCTCTTGAACCCCTTAGCGGGTAAATATTTTACGAGTCTCTTGCGTCTCGCGCCCTTTCCCTCTCTCTCTCTCTCTCTCTCTCTCCCTTCCTCTGCTGTATTCCCAAAGCAACTTTCACTCTTTCACTGAACGCGTGTTTATAATTCTCAACGACGACAAGACCGTGTCATAAGTACCATCCGCATGTCGTACGTAATTGGTTCAACATATAATTGTACAAAATAATTCCGCGACACACGATGAGTGTTCACTGAGTGAGCGCATAATCAAAGAAGGCCTTTCTCCGTGAAAAAAAAAAGAATTTGGCACGTTTTCCTAGACATCCTGATTAGAGGGAGGGGACTTCGAGATAATACGTAGTGACGGTGTCGGGTAGTCCGTCACAAAGTGTTTGAGCTTCGATGTACCAAGGGCTATCTTACTTCAACTGGTACATCATTCTGATTCTTATAGTGTCGCTTAACTAAATCGTGTTGAAAAATTATTAATTAAGAAAACAACATTTAATTCTCTTACTCCAGCTTGTATTAAAATTTCCGGTATCGATTAAGTTGCATATTGTTGTAAACGAATTCGGAGTTTGAATAAATATTTAAGAGATGAAATCCCTCGCATTTTTATCGGTCTTTACAACTTTACTGAGTGTTGTATTTATCGCGTCGTTGACCGACGCTAAGAATTCAAAGGTCTTTGGGAATTCGCGATTCATTTCCTTCGACTCTAAGGGTGGAAATATCGATGTAAGTTACTAGAGAATATTTTCGTCAAGTACTTGCGATATTATATGGAATTTTTATTTCAGATCGATCTGGATCTTTCATTGCCGTTTCTATCTATTCCATTGAACAGTGAGATGAGTCCAGACGGCAGTCCAGCAAGTTTGTTGAACGTAAATACGAAAGGAATCACTGTAGCTGGATTTATGATTGCTATAGCAACATTTGTCGTGCCTCTTTTATTCAAATCACCGCCTGACCACCATTATCGTACGTAACTGCATTTGATAATTCTTTAAGGTGATTGGTTTCAATGTGAATACTACCCTAATGTGGATCAATAGAAATTTGCAAACCTCGTAGGTGTATTATTACAACGTAATAATAACGCGTACGGTGTGTTTATCCTGATGCACGTGTGAAACTTTAAAGAAACGCGGTGTTAGTTTAAGTAATAGAATTTTATTTTACAAACTGTTGAGTACAAACTACGCGTACTCGCTAAGTAATTTTATGTGAAAATATCTCTTGAAGTAGTTTTGGGATCGGGTGGTTACATTTTTTGAGGATACTTCGACACTTTACCTCTTTGTAATCAATACCGTAACGTTTTTTGAGGATACCTCGGCACTTTACCTCTTCGTAATCATCACCGTAACGCTTTTTGAGGATGCTTGAAAATTTTTATTCCTTGGAAATTCCGACCATAACACTTTTTAAGGAAACTTTGCGTCATTTTAGTCCCTTGGAAGCCACAACTTTAAAGCTTTGTGAGAACACATTTCGACGCGAAGATATTAAAACCCAGAAATAAAAATCACCATATAACTTTCTGTATATGAGAAACGAAAAGCTTGCCTACTTGCATGCAATGCATTTAAATCATGCGTCAAATTTACACCAGATAAGTAACATAATTCACATTCTGGTTGGAAAAGAGGTGGACATCCTTATTTACAGAGATTCATAAGTTAAGAGGTCTAACTATGGATTAAAATTTATGAAGACGTTCCCCATCATAAGGAACTGATGAAAAAGCTCCAAAAGCGTTAAAGTCATGATTTTTCAGTCATAAAAATTGGGAAAAAATTATCTTTAAAAGTGCGCGAGGTACATGTGCGCGCGCGCGCGTGTGTGTGTGTGTGAGTGAGTGTGATGAGCTTGCAAAATTGCAATAGATATATCTCGAGAACGGGTTAGTCGATCATTCTAAAAGTTTGCACATGGGTCGGGTCGCAACTCTCGTCAGTTTGATGCAATTTTCGGCCAAATCGCTAACGGGTGTCTCATTTTATGGTTGTTTGAATTTTTCGAAAAAAATATGTACGCTCTGTAGCTTTCGTAAATTTTTAGCTATCGCTTTAAAACTTTCTACAAGAATATACCAGGGGACAAGGTTGCTCGGTATTGAGTTTGGCATTGTTCGATCAAGGCGTTCAAAATTAATATCGAACACATGCGTTTTTGTAATTTATCGAAAAAAAACACGATTTTTCCTCCAACTTTCGTAAATTTTCATCTATCGAACTGAAACTTAGCATAGAAATTGACTAGAGTGCAAGGATATCTTATCTTGAATTTGGTGAGAATCGATTAAGGGGTTTTAAATTAATGATATTTGCAATTTTACCAAATTTTTTATTTCATTGAAAATTTTAATACCACTTCCTTTGTGAAGAACTCAGAATTGAGATAACCATTTCCCGTAGAGGAGAATCTGTGCGTTGGCGATAATCACGAAGAAGCAATCCGTAAATTTCAAATCAACACATCATGCTCACGTGTGTTATTTTGGTGATTTCCTTGTCATTTGATCTTATTTATATATTTTCATGAAGTAAATTGCTAAGTTTTATCCATTTGCGATGTATCCCTGATATTCTACGCTGTAAATAATTAATTAATGCATCTTCTTAATCAATAAACTTTTTTTTCGGAATAGGTCTGGAGAATGAATTCAATTTTTGGGATATGGGCAATTCTATGAACAATTTGCTTTTGGGAAATAATCGAGTGGCACCCTGCATTCAACGTTCTGTATGCACCGTCGTTGCGAGAGTCGCTAAATCGGGTCATTCCACGAGTAACGATAAGATCATAGACGGTATCACAAGGTAAAGCGATCGAATTAAGGGTGCAATTGGTAAACGTAGTTTCGTGTGTTTTGATTGTATCGAAGCTGCGCATGAGTAAATCCTACAAACCCTACATTATTCAAAGAATCTGGGTTTGAGAAAAATGTGTTAGAAATGCTGAAGTCTGTTTCTCTCGCACTCGGATTTTCGTACCATATGTCACGTGACTCGAGTCTTCCCTTAAAGTACGAACATGTCAATTTCGATGTACAGACGTCGTAAAATTTGTGTGAAATTTGTTAATTTTGTCAATTAATATCTCGCTCGAATGATCGATAAAGGATCTTGACATTTGAAAGATACAAAATACAGCAACATCACTAAACTGACAAAGTATAACATCTCGACTACAAAATATAACATTTTCGAAACTCAAGGGGATGCTCATTACCGACGAAGCGCCCACCGTAGAGGCTCGTAAGTGCAAGAGAGATAGTAAAAATGAAAAATGTGTATACGGTCATTCACGGTTTTTGGTTTCTTAAAGTTATTTCAAAAGCGTGGAGCTCATACCTTAACTCCGTACCACATTGACATTGCGAGTCTCTCACAAATACATGAATATCTTGACCTGGATGTCACGGTATGGCAGCACGATACCAGCATGGATAAGGTACAATATGATCTATCTCAGAGAACACGACGTGCCGGCATCATGCTGACATTGTGTTGTCACATGTGCACGTTGTGTCATCATAATTGCGCCACAAAACGGATGTTTGACTATCCGGGCACACTTCCGATGTGCCTTAAAAAATGTATAGGTGAGAAAAATATGTTGAAACTTTTAAGGTAAAATGTTGGTATCATCGAGCCTCCCCTTAAGGTGAGACGAAAGACTCGCTCCACTTTGTACCACGTGACACAGCTTTCTCTCTCGCATTCATTCAATTCCTATGAATCTCTCGCACACCGGTAACGTGGTGTGAATCTTTTAGTCTTTCGATTCTTCTTCATTCAAGTGTTTTTCGGATAAAACGCAAGAACGCTGAACTGTAGAATTGTGAGACGCAGTTCATCGTTCTCCTCTTTTACCCGAAATATTAATCGTGGCGGATGAATTTACATTACAGTTTTAGTTATCAAATGAGGGCTAACTCATCGCCTTGAGTCGATGTCTTGAAAAAAAAAGAAGTTTTCTTCCTTTCCCTTTGTATAATTGAACGCTAGATAAGATTCTTCGTATCACCATAAATCTCAAGTCTTTCGCTTTGCACAGAAACAAATAATTTTGTCGCTTCGGGATTCACTGTCATACGCAGTTGATTCAGTTTGAATGAAATTAATGAAATTACTTTTACCAAGCGTACCCTACGATCGTATCTCTACGAAAGACTCGTTCTGTATTAACAACTTTTCATTCGTCACAGCCACGCATGGTTCGAGAACGTGACAAATGGCACTGGGATTCAGGAAGCTGTGGCGATAGGTCGTAAGGATAATTCCGACTGCTCAGCGATTTACAAAGGATGCTTCATGCCTGCGAAATTCTTCGATAACATACTCGATCGATACGGAGGCTTTTGAAGCCCAATTAATTGATAGCAAATTAATAGTGAAGCTCAATTAAACCTAACGAAGATTTTTTAAATGCACACAACTCGGCGTATAGAGTTTTGTATTGTTGTATATCGAATTTATACAAATATAATGTTTTATAAACAGAAAATAAAAAATAGAAACGAAATATTTCGAAACCTACTTCATTCTGTCTTCTATAATAAAACGTAACACGTTAAATCAGTTTACATTTGGCCCGTTCAAGGTGGTCATTCTTTCAACGAGGGTATTCGACGATCATAGTTTCTTCATTCTTTAACCAAAGTAAATTCTTATAACACTTAATTACAATTGTCTTTCCCTGCCGATGCTCCTGGCGCGTATTTTCTGACATACGGCCGTAGACAAACAGCGTGACAGTCCACTTTCATTGTCCTAATGCACACAGCGTGAAAATTCGCATACGTATATCTCGCTCTTTATTTTTTTTTTCCGTCAATGTGTAGACCGGCATAGACAAGAGAGACGAGACGCGTGGTATACGCATCGAACACGAGTAATTTCGAGATTTATACTTTCACCCGACAATAAAGTCAACGACATTAGCTTCTCTCCGGCCCTGTTCAAATGTCTGTATAGCTTAGGTAGAACGTCGACGAGAACCAGAAGAAATTAGTTGCAATTTGGCGAGTTTCGCAAAAATACAACAAAATTATAGCGTATAGGATGGGATGATTACTCAAGTTTCTCTACGTAACGAGATCTTTAAGATTATTCGTAGTTGCGATAGAATCTAAGAGATTGAAAGATTCCATAGCGCTAGCGAGCTTTGCGAGATCGTAGGGCGTCTGTCCCAGAAGATCAGAACAATTTTGGTCGACTCCCTCGTCCAGGAGGTAACGAACGACGTTGTGCCTGTTGTGAAGAGCCGCTAAGTGCAATGCGGTTCTGCCGGAGACGTCGGGTTGCGTGAGATCTACGCCAGCGACACGAAACGAACGAAGACGAGTTAGATTTCCGGAAGCCGCTGCAGTGCACAGCCTTCCGCCTAGTAGAAATGCATTGTCGTGAAGATGGGCACCGCATTGTAAGAGAAGCTCAATTATCTGGAAAAGATTAAACGAAAATATAGAAACTGCGTGGACGAATCTACCGGATATTAATTCAAGGCACCATACGGAGCTTGACTAGACATTTCATGATCTGTTGATTTTACGAAGAAAAAGTTTTATTCACCGACATTTTTTTAAATCATGATTTTACAAAGGTTTTATTGCGTTAATACGATTTTAGTAGATTAAGAAGTCATGAAAACCATTGGTCGTAGAGAATTCTTCAAACCTTTTCTTCGTAAAATGGACACAATTATGGGAAGAGAAAAATCTCCGAAAAATTGGTATTTTTACGATTACTTAACAAACAAATTCCAGTGGTCAAACATTGTACAAAGACACCTCTATGATAAAAGTATTTTGATTTATTTTGGCTTTCTCGTTCAGGAAGCTTGTCGAAAGGTAGAATATAATGAGAAAGCAACGTGCAAGCTTCTATGACAGATTTAAAAAATAAGCCTGCAAAGCAGAACGTTGCACATTGCTAGTTCATTATTTTTCATCTTTCACAAAGGCATCTCTATGATAAAAGTATATTGACAGGCGTCGGCTTCCTCGTAGAGAAAGCATTGCGTAAGGTGGGAAAGAATGAGGAAGTTACGTGCAAGCTTCTACTACAAATTCCTTAAATAAATCTGCGGAGCAGAACCTTGCACATTCCTTCTTCATGATTTTCCGTCTTTCACAAAGCTACCTCTATGATAAAAGTATATTGATTCATTTCGGCTTTCTCGTTCAGAAAGCTTTACGAAACGTGGAAAATAATGAGAAGGCAACGTGCAAGGTTCTACGACAGTTTTAAAAAATAAGCCTGCAAAGCAGAACGTTGCACATTGCTTCTTCATTATTTTCCCTATTTCACAAAGACATCTCTATGATAAAAGTATATTGACAGGCGTCGGCTTTCTCGTCAGAGTAAATTTTGTGAAAGGTGGAAAATAATAAGGAAGCAACGTGTAAAATTCTACTAAAGCTTTGTTTGAATACTGTACACACTAGTTTATCTCCTTAAAATTTGTAAAAGTTAGAGAATTCATCATTATCAAAAGAACAATGTTTCAAAGACGGTGCTTTGTAACTTTTTCTTTTCAATATTTAAAAAATTAGAGGATCAATTGATAGTAATATTCGTTATAAATCGAAAAGTTCAAATTCACATAAAATTTTAATTCCTTCAATGATTCTTAACAAATTTTATACCAATCGTTGTTCAACGTTAGTCCATTTGTGTAGAAAATTTTATCTCGAAACTTGCGGTAATTAAATTGTCTAAAAAATTATGAAAGATAGAGTGTCGGTCGCGGTTTCTCGATATTTTAGACCATTTCAAGTATTCTGACAGGAAAATCTTGATTTTTTTTTCACAAAATCTATGAAGAAGCAATAATATAATAAGAAGAAATTTAACATATTTATGTGTCCCGAAAAAAATGTAATTAATCTCAGAATGGATACTCAACTCTTCTGTTGCGACTGGACTATATATATCTCCTGTGTTAGTCACAAAAGATGGTACTCGAAGCTTACCTCGTGTCGGTCGTTCTCGATAGCTTCGGTGAGTGGTGTACGATCAAATCTATCCTTCATATGAACGTTCGCACCCATCTGTAGAAGCTGACGGACAACTACCGGTTCAGCATCACAGCAGGCAACGTGAAGAACGGTCCGAAGGTCTGCGTTTGGTTGCGATATATCAGCGCCCTACAATCGAATATCTTATACAGTGCAAAGAAATTAATAAAATTGAACCACATTATGAAACAAATTTTTGTATCCGTCACCTTTTTTATAGAAACAGAAAAAAAAATAATGGACAGAAGTGAACAAAAACCGCATAGATCCAGATAGGATTCTATCCGGGCCTATCTGAAAAAAACTCGCACAGATCCAGATAGAATTCTACCCGGAGTTATCCCGACAAAAACCGCATAGATCCAAATAGGATTCCATCCATACGTATGTTACATACAAGAACCGTACAGATCCAGAAAGGATCCTATCGCGATCTATGTGATTATTTTCCAACGGCGATTTTTGTAATCGTCCTAATAGCGATTCGAAACATACATTTTTGTGCATTTTTATCTCAAATATAGATATTTAGATGTACAATCTATTTCATCGGAGCCTCTTTTACGCAGAGATCGTGGATACTTCGACAATAAAATTCATTATTCTTAGTATGCAGTTATATAATAATTTTAAACAGTTTATATGTTTCGAATGTCGATATTTACTGTAAGCGATACCATAATAATTTGGTCTCAACGATTCCTGTTATTAATTCCAAGTTTCAATACTTTCATAGCGCTATTTAAAAAGAGTCGATAACGTACATATTTCTGCAGCGATTTTATCTTATTAATATCGCCAGCGACTACAGCTTCACTCATCATGGCCGGAAAGATTATAGGTGCAAGCTCGAGAACTTGCGCCTCGGAATTTAGACCCAGTGTTTCCATAACGGAATCTCGATCCCGACCGTTTACTCGTTTACCGGTCGACAGTTCACCGCGTAAGCTTGCCTCCATCATTTTCCTTTTTTTCGGAATATCCCATTCGGCTTTGGAGAGAACGTAAGCGAGTTTTGTCAAAGCTGCTTCGGGGGTCATGTCATAGCCCAAAGTTACTCCTGTGGATTAATTAGTCATCGTCATTCTTATTTATATTTAAGAAGTAAAGGTAAATTAGATCCTTCGTATTATGGTTTGATCGAGAGCGGGGGGGGGGGGGGGGGGGAGTCTCTACCGATATTAGTTACATTTTTTTAATGAAAAAAATCTTATAAAAATCCTTTCTCTCAGAACGATTGATTGTTCGTAACATATTATATTTAACAATTCCAAGATTAAGATATAAAAAGCTGTGGGAGTTTGATTTATTTAAACAGAAAATAATTTTCTATATTATAGTGGCGTACCAACGTCAACGAGTAACTTTCCGGGCTCGTACATGTCCGTAACACCGTCTCTCGTACATTGCGTTATGTTGACTATGATAACGCCTCGTTCAGCAGCGTTGCGTAGTACCTCAAAGATATCTGCTCGATTATTGGGCACATTACCAGCTCCGTACGTTTGCAGAACTACTCCCTCGATCGGAGGCTGAAGAAATGCCTTTACAAGATTGCTCGTTATACTCGGAAATATCCTTAAGAGTCCAACGTTCCGATTGAGGTTTTTGTGCACGTGAAACTTCTCCAAATCACACGAACGGAAGATTGACTTATAATCGACTGAACGACGATGTATTGATTAATAAGTTTCATTATTATAATATTTAAATCATTTTCGGTTAGTCGCATACAACGAAAATATTTTATATGTCTTAATGATGTTTAATATCTTCGAATGCGTCGTTTTTCGACTGACATCATTAAAGCGGAGGCGAAATCTCCATGCTTCATCCATGATCAGTGCGAAAGAGATGGAACTGGTATTGCGGTGACGACGGAATGAAAGAGAAACAGCACATCTGTGTAAGTATGAAGGTTTCGCCTCCCCTTAGGCCTTAGTTCATTTTTTTCCTGTGTGGGTAATGTACCGAGTTGGCATTTTTTAAAAAAAATTTTGCTTAGATCCCAGTTACGCTCGAACTTTACGGCGATTTTATAAACAACACATTTACGTGGAGTCCGCTCCACGTAAGGAAAATTCTCTTCAAAATGTAATGTGACGTTTAGTTATTTTATTTTTTTTTTTTCATTACAAAAATATTGAATGACAAATATTTTGAATTGTTTTATTACTATCTCGGTTTTCCGAAGGATTAACGTATTAATGCTACTGCGTAATGTGGTCGCATTGATTCAAGATGTCATTTGGATTACATGTAAGTTTTAATTCTGAAGAGGAAGTCTATTACGTTATTCTATATATAGATGAATAAAAAAAAAGCGCGCAAAGTATGCAGTTTTACCGTCGATCTTGATTCCGGCGACAGCGAGAGGCGGACAATTTGGCGAAGCAAAAGCCTCGAAAGCCGCTGCAGCAATTTTACTCGTGCGATTTCCGCGCATCAGATGATTTCCAAAGAAAACGCAGACTTCCGGTATGTTGTAATTACCGGCGATAACGAGTGATGACAGAAAGTTAATGAGACCATCGCTACGTGCGTCAAATATCGGTAACTGGGAGCCTGTAATCACGACGGTCTTCCCAAGCGACTCCAACATGAAGGATAATGCCGAAGCGGTGTAGCTGAGGGTATCCGTACCATGAAGAATAACAAAACCGTCGAAATGCTCGTACGATTCCTATGGACAATGTTTGATTAAAGCAATATTGTCGATAGATCGAGATTACGAAATAACAATAGTTAAACAGACGCAAGCTACGCGCGGGAAACACGTGTTTCGCTAAGCTTGTAAGGTCATAAACGACTTATTTGAAATACTTTTTTCTTATAAGAATAATAAGAACAATAACACACGTCTATGTAATTGAAAAATTAATCGTTTCAGTTGTTTGTCTAAAATGGCTTTATCTATTATTGTGACAGTAACTTTTCATATGAAACTAGGTCAACTGAAAAATCGAAAGTTTTTCTTACTTTTATATCCATAGCGATTCGTATCCAGTCGTCCATAGTCATATTACTGGAGTCGCATAGCGGTGAATACTCAATAACGTCGTAAATTATGCGACGACTATCGGTTCCCGACATTCTACACATGAAAAATTATTTATTTAAAAGACATTGGATGTTTGTCTCAAATGTTAATCTATAATAATGCTTTATATTACTGTTTTTGTTGTTATTATTAATAATACAAAGAATAAAAATTATATCTTAAATTTTGATTAATGAAAAATGCTGCAAAGTAGAAAGTTCCAAACAGCTTTCATATTTTACACCATTCACAAAGCAACCTCAATGAGGAAGTATGTAGATCGATTTTGGCTTTCTCATAGAAAAAGCTTTGTGAACCGATCGGTATGAAATAATAAGGAAACAATTTGCAAGGTTCTACTTTACGGACTAGCTTATATACTTATACACCAGCTGCACTAGTCAACTCCAAAACGAAGAGAATGTACTGTTTTACTTATGTGGCAAATTTTTAATTGGCTAAACAATTATAGAGTTATATTGCAGCTCTACGACATTTGTTTGTATATTTTTATATAAAATAATGGTAACAGTAGTAGTACAAGTACTACAATGGCATTAACTTGTATATTTTTATATAAAATAATAATAACAGTAGTAATACCAGTACTACAATGGCATTCATTTGTATATTTAAATGTAAAATAATAGTAACATTAATGGTACAAGTACTACAACTGCATGCATTTGCAAACTTTTCTATAAAATAATGGTAACAGTAGTAGTATAAGTACTACAACTGCATTCATTTGCATATTTTAATATAAAATAATAATAACAATAGTAGTACAAGTACTACATAGGCATGAACTTGCATATTTTAATATTCAATAATGATAACAAAATAGTAGTACTTGTACTAAAAGTCCATGCACTTGTACATTTTAATATTAAATAATATTAAGTACAAGTACTGCTACTGTAATCAATAAAACTTACGGCAAAACCAAAGGTCCCAAAAGCCCGAATCTCTCCTCCGCATAGATCTTGTCGTGCATATGATGATATTTTTTGACAGTCTTTACAAACGTATTTGCGACCGGTGCCAATGCTGCAGATTTCCAATTAATTATGGTCTGATAATTTATTTATTAATTTTTTCTTTAATAAAGAAAAATGAATTGATACTTTTTTCTCTGTACATGTATACATATGTATATGTTATATACCTCCTCTCTCGTTTCTCACCATCCCGATAGTACCACCGGTGTAAAGTACGAGCACGCGACCCTCAGGTTTCAAATCCGCAGTCACTTTAACGATGGAACCTATTCTTGATCTCGACAAATTGTGCGAATCTGTTTCCAGGGTATTTCCAATAATTTCGTCATCGTTGCTCTTGAGGTAATTTATTCTACTCGATAACTTGTTCGTTGTCTCATCAATGTATTTATCTCGCACGATAAGTGGCGACCCTCGCGCACTTTCAACGGTCAATGCTGCTCCGATTGGCATCTTTGATATTTATTTACTCTAGTTGGACATAATAATATGACAACTATGACAATTATATCACAATTGTATCAGTTTGTTCTCGTGAATTATGTTTGTATATGAGCTTCGAATATGAGTGACAAATGTCAATAGAATAAACGAAAGATTATAATAAAATGGCTTTTATAAAAATAGAGCGTATGATAATCGTACAGCAGATGACAATGATGATGGGGACGACGACGATGAAGACGACGAGAATGATGACGCCGACGATGACAGCAATCCAGATTGCTTGAGAGCGTGCACCTTTTGACTGGTGCAACGAACGAAACGATATAATAGCACACCTAGGGACTTTCACCTTTAAATTGGAAGCGCGTGATGTTACGTTCACTCCCGATACTTTCGATGTTAGTCGTTTACACAATGAGCCTTGATATAAAATTTACCACAATAATTTATAATAAAAATAAAAACACAAACTCATATAAACTCAAATAAAAATAATTCACCAAAATGTTGAGAAATAAAAAATCTAACGTTCGCGTCTCGCACTTAAACCACTCAACTGATCACTCGTAGAGCTCGATAGAAACTGAATAGTTTCTAGTTTCAGATCCAACAGCGTATGACTTAAAGTGCATATTCCATTACTGACAGAAAACAGTTTAGTGCATACAGTCTAACTTGAACTGAAGACTTAAAAAGGCTGCATCAAAGTGACAACATTTGCATCTAAACAAAGCGTTATATGCCTGTGATTCGATGTCGAAATCGTTTGATAGTAAATTAGAAGTCGTAGAACGTCAGTGATATATATACAACGACGGGGAAACTAAAGAGCTTTCACTCAAAGCTGCAATTATATCTTATTGTCGAATACGTTGCGTTAATTTACAAAAAGCTGGGATCGACTGTCGTAGATATCGACTGTCGTGATAATGTAAACTGTAGTGATAATGGAATATACGGCCAACCAAATAAAATTCGACGAAGACCACGTATCTGACTTGATTATATTTTAGTGAGAGTTAAATCCACTCTGCGAACAGGCTGTCATGTACATAATCCACAAGATAATGTTACGAGAAGACAGAAAAATTTGACGATACTATTGCGTAGCGAATGAATATAAGAACGTGTGTTAAGAAGAAGAAGAAGAAGAAGAAGAAGAAGAAAAAGTAATATAAGCCACTGAAAATAGCTGCTTCTATTAACGCTCTCCTTATGGGACTGAGGATATACATCATAATCTTCTTACCGGCAATATACGTTTATCATCTGATTAAATACACGAGCGCTGTGTTATGTTTAGATTTATCATGCAGTAACGCTAACTGAAAAATTAGCATAAAAGTGCGAGATGCGTGCGCATGCCTGTATTGTACGTTTGTTATTCAAATATCCAAGAGGAATGTAGGCAAATAATGTATATGCATCGAAGCTTCGCGGATATGTAACAAGGCAGATAAGGAGTATAAGTAAGATAAACGAACCGATTAGTGTTGGCTGTCGCAACCAATTAGTTCTCCCAACATATTCAACGAACAGCCAATGGAATATATTCTCCTCGGTAATTAGTACACCTTTGCGTCCTTGTTTATTCCTATGAATTTACACGGTCAGAGTGTAAAGATTTTTTCGTAAGGTCACTGGGTAATCTGGGCCGTTTGCCCGTAAGGCCACTCCACGATATGTACCACGTGACACCTGATGTGCACTCTCTTGCAATCACGCGTTCCCTTTGGTACTGTTTCACTCGCACACTGGTAGTCTACCGTCGGTCTTTCGTCTTCCCTTAAGAGGAAGCGAAACCTCTGTACTTAATCCGTAAATGCGAAAGAGGTTGACCTCGTATGATGCTCGTGGCAGAGTGAGAAAAAAGCGGCACAGAGGTTTCGCCTTGCCTTAAGGGGCGGCGAAACCTCAATGCTTTCACACATAATGTTAGCTTCACCACCGTGAAACGCCATTTATAATTGTATCTCTCTCGCACCGCTCATACATTTTTCGCATCCCCTTAAAGTGTTACCTCTATATTAGGATCATTTATTTGAGAATATGTTAATACTTAGCGTACATATAATTCAATATATTGTCCGAACATCGGTGCAATTGTAATAATATTTACCGTTTCCAAGTCGAGATAATGACAATTGAAATTAGCATTCCCTCTTTTATAGCAAAACATGCGCAAACGACACGTGTTTCTTTCTACCGCCCGAACGAGAGTAAATAATTGAACATAAAACGAGTATCTTAGAGAAGCATAAAAAGAATATGATTTTAAAAAATTGAGATTCGATTGCCATTTAGTTTTAGAAATATTGTGCCAGACGAAAGACTCGATTCCACTTTATGTACCACGTGACACTGCGGTGTGTTTTCTCTTGTACTCACGCGATTTCTATGGCGCTCTCTCTCTCTCTCTCTCTCTCTCTCTCTTACACCAGGCAATGGCACCAATGGCAAAACCAATCTCAATTTTTATTCAATATATTCGTTTTATGGAGGAAATACACTGGGGCTTTGGTGAGAGCACACTTACCAGGTTTTTTTTTGGAGTCCGTGCCTTTCCTTCTATCCGCTCGACGATGAAAAAAGTCACGTTCGACGGTTATTGTCAAGACAATAACCAAACGCGCTTTTTAACTCTACTTTCCTTTACAGCGATGAGGCATCCACACGTGTCTGTTGTAAGTCTTTAACGAAAGCGCCTTTTGTTCTCGAAGGGTTTTTATTATACTCTCCGCTTGAAGACTCGAGGGTGGGCCTTTTCACTCTGACAGAGTTTTATGATGCTGCCCTGTGTCTATTGTTTGCAAGCATGCGTCGAGTATTCAGAGTTCATTTTTTCTTTTTTAAAAAAACACTTTTCTCGACTGACCATACCTCCATCTTTAATAGATATATGTTATTATTACTATAAACCATTGTTATCATTCGAATTATAACAAAATCGCGCGACTTTTGAATTCGATTATCGATATAAACTCGTTCTAACCGCGACTCAGCGTCATAGAAAAGAATGAAAAAAAAAGTGTTTGGGTTGCTCTTAGATTTTCAACGACAATTCAAACAAAAGCCAAGAAGACTGTACTCTGATATTCTTGATGAGAGCAACTGAAGGAAACAATCCCTTCCAACGCGCTATCTCACGTTTATAAGCTCAACTCTCTGTTGCTATGATTTTTGGATATAGTGTGGTTATGTTCAAGGTCAACAATGATAGCAATTGTTGACGATGCTCATCAGAAAAGTTGTAAACGTGTCAAGTGTATTGCGTGTATGTCAAATACCATAGAGAGCTACATGAGAAAATATAACGAATGAATCGCGCTGAAGAATGATGAATCATTTTTAAATGGAGGCCAAACTCGCAGCTTACAGATCAAGAAAACGTCGAGAAGCGATGATCGAGGGTGCAAAGAATACGGTCAAAGGAGCATTATCATGGGCGGAAAAAGTCGTCGATGTGACGACGACGGAGGTAAATTATTTTTTTTTGTGACAATACGATGGTTGCTGACACTGAAACTAATAAACAATGGCTAGCGAGCAACTGAGATTGGCAAAATCTTTAACGAAATGAATTCTTCATTACTATTTATGGCGAGTAACAAAATAAATAAGTTACTTGTTACGCCTTGAGCGATCAACGAAAGAAATGCTATCATCGAATGAAAGAAGAATCTGTTACACTATAAAGTCTATGGCGAATAAGGAAATAAAGCTCATTACTCTGTGTAATGAGTAACAGAATTTACAAGTTATTTTACACAGACTGCGATTGGTAGGAAAATTGATGAGTTACTCGGGATTGTCTATATTAATGAACAGAAATTACGAGTTACTCGATACAGCCGGTAACAAGTACTTTTTGGGTACCTCGACCCAAAATCGATTGGTTAACTTTGCTAAAGCCATAATTGATGAATATTAACTTTGGGTCGAGGTACACAAAATGTACAAATCACAATTAGTAGTTATCGGGTGGAGTTACCATAGAATTATTTGCACGCTGTATAAAAAAACCAAACAAAAATTATAACGAGTAACATATTAACATTGTTACTCTTTACAACTCGTAGGTATTAACTACCGTTGCGTAGTTGCTAAAAACATTTATTAGCTACTCGATACAGTATGTAATAAATAACAAAATTTATAAATTTACTCTATATAGTCCATAATGAGGATAAAAATGTATTAGTTACTCGATACATCCGGTAACAAGTATTTTTTAGATACATTAAGCCAGGAATTACTAGTCGTGATAAGTAACTTTGGATTGAGTTATCCGAAAATTACTTATTATAGACTGTTTAGAGAAACTCAACAATTTTGTCTCTTTATTTAAACTGTAACAAGTAACCAATTGATATTGTTGATTATTGAAGCTTGTAACATGTAAATGCGTAATTTGTTACAAGCCTGAACCAAATAAGTATGTTACCTGCTAGTAGTTATAACGAGCGATAATGTAATTTTGTTACTTATCACAGCTTGTAAGAAGTAACACGTAAATTGCTTGTAGCAAGTAGCACGTTTACCTGTTACAATCTGTAACGAGTATCGCTTTAATTTCGTTGTAACTTACAGATTGTATCGAGTAATGAATTTGATTGGTTACTCTATACAAGTAGCTTTTGTTAAACAGAAAAATAACTATTTCTAGTCATCTCTGACAAGCAATAACTAAAAATATTGTTCCTACAGTGAATAAATATTAAAATTGGTGAACTAACTCATGATCTAAGATGGTGAACTAACTCATGGTAACTAACCTCATGATCTTTTAGTAGTATTTACAAAGCTTTAGAATTTGCTCAAGCTTACAATTTTTTTGTGACATTCACTGCTAAATTTTTCGTTGCTTCTAGACAATTTACGTACTTTAACGTTAAAAATTGAAAGATTACAGGACAAGGATGACGTGGAGAGTATAGCATCGGAAGAAGACATAGACATACCGCCGCCGGAGAATCCCGTGCTCAAGCAGGTCACGCAACTGCTCCATTTCCTGTTATGGGCGACGGTGTACATTATAGCTATACAGTACGAATTTGGAGCTGTGTACTTCATTATAACGGCCCTCATCTTTATCTGGAGAAACACTAGATCCGGTCCCAAGAAGAAAGGAGAACTCAGCGCCTATTCTGTCTTCAATCCAAATTGCGAAGCCATCGAGGGTTCGATAAATCCCGAACAATTTGAACGCGAACTTGGCTATAGAGCACTCACTCACATTCCTGGCTGAGATCGTTGCCTGGAACAGGCGTACCCTTATTTCTCGGTACTAACATCACAGATGGGCACTATTCAAATACTTTTGGAATAACAACAAAAATTGTTACAAAATTACCGATGAAAAGAGCGATAAAGATATTGGTACCTAATTTATTATTCATCTTGGCGAAATTTTCATTCGAATACCGAAAGTATTCGAACAGTCTCTATCTCTGTATCAAATACATCGGGGATGGGACGATTTCAGTACGTGCTTTCCAAGATTTTTTGTCTTAAGCTATTTTAAAAGACAATATAATCTCAATTGTGGTCACTACCTAGAATTCTTTAATAGATTAAACAATTTGAAAGAATAGAATTACAATTTATACAGAGACCAGAAATTGCTATTCTCAGATATAAACATTTAAAATAAACACGAGTGATTTAAATATAAAGGCTACGAAGAAAGGGTCTTAATAATACGAAAGAATATCCCACTTGAGGTAATTCACCAATAACACATCTAGTAACGTGATCCTTCTTTTATTTATTTTTTATCGCGAGAGTACATTTTTCTGCATCGATTGAGATCAATAAAACGGGTTTCGTCCGTACTACTTTAAAGATAATTCGATTCACTTTTGGCGATTTTTATATTGGCTTTATGGGAAAAGAGGTGCCAATTCACTAACAGAGTTTAGATAAATTTTACCTACTTGAGGACATGAAAATAATATACAGTTGAGAATATTCAGATTACGCACTATTCATTTTCCAAAAAACAAAAAACGAATATTTCTGACATCATAAAAACGTTATACAAATGTAAAATGCAACTCAAATGAGTTTTTATCATGTCCGCTAAGGATAAGTTGTTTCATTTGGTAGATTTTAATAAACTGGAAAGTTATTAATTCGTTTCTTTTGACTTAAGCCAGTTAGTGGTGAATTATCTGAAATTGTATATTTGGCAACATCAACACGTGCATTTAAAAATAATCTCGATTGTATTTACTAATTAGAATTCTTTGGTATATCGAAGAATCTGGATGAATAATATAAGAATTTAAACAGAAAATAAGTCAGAAGTTTTTTTTTATATAATACTATAAATAAATAGTTTAAATAAACAAACGAGTGATTATTTTAAAGGAGAGGATGAATATTACAATAATTACACTCCTCACGTTACATCTTCCTGCAAAATTTCATTGGCAGTCTCGTAGCAAATCAGCAATTCCCGGAGAGTTACTTCTGTCGTGTTCGAATCGTTTCCAAGTTGCTGAAGTTCGAACAAATCGGTTCTCGATCGTTGATCATCGTCGCAACATAAAAGAACTCGTCTAAGTTCCATCGAGAAATCGTTCGCGAATCGTACTTCCAGTGACTTGGTTCTTTCCATACGATCGTTCTTAGCGTTTAAATCCACTGTCTTTTCTGTCATTTTTCGAATTTGTACGATAATTTTGTCTACCAGTTCCCTATGTTCGGTGGAGTTGATATTCTCTAATACGTTTATAAGAGCGTTATTGACTCCACGGGGATCCCATTGAAATAGCGTCATTTCCGATAATCGCCAAATGCTCGTACCAATCACTTGAGCAAGCGCCTGGCGATAGGCGTTTATATATTTAGGATATTCTCCTAAACTCGAAGTGTTTCCCAAGTTCTAAAACGACAAACGATTCACAAAGAAAATACAACAAATTTCATCGCCATCATCTTGCAATAAGCCAGCTTACCGTCGCGAGAAACTTACTACAAACGTTAGAGCTGCGTTCGGTATATCGAGTCTCAGTCTCGAAATGGGCGCGATACAACTCGTTCCTCCGCAACCCTCTATTATCATTGGACTCTCGCCAAATACGTTTTTGTAATTTAAATTCTTAAGGCCTGTAGCCGCTTGCAGAACGGTTGACTGCACGATATCAGAGCCGGTCGTGACAAAGTAGCCGCGTTCTAAAAAAAAAAATTAAAAAAAAAAAACAATCAAGTATCTTTAATTATGACAAAAACCGGTTCCACATATTATAAATTTTGTTTTTTTTTTTATCAACAAACGTTTTCAGTCTAGCCAAGTTCTTTTTCAACAAGACGATTTAGTTGCGTAAACTCTATATTCGAAAAATATTGTTATGATAACAATACATTTGATTAGGAATATGAAAAGTTCTATTAAAACGCAACAAAATCGTTTATTTATAATAAATTAATATTATTTATAATAAATAATAATGATCTATTTGATTAAATGAAGAGACCTCCGATAGTTTGTACGTTAAGTGCGACATAACCGACTACTTTGGTTCGCACGTGGTCCGGTAAAGTCGTTCTACAAGCATTCGGAGATTCCAAGGAGATCATAAACTTGAGACTCCTCTTTGGCTGCCAATCGAAATCTTCGTCCAGGGCTTTTAACGCTTTTGACAATTCCACGACGAGCGTGACTCCTTCGTCGTTTCCCGAAAGTACCACGTATCTGTCTGTGAATATTTTATATCAAGTATACGATATACCGCACGTCTGGACTAAGAACATTTTAATTCCAGAATTAAAAAAGTCGTTTGCCAGAAATAATAATAATAATAATTTGTAGTTATTATTTATTATTTAATTATCTGTCAAAATTTCTCTTTATTTTATTCAATAAATCTAGTAGCTGCGAGGAGTTATTCTTTATTTATTTATTAAAAAAAAATTTTTTTTCAGAAAACATTAAGAAAAATCATTATGTGGTAAACGAATGAAGAGTGTTTACGTAGAATCTCATTTGTTACCAGGCTCGTGCGAACCGCGTATGGTTGCGACGATGCAGGATCGGTTTCCAACGACTCGATGGAAAAATTGAAGATTCAAAAGGGCGTCTTTTATCCTTTGAACATCCTCTGCACTTCCATTTTTGCTGCTTTAAAATATAAATTTATAAGATATTCGCCTATAACACAACAATCTATAAAGTTGATACACCCGTGTTAATGAAACGTACGTTACGTAACTGGTAGCAAATGGATTTTCTTGCAGCCGCTGGACCAGAGACTCTCTCAGATGTTCCGTGCTATCAAGACCATTACCAGCGAGTTGAAGTCTCGTTTTTTCCGCCCGTACATCGATCGCTCTGCTAGCGGCGAATCTTCCGATGAGAAAACCGCATAGAAGACTCAGAAAACCAACGGAAAAGAGAAAAGAGAAGCACATACGCTTCGTGATAAATTCACTGGACTCGCCGAAACCTCGGGCCATTTGGAAACTCAAAACTCGGTGCATCTTTAAGTCCTTTACGATCAACGAGAATAGTTATATCGATACGTGAGACAGACGACTCGATCACTTTTCTCCAAAGCAAGAATAGAAATGGCTCTCATAATATATAATGAAAATCGGTATACGCTCGTTTTTCGAAATTGCCATTTACCAGACCAGCAGAGACATCAGAAATGTGCAGTCGAGTCGGCGAGACTCATCTTTCCAAAATAAACGTCTATGTATAGTGCAACTTTTTTTTTCGTTGCGTATCGTCTACGTTATATGCAGCAACCTTTCCGTTCACTATACTCCTGAGCCGAAGGGTTCCGTGTTATACGAATGATTAACGGGATTATAATAAATTACACTATGCAATCGGTACAAGACGGATTGTGTCAAGGGTTCGAGAAATATCACAGAGCCTTTGCGGTCAAAGGATCATCATACCCGATATCCAAGAAGAGTGGGACAATTTTAACACGGAGGCGAAAACCTCTTTTCTTGAAACCGCGTGGCGTTGGACTGATATATTTGTCAGAAAGGTGCTCTCTCGTTTCTCGAATTTCCACCACTCCAGAGCGTCGCAGTTTTCGCTTATTTTAAACCGAAAAATAACTAAGACGCCTCGACGTGTATCCAGTATTTCCTCGTCGACGTTTCCTGTCCCTGTGCCGTTCGATATTAACGTAAAAGTTCGTAAATACCGTCCTAAAAAATTTTGTAAATAAATATGAAATACTGTTAGGATAAATGTTTATTTATAATACGTGCGGTGAGCACGATCGCGGTATAGCGAGTGGTACGAAACGCTCTTCCCACGCTTACCCCTTTATGTATTTTCGTGGCAATAATACATCTAGCGAAGAATGACGACGCGTCTCGCAGCAAAGGGAACATTTTATAAATAGTTTACATGGATATTATGTTCACACGTGCAAGGTTATTTAACTATAGAATTATTTTCTCTCTCTACTTCTTATACGTGAAACACATCACTTTTTTCAACGACCCTCTTAGACTTTTTTTATAATTGAGCATTGCTCATAGATACATTATTGAAGAAAATGATGTTGGCCAATGTGGATTCCTCGTTTTTTATTTGCAGCAGCTGAAATTTCTACTAGTTTTCATATCTCTTTATTCAATCGTTGATAAATCTCAAATTTCCGCGCCGAAATGGATTTATCATAGGTGGTTTCTAAAACTTTTTTTCTTATTTAATTATTCTATTCACATTTCAGTACACCCTTTACCCCAATTAACCCTTTACATACAGGGACCATGCGCAGCAAACTCTCTTAGCAGCGAGTGAAAGCATATAGCGACGATCTACAGGGTGCGTACGACCACCCGTCCACCCCTTTTATTTTGAAAAATACGCATTTTCGAAAAAAAATTTTTCATACAAAAGTTGTAGGGTTTCAAATAACGCATCAGACAGTGGTCTTAGTATGACCTTGAATAGCGTTGTCAAGGTCACGTGGAGGTCACCTGCAATTTTTTAAATGGAACCCCCAATTTTTTATTGCATATTCTTGTAGCTTATCTCGAGAGCTTTTTAAAACGCTATAAAAAAGTATTTTTCTATTAAGTATTTTTCGAGTTATAAGGCTTGAAATGTCTTATTTTCAATAATTTTAAAAGACGTTTTTTGGGCCGATTTTTTAAAATGGGAATCCCCATTTTTTAATACGGATTTGTATTCTACACGAAAAAAAAGAAAGTTTTGTTAACGGTCATTTTTCACTAAACGCCCTTTACAAGCCGCATCGGTCCCAGTTACTAGGAAAATAAAGTCGAAGAAGAATGAATTTTGCCTATTCATGAAAAATGTTGCTATGTCTCCCTTGAGTAAGAGTATATAACTTGAATAAATAATTGCTGTACAACTATGTAGACGATTTGACTAGAAATTTTGCACAGAAGCTTGATTCTGTGCCTAAACACATTCGACGGCTCTTTACGGAAAGCTGCTACGCTAACGCGTCGCGTATTTTTCGAATAATAATTTTTATAATTCTGCAAATATGTTGCGCAGCGGAGTTTCGTTACTTCGCGTGGCATGAAGAAGGATTGCGACGATTCATCGACCACCCCTGCGATGCAGACGTTGGTTCTCCTCTTTGTGGCGATGGAGTCGCAGTGGAGGGCTGCGATGGTGCGGGAGAAAGGGAATTTCCCCTCATGACGATTCCTATAAATTCCCATATTATTGTGGCGCTCTCCGCGCTCAATGGTGTTGATGGTGTGATGAGAGAGAAGCTCGTTGCGGTGTCGATGGTCTCTCGCCAACCGTTGAGGTGCTCGCATGAAATAAAAGGAACAAAATAAAAATCTGACTCGATTTTCTGTGGTTGTCCGATCGACTCGACTATTTGTCTCTGCAGTTTTACTTATTACTACCCGAGGTCTTATCCCAGCTTGCTGGCCCGACCAGTTTTACTCGCGGTCACACTTAAACCTCTGTACTTCACCTATGAGTGCGAAAGAGATAGGCTGGCATGGCGCACACGGTGGAGTGAAAGAGAGTTCTCTTTCATCTCTTTTCCTCTAGTTCTATCTCTTTCGCACTCATGGATATTTCGACTCCCCTTAAGGCGAGACGAAACCTCTAACTCCAGCCATGAGTGCGAAAAAGATAGAATTAGTATGGCAGACACGGCGGAGTGGAAGAGAAGCAGCACATCTGTGTAAGTATGGAGGTTTCGCCTCCCCTTAAGTTGATGCGCTATACTGATTGAGTCGCCATAAATGCGAGTGAGATACCGACATTGGCGTTCTTGAAGGACAAGGAGAGAGAGAGAGAGAGAGAGAGAGAGAGAGAGAGAGAACGACAGAAACACTTTACGTTAAGGAGAAAAAATTGCAACTTTGTGGCAAGGCTACCAAATGTACTGTTATAACATATACAAATCTATATGTACAACAAATAGACGGTAGTTGGAAAGATGGCCCTTGTTACTGTCTCCAAATTTCATGTTGAATGCCTGCTTAAAAAATCCCATTGAAATTATGATTAAGCGAGCAAAAAGCCACATTGTAACCGATTGGAACTATTAGTCTTCAATGTAATTTCCGTCCATTTAATGAGATTCAATCGGTGTCAATGATATGTTCTAAGCATGGATAAATTTGACCGGTTATGGCTTAATTATTCTGTACCATCTACGGTCACCTCTATAGTATTTTACAATATTAATAACTTTTATAAAGTTATTTACCGAGTTTATTAATCTAATTTGTCAGTACTTTCTCTAAACGTACAAATTTCGTGCTCAAGATTGCACATATTCGTTAAGAGCACCTCACAATTGATAAAATGGTCAATTTTTCAGCATCTTAATATGATAAGTGCTCAGTACGCGGTGCGTGACGTATGGAACCGACACGCTCGGAAGAAACGCTGACGCACACAACTCAATAATTCCGCTCACATAATCGAAGAATCTCCTTCGAAATATTCGGTGAGCATACTTTTTGATGAGATATACAGTATCGTTAAAATCCAGAGAATACTACGGTCTCTCAATTATTTCGATCGTTGTATAATCGACAAAGATAAATTTACAACTGATCCGCCTAATAAACGCTTCACGCTATGCGACTCTTATCATAAGCGCACGTATTAAATTTTCAATAATTATTATTTCATCAAATTATCCAATGACGAAGCATCAAATATTACAGTTATTACGTTATACACTATAACAGTAACATATTAAAAAATTCAGATACTCATCTGATCGACGAAAATTCTGAATGGCCATATTCTTCCGTACGTTGACGATGCCAAACTTTTCTCGAGGATCTCTCGCACGATATTAAATATTTGTGAGGAGAATTCAATTTAATTTACAACGATTTTTAAAACGTTGTATTATCAATGAACTGTGACTGATGAATTTTTCAAAATGGAGTATCCTATCGTTTCCTAGAACGAGACGGTAAATATTGATTATCGATTAAATTATCAATTGCCATCAAGAACTAAATTCATAAATTCATCTCTTTACCATGCGGGCAATCCGCAGTAAAAATGTTTTGGGTTTATTTTAAACGTCCCATTTGACAAACAAATAAAATTTGATTTACCAGGGGACCTATTCTCGAGTCGCTCTGCTTCGTGAAAATTATACAGAATATAGCACCACGTGTCACCCTACCATGTACGTTTCTAACGTTATCGCTAATATATCCAATGATCCATAAATGTTCTTCGAAGCGAATATGACTCGTAAATAGGAACGAGGAACGAGTTAGAGGAGAACAGAAACGTTGAGCTTCTACGAAGCAAGAAAACACTTATTTTTCCTCTCTAGTCGAGGGGCAAAGTGACCGTGTCGGTAAATAAACAAAGAAAAAAACTTATAGCTGCGTCTCAAGTTTATATAGCGGTTAACGATTTTCGTCAGAGTCATGTGACAAGGATTATCTTTTGAATCTTAAGGACGGTTCTGACTGTTTTTTTCAAGGGACTCTTAAGAAAAGTAGAGGGGATGGAGGGTTCTGCAGAACAGATCTAGAGAACCTCAAAATCGTAAACGTTTTTCTACTTTGCTGATTGCTCTTAGCTTTTAGTCTGCTTCTAACTTTTGTTCTTAGCAGTTATCCGTCGTTGAGTGTTCGTCGTTCGTACGTTTATCCTTAGCCGATAGCACGTCAGTCTGAAGTGTAAGTATTAAGTATAATAAAATTATTGAAACACGAGCCGAAGCGACAAAGATAAACTCAACATCGCAAACGACGCAGCAAAATAGCATTTTGCTGAGGCGTAAATTGCGTTACGACACATATGTACGACCGGGAGGTTGTATTTGCTGTGCTGGAGTGCTGCTGAATATCTTCTGGGTTAAATAACACGATATATCGTCAATCGAAGCGTCGATTTAATGTCAGAAGAAGAAATTTAGTTTCGAAACTCGGTAATTTTTGTCAATAAACCAAGACAAAGAAACTTTTAAGGAATTTTATAACGAAGATCGCGTCCGCACGTTACGATTAACCGGATTGTCGTCATATTTCCGAAAAGATAGAAACCACCACCGATCTTGTGTAATATTTCAGGGGATTGGTGCACGGTGTTCTTTTTTTTTTTTTAGAAAAGTGACAATAAGCCGAAGTATCGATAAGAAAAAGCGTGGTTGGTAAAAACTCACATCGACCGTTGGGGGGGGGTTGATGGTTCTCTTTGTGTTAAAATTTCGTATCGAGGGTGTCAGGAAATAGTTCAACTTTTAATTTTTTTAAACTGACAATGCAATCGATGATTTTAGTAAAAGAAGTGCATCGTTTCGTAGAACGCGCTAAACGACGTTTTATTTAGGGCTTAGGTTAATGTGATAATTTTACTTGGAAAAATGAAATAATTCCATTTTGTTTTCATTTTTTATCTACCTGTGAATTAACGTTCTGATTTTCTACAAATTGTGATGAAAAACTAGATTAACGTTTCTGAGTGTAATAAAATGTTCAAATATTAGACATATTTTGAAACACATAAGCACTAGATCTAAGTACTCGTACAGCACAATCCAAGTAATAACAAAATGAGGGTTTTCAAAATGTTAGAAATTGCATTTTGTTTCACATTTGATCCACCTGTTGATTAATGTTTTGATTTTCTTGAATTTCTGATGAAAATCTAGATTAACGTCTTTGGGTGTAATAAAATGTTCAAATATTAGACAAATTTTGAGGCACATTGACACTAGATCAAAGTACTTGTACAGTACAATCCAAGTAAATATAAGATAGCGGTTTTCAAAATGTTATCCATTTGATACACAAAAAGTACAGACGTGTCTGTCTGAATGATATATTTTTATTATATTACCTTAAGGACATCTAAATGTTAACATAAAAAATAAATTATCATTAAGAAGCATATTTGGTATGCTTTCTGTGTGTCAAATGAATAACTTTTTGAAAATCGCCATCTTGTGCTGTTTGGAAAAATTAAGATTTTCAAAATAGTTCTGTTACATACACAAAAATTATGCCAAATGTCCACCGGAATTAATGTTTTAATATGTTATCTTAGATATTTAAAAGGTAAGTTAAAAACAAGTTATCGATTGGATGGACATTTGGTTTACTTTTTGTATATACCGCATGCGTAAATTTTTGTTAATCACGATGCTGTGCTACTCGCTAGGTAGCGCAATCCGAACCGACCAAGGCATATAATTAAAATATCTCAACTTGTAATAAATAAAAAGAAACAGTTTGAAATAAATGAAAAAAAATGTTCAGGGCCATGTTGATCACTCTGAACTATCTTGAATGACCTGAAATTGTCATAGATAAGAAAAAAATTAACAAATTGAAGCACCTAATGAATTCTTATGAATCATTTAAGCTATAAGACTTCGGGCTTGAAATGACACAACGAAGGTAACAAAAAAATGTTTAATACTCTTATTTGAATGGTGCTGAAAGCTTTTTTGGCAACAATAATCCATTATCTCCTTCACTAATCAATGCCACAGCGGCTAATAATTTGCCCTAGAATTTTTAGAAATGAATAAAAATGCAACATCTACCGCCTTCCTACTTGATGCAACTCGTTTAGCTTTTCTTACAATTTTAACAGATCAACAACTCTGCTATTTATTTTTCGACTTCTTCAATGTTCTTATAAATTTATTAAAGTATCGACGAACAATTGTTTTTGTTACAGGAGCATAAAGGACTTTTTAAAAGCACCAAGATGGTCTATACAAGACAGGATTCACTATTAACGTGTCCTCTGGATGAATCTCATAGGATTCTAAGGAGTAGAATGCAGTTTCATCTGGTGCGATGCTTGAAGAATCACAAACTAGGAATACGGTTGAAGTGTCCCTGGAATCCTCTCCATATCATTAGCAAGTTTGCTTATGAAGTATGTAGAGCGATTATTTAAATTCTTTAATATACATAATTTACCTGATTATTATATGCTTTTATTTAACTCGCTAATGGTGTTTGTCGTTATAGTTAAAAAATTGCCATTGATTTTTTACCTATTTTCTGATAAGCTATCGAGCTTAAATTTTGCACACACACTCTTTGTGTATAACAATGCAATGTTGCGGATTAATATTTCGTTAAAAAACATTTTTAATAGATAATTTGTGGTACGATAAATATGAGATTTCGAAAACGTATACTTGGGCGGCGACTCGACTTATCGAGTTTCGGCCACATTAGCAATTTCTCAGAATTCACACGTAGCTGATTATTTAGGGAGGCTCAACAGAATAGTAACTTGTCAACAAACTCGCGGAGACTTTGTATGATCGGTAACGTTCTGTTCACAATCGAGTCGTGAAGAAAACAAAGATTATTTAATAAAAAATCAAGTTACGAATATATTTTATCATAATGTTGTAAATAATAACAGAATTGTTGGAAGTAAAAGAGTGATTATTCATTGTTGAAAAATGATTTTTTAATTGAACAATTGGATTAATAACGTGTAATTATGATTTAAAAAGTAATAAATAAATTAAAGTTTTTTTTTTTAAATCCGCTATTATTTAAAATGTATAAAATAATTAATAGACTAAGAAGAAAAAAATAATTTATCATATTGTTTAATGGAAACAAGAGATTAAACATTTTTTAAAATAAAATTCATCTACAATTTTATATTACCAATTTAAAAAAAGCGTCACGCGTCGAAATAACGAAATCTAATAATCGAACTGCATTGTCAAAAGTATAATACACGCGCCCGTTGTGCGTGTGTGTGTGTGACAAATTTGCAAAATTACAATGGATATATCTCGAGAACAGGTTACTCGAACATCCTGAAATTTTACACACGGGTCGAGTCGCAACCACCGTCAGTTTGTTTCAATTTTCGCCTAAATCGCTAACGGGTGTCCCATATTATGGTTGTTTGAATTTTTTGAAAAAAGGATATACGTTCTCTAACTTTTGTAAATTTTTAGTTTTCGAGTTAAAACTTTCTACACGATTAGAGGCCAGGGGACAAGGTTGTTCGATATTGAGTTTGACATGAATCGATGAAGGCGTTCAGATTTCATTGAACCATGAATTTTTGTAACTTTTACGAAAAAAAAACTATATTTGCCCTAACTTTCGTAAATTTTCATCTACCAAACTGAAAGTTGGCATACAAATTGGCTAGGGTACAAAGACATTTGGTCTTAAATTTGGTGAGAATCGATAAAGGGTTTTAAACTTTAGGAAATTCGAAATTTTACTAAAGTTTCGATTCTATTGAAAATTTTAATACCACTTCTTCCACGAAGAAGCCAGAACTGAGATAACCATTTCCCATACACGTGGATCTGTGGTTCGGCGAGAATAACGAGAAAGCAATGAGAAAATTTCAAATTTGCACGCTTTTACGTATATTAAAGATATTTTTGACGAATTTTTTAAATTCTTCAATCACTGTTTTACAGAAGTTAGGAATCTACAAAATAAAATTTATATGTAAAGATATATTAAATAGACCAGAAGAATATACAATCAGTCAGTAAATTTTTTTAAAAGTAATTGAAAAATGTAATTTTTTTATCTGTGGAAATTAGAATTTTTTTGTGAGAAAAAAGTACATCTGATGTAACGATTTAAAAAATAATTTCTTCTCTTATAAGGATCATTACAAACGAGAATGCGAGGACATGCCTGCAGCTTTGGATTTCATGTGTGAGACTGAAGAGAGTTACGATGTGGGATCTGTGCCAGTGACTGCCACTAATGGATTGCTGCCTCCAACAAAAGAAGATTGGGATGCCGTAAATACACTTTGCCCTTTTAACAAATTAATTCCACGGGGAGGTAAAAATAAAAATGGGAGGACTCTCATTTTTACTTAATTAAAAAAAAATTATTTCACGAAACTCGTTTGGCTAAAATCGAATTATCATGTTATAATTTGTTCAAAAATATGTATTTTTCATATTGACACTTCCCTAATGGACTAATCAATCGATTGCACATCGTTTATGTGTATTTTAAAAGTAAAATTAATATTTAATTTAAATAATTTTTGTCAACAAAAAAAGTTAGACTGAAACAGATTGCGATTAAGACGTAAAAAATCTCCAATTTGTACTTCAGGAGAGGCAAAATATGTACTACGTGACATATGAGTGCGAGAGAGTTAGCTGTTCATTTTCCGTACAACTTCATTCAAAGACTATTGATATTTCGGAAATTAGCAAAGAGTCACCACACGCGGAATTAAACTCCGAAGAAATAAACTAAGAGTTTTGTACATTTATGGTTACAATAGGAGCCTGCTGTTGGTACGTACGATCCTTCGAAGAATGCCGAGGGAAAGCCGGTGTTGCGATTAGCTGTCGGATTGTCTAAAGCCAAGAAAAAGCAGTGGAGACAGGCTGAGCGTAAACGGTTCCAGGCGCTAGAGGAGAATGGTCCGATACAGATTAAACCACGACAGCCAGAGGTAATTTGAAGAATTCAAATAGATATCTCATTCCTTGTGTAAGCTCTTCGGCTTTATAAAGACTGAGAAATGTATCACGTGACATGTGAGTGCAAGATGGAGAACTGGTTTAAAAAATTTTTGCTCAGTGGCATAGTTATTTGAAATTGCAAGATTATTTCTATCTGCCTTGCACCCATACATGTTTCACGTCATCTTAAACAGAAAAATCCAGATGGTCAATAATGTTTCAACGAACCTTCAGAATTTCATTTTTCTGTTCTGATTATAATTTTTATTCTGATTTTTTTTTTTTTTTTTTTTTTTTTTTCAGAAATCTGTAGACAATCAAGACATTCGCCCGCCTCGCGAGATCGGCATGGTTTTGGCTATGAAAAATTGCACGATCAACGAACTAAATTCGAATCAACTCGCAAAGGATAATAAAGAGGTCCAAAAGGATAAGGGAAACGTACAGGAATTGAGAATGCCACACGAGCCGAGTTCAGCGCTAACGTACAAGGCGAATCATTCGGACAAAGGCAACGGTGCCTATCCTAAGAAAATTCCTCTCGATAGCGACAAAACCACATCCTCCGAAGGAGAGTCTCGCGTAGTTAACGACGTACCGAACCTCTGTCAACTGACTAACAACAGTATTTACGACACAGTATCCAGAAAATCGGACACAAGCAGCCACGACGTCGATGCGATTCGAAAGACATTCGAAAATAACATTAGAATTGCGAACATCATCAACTCTAAGATTTGTGTGCCTGAGGCCCAGAATTCGGCTCTTCTCGACGAAGCTGCAGGTGTTCCGAATCTTCTTGCACCAATTTCTGATTCGGCAAATGATGCCATCATCGCACTCAGTCAGAGTCTCGATCTTCTAGCGAACGAGCAGAAGAAAATTGATGAATTGAAATCATGTTTGATACGACAAATATCGCAGTACTATCAGGTGCCCAACTTGGTCAGTTCAAACGCCTCTCTTCGCTCGCTTAATCTGCATGACAAGAAGCATGATGACGGAGTAGCCAATGCGTCGTTGTCAGTTAAGGATACTTCTCCCCCAGTCAACCAGCAGAACAACTTACCGTCTAATGGAATTCCCAAGTGCGCCGCCAATTTTTCCAAATCGACGAGAAATCTAGAATCACAGACTGTCGGAATGGGACGTGGTATGGCAATTGTTCTCGATTCCTCTAGAAACAGCAGGCCAGGCTCACTAAAAGAAGAAATCAAAGTTGGTGTCAATTCCAACCCACATTCTCCAGACCCGGAGACTGATCCGTTCGCAACGACCAAAACCATTTTAAGTACTGCCAACGCGGATGATGATACCGATTTGGTATACGAAAAAGAGGAAGACGATTAAGGACAATTTGCTGAGACACTATCGCTGTTGCAGCATCAGCAGTGATGGCGAAATTTCTATATAAACTTTCATATTACAGAAAATGTATGAAAACGGCGTTAAGGAAAAGCGAAACCTCCATACTTGAAGGCGAAACGCTCACCTGCTCACATCGTCACATCTAATTGAGATTCTTTTCTTGTAGCAGACTAAACAGAATTGAATAAAATTTGAAAAGTGGACTGCACATACGTGAATCTTGATTGCAGTGTGTGAGCAGGTGTGAGTGTGTTTCGCCTCCCCTTAAAAAACATTTATTGTTTCCTGATAGAGGAAATTTCATTAAATCGGGATATAACAGTTAAATACATAAAAATATTTAAATTTGTTTTTTATCGGTGTGTTGGGCATCACTCGATGATAAATCAATCAAAGGCGATGGGTAAATTCTTTTTTAAAAATGTTTTTTCATGTAAGAGAATAATTTGGTTCAATGGTTGTGTTATTAAAAAAGGAAAAAATACTAAAAATGTGTCAGAATAATATTTTAAATGATTAATTTCATTTTATCGATTGGTGCCCATTCCCTGTTGATAAATGTAGATGATTGGAAAACGGATTTGTCTTTTAGTTTGCGCCAAGCTGGAGCCTCACCGCATTGTCTTATATTTTATATTTTTTATACATTGAGATAAATGTTTCTAGAAGAGCCATAATAATTCAACAAGTGCAGCCTTGGTAAAGAAACGGTGGAAAATTATTGTGTACTGTTGAATAATTGATTTTATTTTATGCTGACATCTCTATTTCGATGTTTTCCAAATTATTTAAGTTGAAGTTTAATACCGAAGGAAATCATACGAGAGAGGCATAACCATAGAGATCGTATGAATGATCGAAAAACGGTTTAGTCTTGTAGTTTACTCCAAATTAGAACCCCGCCACTTTGCTTTATATTTTTTATCCATTGAGATAAATGTACCCAGAACAGGAATAATAATTCACCAAGTTCAGCCTTGGTGAAGAGAGAGTGAAAAACTATTGTGTACTGTTGAATAATAAACGTGATGTTCGCATAAAAAATACTGCATTCCATGCAGCGTTACGTTTATCTTCCTATTTCAGGATGCTCCAAGCTATTGAAGTTGAGGTTCAATACCAGCAGAAATTATTTGACTTGTGAGAAGTCAGAATCATAGGGATCTCATGAGGAATCTTCTCGTATTCTATCTGACGGATCAACCGTGGTGAAGAAATTTACAATCGCAAGATTGATTCTGTCTCTCTTGTACCCAAACATGTTGCACATCATTTATGCTCCGAGAATTCGCAAGTGCGAGAGAGAGAGCTAAAAATATCTAATTTTTCATGGATTCAAATATTCTGACGATCGTTTGTTTTTTTTTAGTGAAATATCGGTATTGAGCTCATCTTAAGGTGATTTGCCATATATACCAAGTCACTGTAAGTGCGAGTGAATGCGACAATGGATATCGCGGTGAAGCATTAAAAACGTATTCGTATACCTCCCCTTAACCCCTTGCACTACGCTGAAATTCGGAACAAGCCGTGCCTAACTAAAGACGTTCTTGTTTAGCCGAGATTAAGACCACGAGTACGGCTCGTGATATTCATGTTTGGCCCGAAATATCGATTACGAGCCAGACTCGTGATGTTCACGTTTGACATGAAATTAAACAACGAGCCTGACTCGTGAAAGGGGTTAAATCCAGGCAAAGATAAAGGACTTCCGCCATTTTTTTCTCCATACCTACAATTCATTAATGCCCATTACCTCCAACGCAGTTTAAAAACCTGGTTTAATTTAAAAAAAAAGTTTTAACGTAACCAAAGTTTAAACTTTGATGAATGTCGGTGAAAACCGGCTTTAAATCTGAGAAGAAAACCAATTCATAAAACCGTTAGAGTCATGCATGGTGCGTTTTAATCGAAATTATGCATTGTAAAACCTTTCGTATCTCACATAACATAGAAATATATATAAAAAAAAATATGTCCTAACGACGTCTTTCACAATGTAATAAACGTTTTTGTGTTATCTGGAACGAAACTCGTAAGATTTTCTTCCGAGAAGAAACTTGACGCAAAATTCAAAGTGCGCAAATGTTCTAGATGGCATCACTGCGCATTGGATAAACTATCGCGTGAAACTCGCAACGATAAAAAAAGTGTTTACATTACTTTAATGATAAAGGAAGGTCAGGACCAAAAAGTAAAAACGAGTAACAAGTCGCGAATACATAAAGTAACCGTGCTGCATTTTCTTCTCGTTTGTTCGACGAATATATTTACACGTTTAGTTAATAATTATAATTTATATAACTCGTACTAATTTATCGTGAATGACATTCACAGTGATTCCAACACAATTATTCATGAAAAGTGACATTTTATAAAAAGGTAAAAAGTTTGTGATTGCCCTAGAAAAAGAGAAATTAAGGTGCACTTTTGTCAACCTAAACTCTTTGCTCGTGATTATTTCGTGTTTATCTTACACTGTTATTCGAAAGGAATGTTTTTTAGTGCACTTATTAGAGGAAGGTGTCGTACATTGAAAAGAAACAAGATGGCGTACGAGGGAAAATTTGTAACTCTATCTGTGGTTAAGAATAATGGGGCCACTATGCTTCGTATGGATACAATGATAACATGTCCTTTGAATGAGTCTCACATAATACCGAGCAGCAATCTGGAGTCGCATCTAGAGAGATGCTTGATCGGCGATTTGATCGAAATGACGTGTCCTTGGAATTCCCTGCATGTAGTTGACGAAACTTCTTACGAGGTACGTAGAATATGCATAATGTACAATAGATGTACCGTTTGTGGGCTCCCTTATACGATGCGATGATGTTTATTATTCAAGTTTAAGTTGTGTATGTATTTTGTGGTCGTTAATACAAAAATGTAATTCACATTTTTCAAGATAACTCATTTTTCCGAGCATAAGAAAATAATTATACTCTGTGAAAATTAATGTGGGGGGAGGGGTGGAAGAGGAGTGTAATCATTTGCCGTGAAATTATTTATTTATTTTCTTTTTTATGCCTGGTGATGGCTCGTCCTCTGGTGGAGACCTGTGCCACTCTCTTCTGCTGTGAGATTTTGGTGAAACAAAGTTTGCGTTGTGATTGAATGCGAGAGAGACAGCTCTATAGCGATCATGTGGGTTAAGTCCCCCCCCCCTTGAGTTTTGCCTTAAGGGGAAACGAAACCTCCATACTTACAGATGTGCTGCTTCTCTTTCAATCCATCGTGAGCGCTATGCTAGACTATCTCTTTCGCACTCATAGGTGAAGTACAGAGGTTTCGCCTCGCCTTAAGGGGTGGCTCGAGTCTAGTGTCGAGTCGAGATTCGAATTCTCGTCTGAAAATTCGCAAGTGCGAAAGAGATAGAGCTATGAATTTCTAACAAATTGTTTACCGACCTAGATATTCTAGAAATTGTCGGATTTGTAAGGCTATTCTTGCTCTAAGGTAATAACTGCCGGTAAAGTCCCGACAATCGAGAGAAATGTTGAGTCAAAGGTGAAGCTCGATACCGACGAAAATTGCACGAGTGCAAGTGACCTCGCTATAAGGATCGTATAAGTACAAGAGAGATGGAGTGTTGCATGAGATGAGAAAAAAAGATGCCGCATACGAAGTATCTTCACAGGGTAGTTTTCTGCTTCGCTATTTGACTGCTCTTGTATCGGCACCATGGAACCCTGTCGTGACATCGTGGTATCGGAGATCTACTCATATCCGGTGGTATCGCTATGATGTAATCATCTTTGGTATCGGTAGAGAAGCAGACAAATAGCGATGGAGAAGATTACATTTAGCTGACACACCGGCGTCGTGTCGTGTCGTGCCATCATCACGCCGTCGTTATGGTTGAACTTCTCAAGCTGGAGAACCTCCTCTTACAGCTTTATATTCATCAGGGAAATAAGTATTAGCACATCGCTATAATGTCACATGCTCTTACTGTGGGATATAATTTTGTATACACGATTAAAACGGGCGCCAATAACTCTATGCGAAACGACAGAATGAGAAGAACAAACTATCGTTTCACACCGGTTACGATAATTCGCGCTTTAAAAGTTGAAAATAAATAGAATTTACTAACAAATTACATTTACATACTTACGGAATCATTTTACAATCATTCGTAATATTATAAAATGCCAAAGGTGACCACGAGCGGTATAATTACCAGCCTGCGCTTAGAAAATCTCATTGATTTTTATCGAAACCAATTCACTCACAATCGATATAAATCGCATGAATCGTAGATCTATGGGTTCTATGGTTTTAACTAATGTAGGAGTTGATAGGATTTTCTAAGTTGGGCATATATCGCTATATTGTAACGTATTTGTATTACCATTACTCGTTAAAAAAAAAAAAAAAGCCATTTCGTCAAGATCACCACATTTTCCTTGTTCTTTTGCAGAATCATAAAACCCACTGTCAAGATAAACCATCGGGAATACCTCAAAACCAATTGTCCGATCATTAACAAAGATGTATCGCTTGACTAATCAAACGATTAATTAGAAAATTTCTGTACACCGGTTCTTACCTCATATATTTATTTAATTTTCATAGAATTTTTACCAAAAATCAAAGGCGATTTGTAGATGCAGGCGCGAGATCGCACTGCTACTGTTATCGTACAAACAAACAAATAATCGTTTATTTCATATCCGTGAGATGCAATACAGACGACAGATACGACTTTTGACAGATTTTTATCATACAAGATCGTTTAGCCTAAATATTTATAGAATGTTCATAATCAACAGCTTTAATTCTCGTTGCTTTCCTTCATTTTTCATGTATTCAAGTAGACTTATTGAATTACATTTGATTTCTCACTGGGAATACATTGGACAGTTGAATCGCGTGGTTGAATCGCTTTAAAAAATAGATTATTGTTTATATTTTCTTCTGCGGTAATCGCAAAATACAGAAGACAAGTTTGTAATATTTGAATTGTAATATTTTCAATCTATATGATGCAAAGTCATTCCGCCAGAATATTAAGTAAAAATACATGACAAACACTTTTGTACACAAACTCTTTTACAAATAGAAGAATAAAGTTATGTAAAAGTTAATGAAATTAATTAATTTCGATCAATTACTCATTTTATCGCCAGCAACATTCGTGAGTTCATTTGTGTCGCGATCGTTGGTGAGTTGTGAGATAGCGTTTTTGACCAAAGCTTTGACCGCATTGTTGACAAGTATAAGGCTTTTCAGCTGAATGAATGCGTTTGTGTCTTGTCAAATGATTTTTAACGCCGAAAGCTTTGCCACATACGTCGCAACAGTGATTTTTTTCTCCCGTATGAATAGTCAAGTGTCCCAGAAGCTGTTGCCTCCACCTAAAGACCTTGTTGCAGTATTTACACTCGTGAGGAAACGATTCCGTGTGTGTTCTACTGTGAATGTAGAGAGACGATTTAGTCTTAAAAGTTTTGCCGCACGAGTCACATACGAAGGGACGTTCCCCGGTGTGAATGGATCGTCGATGATCTTCCATAGTGGTTTTCATTGCGAAAGATCTGCCGCATATGTCGCAAGAATGATTCTTCACTCCCCCGTGAACGTGCTTAAGGTGATAGTAGAGACAGCCCGTTTGACCGAATTGCTTTCCACATATGTGACAGGTAAATTGTTTTTCTCCTGTATGAATTCGCGTATGGCTCTTCAGACTGTCTCGAAGTCGAAATGTTTTCCCGCACAAATCACACGAGTGGGGTCCTTCCGACTTTCGTTTTTTCTTCGTCGTCTTGGAGACCCTCGCATCTGCTTCGTTATTTTTTAATTTTTTTGTAGAATTTACGCAAGATGCCGAATCTTCGGAATAACTCGAGGTCTCGGATTTGTCAATAGTAAGCAAAAAATTATTAGAAATCGTATCATGAATCGATCTTTTATTGCTGCGAGTGATTCGACCGCTCGAAACATTGCTACTGTGCTTTCCCTTTTTATTTTCGTAAGCGATTTTCGTAGTAGAAACTTCTTCAGGATATTCGATGAATTTATTCCGATCACCGGTGAAATGTAAACTCTCCGTGAGTTCGGTCATTGATTTTCTTTCGTTTTTAGTCGAACCGAAGAAATTAACGTAGGCTTTTTGAAAATCCACCAAGTCGGAACTTTTCGAATTCAGAATCCAAGATCTTTTCAGCCTGAAAATATAAAAATATCAACATTGATATTGTTCGCGCTAACTGTCAATCCGAAAGAGACTCGTAAATTATTTTTTAAAACAGGGAAATACTCATTGAAATTCAGTTATTTGCATAAAAGGATATTTTAAAAAAAAATTTAATACCAATAGTTTCTCATTGTTACAATGTTTCTGTATTCTTCAAGCAATTCTATTGGTTGTCGACTATTGGCAATTCTTCGAATAAATAAATCCTATGCGGTTCACCTTCGAAGATCAAGCCCGGGCGATTCTGTTCAGTTTCGTTAATTTCATTAAAACTGGCTCTGCTTGTTTACGCAGTAAAGAATCTTTGATCATACGGATCCATGTACGAAAGCTTTTTGTTAACCGCTAAATCTTATAACTAAAATTAAAACCTGTTATTGATGTTGACAGGGAATCGAATCTGGGCTCTGGACGAAAAACAGCGTATGGAGGTAAGACGCCTGCAGTGAGCACCACGGAAATAACACGAAAAAGTTCATAATCACTGCTGTGATTTTTCTCTCAAATATTCAGCGATTGAGCTTTTAAAAAAACTTTTTAGTTTATTAAGAGGGAATCACGCATTGGTTTCACGTTTCCTTGATTATGTTCTAAAAGCTTAAACACTGTTGAAATCATTTTTATGATTACAATGATTTTATAATTCAAATGACATTGAGTTCAAGTTTGTAACTAGGGCTATTACCGAGTTTCGCTGGATCTACGTAACTTCCGCTTTCACTGTGTCCGGGTTTATCGTGAAACCGTTCGAGATATTTGACTGAAATATAAGTACAGAGGACAATCAAAGAATATAATTACTACGACTGATACTTCAACTATGATAGAATTCTACAAAAAAACATTTTGTAATTCGAAAATTTTCAAATTCTTCGGTTATTTTTTCAATGTAACAAACATTATTCAGAATAGAAATATCATAATAGAGATACCAGCTATAGTGAAATGTTTTTTGTGTTCAGTCAAATATCTCGTATACCGTTGCATGGGAAACTTTACCGCAGTATACAATAGCAAAATATGTACAAGGTTTCGTAGGTTAGTCTCATAATAACTGCGAAAAAAAATGTTACAGTTCAATTGAATACTCAATCAGCAACGTATAAAAGTTGAGGCACGTAATCATGAGTCACCTTATCGATACGAACTACCTGAATTCGTTTAATTATTCTTGATGATACTCCGGTGACTTTGCAGAGATCTCTTTTGCGCAAACTAATAGGAGTAAAGCTCAAACACAAAAGGTTTGTCCAAACTCTTGATCGCATGAACGAGTAAAAGGTTATTCATCCATCAAGTTTAAGAGAGAACTTTTTCTTGTTACTTTCACGGTTTAATTGAATACTCAATCAGTAACGTATAAAAAGTTGTGGCACGTAATGATGAGTCTCATTATCGATATGACTACCTGAATTCGTTCGATTCTTCTTGACGATACTCCGGTGACTTTGCAGAGATCTCCTTTGCGCGAACTAACAGGAGTAAAGCTCAAACACGAAAGATTTGACCAAACTCTTGAGCGCATGAATGAGTAAAAGGTCATTCATCCATCAAGTTTTAGAGAACTTTTTCTCGTTACTTTCACGGTTTAATTGAATACTCAATCAGTAACGTATGAAAAGTTGTGGCACGTAATGATGAGTCTCATTATCGATATGACTACCTGAATTCGTTCGATTCTTCTTAACGATACTCCGGTGACTTTGCAGAGATCTCTTTTGCGCGAACTAATAGGAGTAAAGCTCAAACACAAAAGGTCATTCATCCATCACGTTTTAGAGAGAACTTTTTCCCGTTATTTTCACGGTTTAATTGAATACTTAATCAGCAACATACAAAAAGATGTGGCACGTAATGATGAGTCTCCTTATCGATATGACTACCTGAATTCGTTTGATTCTTCTTGACGATACTCCGGTGACTTTGCAAAGATCTCTTTTGCGCGAACTAACAGGAGTAAAGCTCTTGATTGCATGAACGATATTGCGACTTGGAGAGAAGTTTTTCTTGCTATTTTCACAGATTAATGGTTTACTTTTTTTAGTGGATAGTGTGATGATTGTTCAGTCTTTGCTTGGAGACAAACGCTTCTTGCAATCTGACCATTTGTTTTGTTTGTAATTCGTGTAGGAACATTTGTGAATGTACATGGAGTTCGATGTACGAAAAGTCTTTGGACGGCGTTGATAACAGTACAAACGTTCACGCGTGTGTGATCTCTATGATGATTATCCATAATCGAATTATTGACAAATTTGTTGACGTTATAATTGCACTGTTATGGCTTTAGACCTTCTGGAACTATCCCCTGGCGCGTACGCAAGTTTAATATACTTGTGTAGGTCTTGTCGAACAACTTACAGATGTACTGACGTTACCTTCAATAATATCTCTGGTAGATTGTCCTTCACAAATTTTGTCGATAAATCCAAATTCGTACGGAGCACGCACATCAGCCCCTTGCGACTTGCGAAAAAATAAACTGGAGTTCCAATAATGATGGTCGTCGTATTTTCTTGCTTGAGACGTATTTGTACAACGAATTCGGAAATTTTATGAAGATAAATGTATTTTTCGTCGTAATCAAGGAACCGATTGCATCGGTTTCTTGCAGTGCTTTTTATACATTTGTTTTTTAGTGTCCATTCTTCGGAGACTTTCTGACGAATTTCAACATTTCGATATCACGTGGACGAAAGGTAAAGAGCGTAGCAGTAGCGTTTCTCATAAATTCGTATATTTCTTTTTCCTTCCTCGTCTATCTCTTTTTCGTCTTCTTAATTTGTACCTTAACATTTTTTGAGATTAATTTTGCGGTGTAAAAACATGCAGCTATCGTTTGTACATAATGTTGATGACTTAGTGATTATTTATGGCTAAGAGAAGTTTAAGGCGATGTGATACACATGAGAAAACGAGTGAAATAGTAAATAGCGTCTTGAACGTGTGCTTTGACACATTCTGTGACGTGTTTTGCATAGTCTCAAGTAGTTCACATTTATGCAGTGAACCCCACTCTTATGACGTCTTTACATTAAATGGAGGTTTCGCAAAAAATGTGTTGAGTTTTAAGGTGAAGTGTCGGTATCGAGATTCATCTTAAGATGATACTACTCGCTCGGTAATAGAAACTGTAATGTAAATTTCTTTGTCACGATTGAACCTTCGGATAAAAGAGAAGAACGGTGAGCTGCGTCTCACAATTCTACAGTTAACCGTTCTTGTCTTTTATCCGAAAGATCAATCGTGGCGAAGAAATTTACGGTGGAAAAATTCTGCCACCTCTCTCGCACGTATCGCAATCCGAGAGAGACGTATCTTAACCCATTCGAGACCGATTGCACACCGTGTGTGCAATGGATTTCCGAGGCTATAAGACAGCCTGCACACCGTGTGTGCAATAACAGTAATGTGAACAATACAAAGAAAAAAAATATTTCGTTCCTGGGGACCGTGTTCGAAAAAAATCGTCGTCTCGAATGGGTTAAGACGTAGCGAAACCTTCCTCTCTTTCGCAATCTCGCAAACGCCAATGTCAACTCGATCGGTAACAATCCTCTCTAACAGATAAGAGTAAAACTTTTGCTGACGCGCAACAGATCAGGCTAGCGGCTAAATATATATTTTTTAAATCAATCGACCCAAAAAGGCTGGAGAGGCGGAGAAATTCGCAATATTTCGATTCAAGATTGACAGAGGGAGAGACGGAAAGAGACAGAAGACACGTAGCACATCACCTTAACCTCATTGCAATTTACTGTTCACGAGGAATTGTAGTTTAATTCGTTTTATCTCGATAAATGTGTAATTGGCATTTATGCACGTTTTGATCCTCAGCTGTCGTCGATGTTTCCCCAAGCTGTCGTCCCTCTCGTCCCCGTTGCGGTAATTCCGAGATCAGCGTTATCGATATCACTTGGACGTGAGAAGAGACGACTCGGCAGTAGAATTCATTACCGCAAATCCGTGGATATTGCTCACGTGGAACTTGAGATAACGTTTTTGACTAAATTTCGAGCCGCATTCCTCGCAATCATACAGTTTCACACTGCTATGAGTATTTTTGTGACGACTGAGAATACCACTCGTACGAAAGCGTTTGTCGCAAATTTCGCACGCGTGAGGTTTCTCACCCGTATGCACCAACGCGTGTTTATCAAGATCCTGCTTCCTTCTGAACGCGAGTTTGCACGACGAGCACGGATATGGAAAGTCAGACGTGTGAAAAAGTTTGTGCACGTGGAGAGACGACTTTTGTCTGAAGGACTTGCCGCAGGTTTCGCAAACGTGGGGTCTCTCGCCGGTGTGAGTTCTTCGATGTTCGTCTCGAGATATCTTTGTGGCGAGACGACGATTGCACAGATCGCAGGGAAAATTCTTTCTGCCCAAATGAACATCTTTATTGTGTCTCTGAAGTATGGAAACGGAGCCGAAACTTTTGCCGCACTCGCGACAACCGTGAGGCCTTTCACGGCTGTGACTTTTTCGATGAACGAGAAAATTATACGCTGTCGAGAAAAGCTTTTCGCAGTCTCGACATTTGTAGAACGTCGTGCTGTCCTTGATAATCCGCGACTTGGTTAATTCGAGTTGTTGCTCCGGAGTTCGTTTATTTCGTTTCGTCAATGGTTTTTCTTTTATTTCCTTTGATTCACCTTTCCGAGCTTCCGTAACTTTTGCTCGTGTCACAGGGAGTCCACGGCTACACCTATTACGCCACCTGAAACGAGATCGTCCTTCGTTACTCGTGATTCGAAGTTAACGTCGGCTTCTGCGATCGTTGAGCCGCAGCCGTGATTGATTCTCTTATGATTAACCAAGTAGCGCTTCTGTCGAAAAGAGAGACCACAGTCAGTGCACTGCCAAGGTTTCTCATCAAAGTGTATAAGCCGATGACGCTTAAGTTCGTACTTTATGCGAAAAGCGCGTTCGCAGATGTCGCAAGTATGCGGCTTTTCGCCGGTGTGTTTGGTGATGTGGATGGCGAGCGGTGGTCTCGTGCGAAACCCTTGCCCGCAGTAGCTGCACGTGAATGGAAAAAAATCCGTGTGCGTGCGGTTGTGCACGAAGAGCGAGGCTTTTTGCTTGAAAGCTTTGCCGCACACGTTACAGACATACGGACGTTCGCCGGTATGTATTCGTCTGTGATCTTCGACGTTTCGCTTTGTCGAGAACATTCGACCGCACAGATCGCAAGGAAATTTCTTAATTCCCGCATGAGTTTCGCGGAGGTGACGAGCGAGACCCTGATTGACGCGGAATTGTTTTCCGCACACATGACAAGTAAACGGTCGCTCGCCCGTGTGAATTCTCACGTGCCAGGTGAATGTGTAGGGTGAAAAGAGATTTTTGCCACAATCGTTGCAATGATAATACACACGACCGTTGGCTTCCATTTTTGCTCGTTTCACGAGATCCTTCTCGGAGCTCTGCTGTTTTTTTCCCGATGTATTCGAATGAAGCTCGATCGTGTGCTGTTCCAGCAATTTCTTTTTTCGCGTCGTGTAGTCACAGTAGAGACAAGGATAACTCTTTAGTTTTGTCTTTCTCGAGATTTTGGGCTCGTCCGAAGAATGAGCTTCGCCCGTCTCTGTCACTTCCACGACGCGGTAGGTTTCTGTATCGTTCACATTGACCTCTTCCTGTACTTCTTCCATCTGCGTTTCCTGCAGCGAGTCGATCGATTCGACATTTTGTCGCTTTCCTCCGCAATTGACAGAGTGCCGCTTCAAATTTGACTCCCTTATGAATACTCTCCGACATTTTTCGCAGGAAATCTGTCTACCTGCTTCCGAGTTTTTTCGATTATTGTCCTTTACGACCTTCGCGTCTCGCTTCTTGGCTGAAAGCTCAGAGTTTCGTCGCTTGGGCTGGTTCGATCTTTCGGCGCTCGTGAACTCGTTGGATCCAGTTCCCGGAGACACGTCTGTCCGTTTTCCAATGAGAGTTGCGAATCTTGTCTGTCTCGTCGCTCCAGATCTGGAAACATAACAAACGCAGAAGATTTTAATGTCTTCGATGGTAGCGTTGCTCGTTTATATTTCGCTCTTTATCAATCTTTCCAAGACTGCACGTGTCTCGATTTAATATGATTGTTGAGATAACGATTTTGCCGAAATCTTAGACCACATTTAGCGCATACGAAAGGTTTCTCTTCGGAGTGCGTCAGTTTGTGTCTAACCACTTCGGTTTTGACGCGAAATCGCATGAAGCACACGTCGCAGCTGTAATTCTTTTCTCCCGTGTGCGTCGTCGCGTGTACAAGCATCTCTTGTCGACGACGAAATTTCTTATTGCAGTAAGTGCAGGAATGCGGAAACTCATTGGTGTGGAGTTTGTTGTGGCTGTAGAGACAGGCTTTGGATTTAAAGGTTTTCTTGCAGGTGTTGCATACGTAAGGTCTCTCGCCAGTGTGAGTTCGCCGATGATCGTCCCGCGTTGCTTTCGAGGAAAAGCTATTGCCGCAAATGTCGCAGGAAAAGTTCTTTAGCTTGGCGTGAACATCTTTGAGGTGTCTCGAGAGGCCACCGGAATCCCGAAATTGTTTGCCACAAACGTGACAAGTAAACGGCCTCTCGTCTCGGTGGATTCTCAAATGACGTACGAAAGAGTCTTTCAGACGAAAGCTCTTGTCGCACTCAACGCACTGATATATTTTTCGCAATTCCGGTAAATCTTTATGATCTTTCGCGTGAATCTGGAGATCCTTTATGGCAGAGAATTCCCGCGAACAAACTGTACATTTAACTTTTATAGACGTGCAATTGTCATTTGAATTAGATTCGTCTGTCGTCATTGATTCGCGATCCTGAGAATCTTCAGATTTTTCCGCATAAACTCTTTCGTACTCCGCAAACGTTTCGTTCTTGACTTTCTCGCTTCTCGCCGAATTCCGTCGACTTTCCTCGGCGTTCGTAAATGTTTCCTCGGCACTGTTGAGTCCCTCGATTGCAGGGCCCGGTGAATCCATCATCGACAAACGTTCCTCGACACTGGGGCACAACGTGTTCTTCAACATCGTATCTTCATCGTCTTTCTTAACAGATTTGTCGTCTGTAACTTCGATTTTGATTTTTCTCCCCATTCGAAATATACTCTGCGCGCCAATCAACAGTTTAAATGGCTTCTTCATTCTATCGGACCTGCAAAACAGTCAAAGCTTGACTCTGTATTCTCACGCGATGGCTTGTCTCCGAAGTATCCTGGTCTCCCTATTATGTTTTCCAATTCCCCAACTTTCTTTCCATTCAATATCGAAGTTTTTCATCTAATTTACCAAAGTATTATAAATCTTTATTTAATATCATCGTTGCCGCAAACGTGTAATTTACCATTGTCTTTTGATCTTAAGGGGAGACTTACCATTCAAAGTAAAGAAACATTTCTAGATTTATTTTTTGATACAATCAACGATATCAATTACATCAGAACGATAGGTACATGGAAATATTAATTCGAAAAATATGAAATCCATTTCTTAAAATTTTTTTTTCAAAAACAGTGAACATCGATGCTCTTATTACGGAATCAACTGATTAAAGAAAAATCTGTTATCGAAAATAACATTTAAAAAACTACGATACAGCCAAAAAAAAATACAAACAAAAGGAAATGCAGATGGTAGCTACAAATATTAAAAATTTTAGAAATTCTTGTAGTAAAGTTTAGAGAAAATTTAGAGATTCGTAGAGTTTGACTTAACTCTTCAATTACGGGTGACGCTCGATAGCGTTATACAAGATTCACACAAGAGTGACGTTCAAGTGTATTTTCTGCTATCGTACGTAAGAAAATTTCTTATACACAGAGGCGCATTGTTCTTACGAACAAAAACGGCGTTGGAGTTTTCGTTGGAAACGACGGTGTTCGTTTCTGGAGAGTTGAAATGAATATCACGATATTATTTAGAAATCCTATCTATGTGATAAGTTCATCGTTCATCAAAGCGGGATATGTTTTCTTTAACTCAAAATTAACTGAATTGATAACAATTTTCAAACTACTATGAAGACTGTTTCTTTCGTGGGGTAAATCTCCTCTTAAATTATCGTAAATGTATCGTTTATGGATAATGAAACAAAAGCTATACCTTTCTGCCGGTTGTTGGTTAACAGTGGATTGTTCTACGTTATCCCTCGTTTGTTCCAATTGCTGGGTTACGCATGATTCTTCCTGCTCATGAATTAGACTCGATTCTTTCTTCTTTTGCGCTACGTTCGAAATTTCCAATTTGTCCGTTGCAATTGGTTCAGGGTCGTCGACTAGTTCGTTCGCAGCAATATTTCCTTGTACCAGTTCGTTTGAATTCAATTGTTCAATGTTTTTTAATTGATTCGCTTCTTTTTCTTGAATCTCATGGCTCGACGGAAGTAAGCTTGACTTTTGCAATTTTTGAGTCGCAATTGATTGATAATCGTTAACCGATTCTTCCCTTGCAGTAATAATCTCTTTGACGATTCCATCGGAACAAGAATTTTTTGGGTCTTTCGATTGACTCGGTTCTTTCTGTTGGATCTCAGATTGCATCTGTAAAAGTCTTTTCTGAGCATCTAAACAGCCAGTGGCAATCTCGTGCCATGCTAACAGCGTTGCTGCGCAGTGATAACAGAGTTTAAGAGGCAAGCTGTCGGTTTCGGAAACCTAAGGAATTCATAAAAATTAATACACCTTTCGTATGGAACCTAAAGATTTATTTGTATGTAAAGTTAAACCTCAATTAACCGTGAATGAATGTTATATGGATAGCGACTTATCGGTGCCACACTGGTTACGTCGAGCAAACTCAAAGTTGGAATATTTTTGCAGTGCTTACAGCATCGGCAAGCATTGTTAAACAAAAACATTGCATCGGAGGCACGACAATCATTCGCCTCACAGAACTTGTTTACAGTTATCGAATTAATCATCAGTTCTCGAGTTGTTTACATAAACTAAAAGGCGTCTCGGTAAATTATTCTCAATTTTTTTAGGATCTCCGTTGTTACTTTTATATAATATAATTATTTACGTAGAATGTCAACAATGTCCCAAGAAAAGTTGTTTCAAACATATGTTTGTGTATCATTTATAAAAAAAAAACAATCTCAAACTAAAAAAGTTCTTTCGATTTTAGAATATCGGACTTGAGAGTTAAAAATGTGTTTTGCAAGGTCTCCAAAGTCATATTGAGATCTCAATGGCTTTGAGGACTCACGTACGTCAAGCTTTTTCAACCAGTTCTCTGAATCATCCGTTAGGTTATAAAATGTGGTTGAAAAATTCTGAATAATATCATAGAGTGACCTTGACACGTTGTTTCCACGATGACTCAAATAAAAATTCATTACACGCATCCGTATTATTATCATGAGCAAGAAAACTCGGACGATGCTAACAGCTTGCAAAGTTACAACCAATGTAGCCTTCTGAATTGAAGCGAGGCACAAAACCTTATCAATAATATGTGCAACGACGCTCGTCCATCAACATCGACATTTAGTGTGCAGGTTATAAAAAAAATTCTATGCCAATAGAAAAATAAATTTATTTATGCAAAGCAAGAATGGCTCTGAAAAACATCATTTTATCTTTAATTCCCAATGTTAGATGGGCATTGATTAATTTTTATTCTCCTGAGTAACGAAAGAGGCCCTGAGTAAATAAATCATAAATAATTTCAAGCATTCATTCAGCCGATAACAAAATGATTCGCTTAGAAAAATAGAATTTGGAGAGCATACAAGGAGTTGTCGATAACAGGTGAAATCACTGATACATCGTATAATTATAATTATTAATCCATCAAATTATGTTGACTTTGTTAATATTTATTGCAAAAATTGATGTATCATCGTCAAAATGGATTATCTATGATTCGTAATTGTACTCGTCTCTCCGGCACCGGTTAGTCAAGGTTTTACCATAATTATATTTGTTACAAAATGTTCTTATACCTCGATAGGAAGGTACATGTGAATTTTGTTGCTGAGCTTGTGTTCACTTCCCTCGCTTTCAAATATCGGTATCGTACGATCCCTCGCATTTGCACAGATTCTGCAAGTTTCCTTCCAGTTGGAAGTTTCCTTGGTCGTCTCACTCTGTTTGTAATTTTCCAAGGAAGTTTCCTCGTACTCCATTCTTTTCAGTTCTGTATATGTCTTGTCAGAATTTGTACTTCTTGTTGTGTCGCTGGATACGATGTTTCCGGATTGTACAAAAATTACAGGTTCTCCCATCGCTACTTCGTTTCGTTGGTATTATAAAAGGGTAGAAGTAATACATCTATATAAGAATGTATAGTTTCTGATAACGTTTATGTGTGTATGATAATTTGACTTATGTTGATTCGATTATTGAGTTCATCGTTATCGCTTGGAATCGTTGATGGTTGTATATGAAACAACCAAAGCATATCAACCACAATTTGCAGGGATCCCAACACGTCTCGTTTACCTTTTATTTGCATTTAAATGTAGCTCGGTAATACAAGAACCTCGAACGAGAATATTTTTAACCTTTATTTGCTTTATTCGACTTATTTCACCGGATATTCATGGAAAACAATTGTACCAATGGTTATAATAACCGAGTAAAAAAAGAAACAATGAACGGTCGTTCCGCACTCTTAATTAGATGCCCGCGCGGTGTGTAATAATGAAAACAGATAAAAATGTTTAGAATGCTAAAACAGAATCTCAGGAACTATGAAGGAACAGGAACAACTCGTTTTTATTATCGACTGAAGATGTATCGAAATTAAAAAGTGCAGAAGTCGGTAAGAGGTCCAAAAATAACAGTCTTATGCGATGCTGTATGTAATCGGCAACAGAAATCGTAATTCATTTTAAGGTAATATGCTACCCCTCGGTCGATAACAAAAACTGCAATGCAAATTTATCTTATACGATTGATATTTCGAATAAAAAAGAAGAACAGTGAATCGAGTTAAAACTTTCTACAAGAATAGACCAGTGGACAAGGTTCTTCGGTATTGAGTTTGGCAAGAATCGATCAAGGCACTCAGATTTTATAGAATCATGAATTTTTGTAATTTTTCGAAAAAAAAAAAAAAAATTCCATAATTTTCGTTTATTTTCATCTATCGATACTTGGCTACTTGGTCTTGAATTTGTTGAGAATCGATTAAGGGGTTTTAACTTAATGGAATTTGCTGTTTTACCAAATTTACAAAAATTCAATTATTGAAAATTTTATTATCACTTCCTTTACGAGAAAGCTCTAGCTTTCTAATTGAGATAACCATTCCCCGTAGAAGACAATCCGTAGTTTTTTGTTTTTTTTTTTCATTTTCTTTTACAATAGGCGTACAAGAGTAAATGTTTAAATTCGTATTGTAGAACTGTTATTAAAATTATTAATAAAGAATGTCTGAGAGAATCAGCTATCGTCCAAACTGTAAACAACGAATATCGTTATTTAATTGCAGTTATAGATGTTAGATATTGATAATACTTTGTAGCCTCGATTCACCTTAAACAAAATTTACACGGACTCAATTTTTGTATGCCTACGAAATTTCTTAAGTATAGATTTAAAAAAAATGATATTTCAATAAGATTCTAACAAGTGTAGGTATTATTAGAGCTGTTGATTGTGCAGATGATAAAAACACATTAAGGCGAAGCTTCTGCTTAACAGTCATCCCACAATTTTGTACTTGTGTCAGTTTCAATCGCGCAGTACACGTTTCGCTTCTCCTTAACAATTCTATCTCATCCATTGGCAATAATTTCTCATCGTAAACTCTCGCGTTAACATATTTATGATAAAAACATAATAATACGTAGAAATCGTCTATCAAATTTCTTTATTTATCATCGCATAATTTTCAATTGCATCAAGACACTGCTGTACAATGGGAAAAATATGTTGTATTTTGTGTTTTTTTTTTTTTCATTTTCTTTTACAATAGACGTAAATACAAGAGTAAATGATTAAATTCGTATTGTAAGATTGTTATTATAATTATTAATAGAGGAAGTCTGAGAGAATCGGCTATCGTTTAAACTGTAAACAACGAATATCGTTATTTAATAACAGTTATTAGATGTGAGATATTTATAATACTTTGTAGCCTCGATTCACTTTAGATAAAATTGTCACGAAATCATTTTTTTTCTCTATGCTTGCGGAATTTTCCAAGTATACGTTTTTTTTTTTTTTTTAAATTTTTTAAATGATATTTCGATAACATTCTGACAAGTGTATGTGTCATTAGAGCTGCTGATTGTGTCATGATTAAAAAAGAGCTTATGTCAGACGTCCAATCGACTTGGTAACGCTTTATTAATTTCAGTTTTTTTCTTCTTCTACTCTGAAAAGAAACTTAAAAAGTTGACTAGCGAATTTATCAGATCACAGATATCGTAAGGGATCGTATTTCGCATCCCGCTCTAACGCGCTTGTAGTACAACGGAGGTAAATTAATTTTTTTAAATTCTCCCTCGACGCAATAAGATACACGAGATGCGTTATATTGTAATTTGCTAATTGCTCATGCTCGATAAACGTCATCGTGACAGTTAATTATTTAATAATATCCCTCGTCGTTTATCATCGACGATCAACCGTGGAGTTATGATTTCACGGATTATAAAAATTAACGTATCAACGAAATGGTTAATTAGCGAGTGTCACAGATAATCGTTAACATAATGAGCATTCGTCGAAAAAAAAAATAAATAAATAAATTTAAGAAACAACAATTACAATCCATTATTACAACATACATTTCTCATTTTTATCGCGGCAATATATATATATATATATAATTAAGTGAACACCAATCTGGGTACAAGCGCCTGTAAAGGAACGAGGAGATATTTTCCATTATCTAATTTACGATCGTAGAATCTTAAATAACAATTATAATGAAAGGCAGTTTGGAACGTAATAATTCATTGATGAATCGCATAACGAGTATCATCGGTATTATAGAAAAAAAAATGTCTGCTCTACAACGGTTTTGGTAAAATAAAAAAGATAAGTTAGCGTTAAGCATTCTAAGCGAGTATGAAGATTTTTTTTCGTTTCTCTCGTAATACAAAAATACACAGACACAGACGTTAGCCACATTTATATTAATTCATTTATATAAATTACTTTGATACTAAGATTAACGTTATATTTAATAAATAAATGTAAAAATACGTGATGCTACAAGCGCAGGCTAATTAAATATCATTATCTGGGTACATTAGTCTTATACAATATATCATTGTGCTGATAAGCACTTGGAATATTTATAAATAAATATTTGAAAAAAAAAAAAAAAAAAAAAAAAAAACGTTAACACAGAAAATGAAGAAAATGTATTTACGTAAACAACAAGAACAATATTGATATGTTAAGAAAATAATACGAAGACCCGTGTATCGTTTAACTCGCGGTACACAAAATCAAAGAATAACAATCAATGAAAAAAGTACAATTATACAATCGTGCAATAAATACTCAGAGTATTCGTACTGAGTTGACGTATAAACATTATTTTTGCTATTTACACTCTTTACATAGGCAGATGTTATTCAATTACTCATCGAAATAAATTTATATTGACAATCAATAATTTATTGCACTCCTTGTCAAGGTACTGCGGTGATTAACTAAAAAGAATTTTTTTTAATACGATGATTGAAGTGCAATTACGTTAACAAAATTAATTTTTTAATTACAGATCACTTTTCTCGAATATTGCAATTACTTGCATGTGTTTGATAACGATCCAGACAGACCCGCGTGTTACGTGATATCAGCAATTCCATAATGTACATGCTTCTTTGTGCGTATTCGTAAGATATTCGTTGTTGAATTATCGGGCAATCGACTATACAATATACTATGAGTAAGTTAATTACAATAATTCATTGCAAAGTTAGCATTTTACAAGCTGTATTTCTTTAACGTGATTTATCTATTTTTCTTTTGTGCTTCGTTCAAGCTTATAAAAGAGAGTATTTATTTATTTATTTCATTTTATTGTAATTACCAAACTCGCGATCGCTCTTCTTGATTCTACATTTCCCTTAAAACAATACTACTCGTATCACAGCACATGGATGTCTCTAAATCAAATGGAATAGAATTTTTCTTTATATTATCTTTTCTGTATAATTCTCTAAAGGTTTCTCGGCGGGATCTGCTAAGTGATCGGTATAATTTCGTATCTTTTGAAACATTAAAAATTCGTGGATTCAAAACATAGATAAGCCCGTTTGATTTTACGCAGACGGAATAATTGCGGATGGAAGTTTGGACGAGTTAAACGAGTTATACTCGCGACGATCGGTGCCTGCCAATCGTTTTACATTCAAAGAAATATTTAATATCAGTTTTTCTCGCTTTGTCGATAACAATTCTAGAGCTCAAGCTTTGCGCGCATTTACATATCGAGAATGTTAATACGATTTTTTTTTGTTCCTATTTCCAAGTATTACTATTTTCAATTTACACTACTAAGTTCACTTGTGTTCTACGATCATTACCTCTCGGTCGTACCGATTTGCGTAACTATTATAATTGTATCTGAAATGATTTTTGCGCAATAGAACGCGTTTGATAATGCTGAAATGATTTTTAATGTAGTTACAGCATCGCATTTAAGTGAAATAAATTGCCGAAATTCTTATAATCGTTCAATTCACTAAATGATATTAATTAATCAACAGCAATGCAATGGAATTTACGTAACATTATGTGTTTTTAATACAAACAAAAAATCATTAATAGGAAATTATTTACATTTTTACTTAACATTTTTGCGCGAGCAAAGTGAGACATTTCCTTTTAGTTTTTACTTAGAATAACTGTTGATCCAACTTTTATTTACGATAACCGGTTATGTTCACTGAAAGAATCTTTATCGATTGGCCATTATAGATTTTTCTTGACAATATTCTTTTGTTTACAAAGAAAATGTTGAGGCTGCATAGTAAAAGTCGATAAATTGTTTAATCGAGAAATTATATAAAATATATTTTTCGATAAACGAAAGGTTCTATCGATTAATTAGAATTGGACGAAAGCTGTGAATTGTGCTTTTGAAAGAAAGCTAAAGATAATTTCACTTTACAGAAATGGACTTTCCGTTAATATTTTTTATAACAAATCACTGTAATTATTTTTCTATGTTAAGAACACATGCTTATTGTCCTGCATTGCTGTCAATAAATTAATAAAAATTTGAATAAAATTTTGCTCTCGCTTAAACAGCGTCTACTACCGTAACAACCTTAAGGTGCAAATAAGTAACACGCGTAATAAATAACTGTTGAAATCGTTGCAACTTCTGCTATGACTAGAAGCGAAACGAGTAATCGAAATCTCGTGCTATTGTAGATTATCGAAGGTTTAAGGAAAATTTTAATAGCGTGAAACTATCGAATATTGGCAATTCGAAAAGATTGTGAACGACATTTTAGTAAAATAGTGCGAACGAGATTAGTAGCGATTAGTAAATTGCTGGTAGAATTACGAAATTCGACTTAGCTCGACGTACATGGAACACGCGTTGATCCGTGCGGATGATCCGACGATAAACTTTCGAGTTTTCTCGTTGGATGTTCTATTTTTTTAAACATGTTTTTCGTTTTCTGATATCGAGTGTTGACGTTATACTAGCAGAGCTTAGGGATCGTCGACGTATCAGACGTTCTTTCTTAGGCCGATAATGGACACACGATAATTCTCGATATTTGCGAAATCTATAGCAAAATAAATTTGCCTCGAGCACTGCTCGTTATCGCAGTTCTCGTTTGAGGTATCTACTTGGACGGTTGGCCATTCCTGTCCGGATCTTTGTGATAAAATCATTTTCGCTGCGGATATTCTCGTCGACGAGTCACCGAACACTTGGACTCGCGAATATTATGTCCGCGACGATTGCACCGGGTCGTGAACTACGTGTTCGATGAAGCTTTGCTCAATCTATTGTTTGACTGGAAGCATTTGCACGGTTCCGACAGTGCCGCATTCGAATGAATTCTCGATGTTATTTGCGGCAGAGAATCCAATAGATTATTGCCCCGCAAATTACCAGCGAAACTGCTTCGTCCCAAAAAGGTGTGCGTGCAATTGTACAGACGGGTCTGGAGAATTAGTATGGCGTCGAGATCTTCCTCGCTGAAATACAACGTTTATTCGATTCAACGAAATATTCGACTCGTGCGAAGCCGATTAACCCTCGAAACGAAAAATAAATGAGAGATCAGTCCTTCCCTATCGATTGGTTCCAATAGATACTGATAACAGTGGATATACCAATGCATTTCTTGTAACTCTACGATAGAACTACCTTAAGGCGAGGCGAAACCTCTGTACTTCGTCTACGAGTACGAAAGAGATAGGCTAGAATAGCGCTCACGGCGAAGTGAAAGAGAAGCAGCACATCTGTGTAAGTATGGAGGTTTCGCTTCACCTTAAGATCCCGATAGAAATAAACGAGTACACACGTAAACTCAGATAGAACCTGCACGACTGTGTATGCGGAATATTCCCCAAAGGATCATCCGTTAAACAAATATTAATAAATTGACGAAAAAACAAATCAATATATTTGACAGATTACGAAAAAATTCTCAAAATCCTGAAGCTCGTTACATTTTTGGTTCCTCATAGAAGAAGCTTTATTCCGATGATAATTTTTTTCGATATTTTCATTCCAACGTGTTTAAAACGTACTAAGAAATCCAAAAATCACGTTTAGAAAAAAATGTCCGCTGTACGTGTTTGTGTATGTGATAAAAAGAACGTTAAGATGATAACTGTCGCAATTTTAGAGCGATCGAGCTGTAACTCTACACACAAGTCGAGTTATCGCCAAGATTGTTTGATATTGAATTTGTCTTGGATCGGCAAAGGGATTCAAAAGTTACAAATATTTTCGTTCTTGAAATTTTTGTCAATATCATTTGTGGTTTTTATCGCTCAAACAACTTTGAAGATATCGAGATAAAACATTGTGCATAAGTGAAGCTACTATCACGGCTGATTGTCACTAAGTTTTGCAAGAATTCATAGAATGGTTACAATGTAATTACATTTTTTTTGTTACATAAAAATCGTGTCTTTGAAAAAATCTACATACATCTCGGTAGGATACATCTTACGCACAACTGAGCATTTTCTTTAAGAGAATACTTTGACAATAGATTCTCTTGTGAAAGTGTGTTTTACGTCAAAGCAAATAATTTTATTTAAGGCTATCTACAAAAGTTAGATGCTCTTGTTACATTCGAACTTAATTTGCTTTTGTCTCAAAGATTCAAAGTCTCTGACAATCTATCAATATTTTTACTCAGTCGGTGTATCTGCCTTAAGTTCTATCCGATTTTATACGTGTACACGTGAATTTCTTAACAAATTCATAGAAACTTTTTCTACAGTGTTAGACAGAATTGATTACGATTCTTGACTCACCTCGCCGATGCAAGGAATTTTTGAAACAGTTGATTGGGTACAGTTCGCGGCCGATCCACGGTATCCGCGTAAAGCTCCGTCTCTCGATTATAAAGATGCAAGAAATCCGACAATTGTTTGGCTGTTATCGCTGCGCGATCCTTGTCGCTGAGCTTGCAGCTCGGTGACTAGAACCGGCACAAAGATAAGAAGAAGAAAATTTAAATAAATGTTTCGTTAAGAAAAGAAACGACGGCGCCGATAATTAAAGTCAGCGCTGAATTCGTTAAATCCATTTAAAAAAAAGTCAATCATGCTATCCATGTCTATGAGTACTTACGGAAAACAAGAATGGTGTACGCAGATTACTTGATGACTGTTGAAGAAACTTCATAACGAGATCGCAACACGCCCAATCAGCACTGGGTTGCGATATCTTGCGAAGTATACATCCCAAATACATACCGAAGGCTTTTCTCGCTTCCCCAGGACTGAAAACACGATCGCCAGAACCGATTACTATATCCTATATCCGCGTAATAGTATACGTAATTTGTTTTTTTTTGCCACTAGAATGTTGCACACCTGTTCATTATTAAATCCGTATACAAAGAAACAAACCTGAGCTTATTTCCATCTTGCATCATTTGCGTCACTTGAGCCTTGTACTTGTGCGTGTCGACGTCCATATTTTCCTTGCTATCACCGCGATCCAGACTCTGTTTGTGTCCCTTGACCAGTGCTCTTTCGTATCTCTCGTATCTGCAAGTTCGGATAAAATCTGTATAAACACGTATCTCGTAGGGAACGTCTTCAATCTTTAAAAAAAACTTCAAAATTCACCTGGACAATCTATCGAGGGTAACTTCCGGCACAGGGAAACCCGTCACTCGGCTAGCAGCTGGAAACAATTGTTCGTGCAGCATAAGATTGTGATTCGTGTTGATCTGTTGAGGAACTCTTCCGGGGCCCAGAGGATCCGTTACCACTGGAATACCGGTTACCGAATCTGAAAAATCGTATATGAAAAATATTTTTAATGACAAACGTACTCGGTTATTGTAATCGGCACGACTAGATAAAAAAATCATTTAAGGTGGTTCACCGATAAATATACAGTAACTTGAGTTTCTTTGATTTTTATCGCAAATTAAATATTTTTTACGCCGATTGAGATGATCAAAACGCTACAATTGGAATAATAGTCAGCGTTTTATTTTGACATTGATTTCATAGAATAAAAGGCGACAGCTAAAAAATAAATAAGAAGAAAACTACTATAAAGTTGATAATCATTAGCTTATCGATTATCAGTTATAATAAAGAAGACAGCGAAATTATAATGAGATTTACTAAAAAAAATTTCAGTAAATCACATTTAAAACTTGAACATTTGTTCTCTTCCGTATCTCTCGTCTTCGGCGGATCTCCTACACCTGATAACGATAGACTTTCCGTTAAATACCAACGTGTTATGATGATTCCAAGAGACTTCCAGTGAATAATTTATCAAAATGAATTCTCGCACCTTCATAATTTTTTTTTTAATAGTCAAGTATGGCGTAATATAAGATTTTTTCATGATTTTTTTAAAGCGTTGATATTCGACGAAAATTCGTCAATTGAAAAATTTATTTGCTAATTTTTATTTAATTTTATGTCTTTCTTAACGATTTTTGTCATCACGATATCGTTATTATAAATTATTAATTAAAAAGTGTAACTGGAATGACTTTTTTCCCTATGTTTGGTTATTTTATTAATCTACTTTCGATAAACTTGAATGATATTAGTGCGATTCATTTGATTTGATCCATTTAGTTGTGAATTACTTTAAAATAATATTCTGACGATATGATAGCTTTTAATTCTTCTAAAATGTTCATAGCTAGGGTTTTACTATTGCCCAGATAATCGGATTAAATTTAACAAACAAACAAAGTACGAGGTAATGTTAAACTATTTGTATATTTGTGTTTTTATTTTACGTCTTTCGTCTACCGACAATTATTTTTACTTTATAATTGTAATATTACGTTAATTGGTTTGCGGATAAAATTATCTCGTAGAGATATATTTATTGTCATAAATAATTTGTTGACGGTACTTTCTAAAACAATATTACGCGAAATTATTTTAAATGATAAAAATGAAATGATTATTCTAATTTAATTGTAAATATTGCATCTCGGAGATATCGAAACCTCACCCAAGTACTGCGAGTACATTTCCCAAGACTTTGGACTCGGGAAAATGCGAACGAAGCCACCTCTTCTCTCGAATTGCGCCTTTGCCGATGACACAATTCTTTGCTGTTCCGATGATAGACCCGTTCTATTCGTTTTATTTTTCGAAGTGCTTCGCCGCTTGTGCGCGAGAGTTTCCGCTGAGTGAACTCGTCTGTACTGTTGAATATTTTGCGGACGTATTATAGGATCGACCGCAGGAATTCCAACGAGAGTCAACAGATCAGCCATAAGAGCTGATTTGAGTCGAACGTCGAGAGGCGAATCACAGCCTAACGAAGGCGTGAGGTTTACTTCGAGTAACCAGGGCTTCAAGGTGTCGTCGATAAGAATATCGAAGCCGAATAGTTCTGGAACGGAAGATAATGGTATGAGTCGTTTGATTACAATTATATCCCAGTTTAAACATTTATATTTAAAGCACCGACGAATCTTCGTAAAACGTGAATTGGTTTTTGCGAGTCATTTTGCAATGAGAATTAAGATGATGCGTGACCTCTCGGTCGGTAACCCAACATCGAACAAAGAAAACGTTGAACTGTGTTTTACAATTCTTCAGTTCACCGTTCTCATGTTATATCCGACTGATCAATCGCAGCGGAGATATTAGCGATGTGACAATTTTCCTTGCACGTGCATCAATCCGAGAGAGACTAACGATGTTTAGAACATCATCTTCAACAAAGTACAAGTCTCTGTATGTAATCATGGCTGAGTTATGCTAGATCTACGTAATTTCTGGTCTCATCCACTTTAATAATTCACCAGAAAACCTTTCGAGATATTTGGCTGATGTTGTCAACATTTTAAAACGATTCTAGAGTATTGCATCCTTAATAATATTCACATTTCACAAAGTTTTCTCTACGAGAAATAACAGAGGTGACTTTGTGAATGATAGATAACAATGAGGAAGCAACGTGCAAGATTCTATTTTTCAGGTTTGTTTTTCAATGACACAACGAAAATATAAAAAAATATAAATATCATTACGATCGGAGCACGTGACATAGAAATGCATTTTGCAAACGTGGCCTATAATTAATGAACATGAAATAAAATGGTAATTTTTATACGTGAAATAGTTTCTTGTATTGTTTGTCGTTTCAGCGGTGCAAATATTTTTTTAAATTACATTTTGAACGTGCAAGGTTGAGGTTACAACGTTGAACCAAATTGACTTTGGCAATGTTTCCTTCTCCTCGTAAGAAGACTCTGCCCGATCCGAGTATAGAAATTTCCATTTGAAGTTTAAACGCAGAAGTTATAGTGGAAATTTGGTAAGAAATTATTGAATACAAAAAATATATTGCGAAGGTTAGTGAAAGGTAAAGGTGTTGCGCAAGAGTTTCCAAATAGAAAATTCTATACTCGGACCGGACAGAATCTTCTTACAAAGAGTATGAGACCTTGAGAAATTAATTCAGTTCGTCGGTGCAGTCTGGAGCTTACATGTTAAAAAAAAAAAACAAAAAAAAAACAAAAAAAAAAACAATGTCTACCGATGAGCTGCACAACAAGAAAATATTTTACTTATGAAATCGTTTAATTTATTCAAGTGTTCATCGAGTGATTTATAAAAAGACAAAAAGTTTTCATTTGTGAAAATTCAACGCAATTTAATTTATATGATTTTCAGTGAATTCGGTGAAACAAAAGCCTTTTTCTTACAGATAAATTGTGAGTTGTGAGTCTCAAAGAAAATTCCTTAAAAGAAAATTCTAACGCGTATGTTCCCCCTTCGTTTTATTGTCTGTAAAGGCAATAAAAAAGATGAATGATTACCGAAACACGTATCCGGGTGTTTGACAAATTGTTTGACACCGCTGACAATGCCCGAAGCGGTAGCGAGGATCGACTTAATTATTATATCCTCGATGCGCTGCATGAGAAACTCGGTGTCCTGACCCATTGATCGTAAATGTCTGAGGAGCGCTGACAGTGTCCACTTGTGACCAACGTCCTCGGCATCTGGATCGTCGCTCCTGAGCGTCAGTCACGTTAATTAATTATTATTAATTTTTATGTAACATTTTTCCAACGTTATACGCTTAGAACGAATCTTACTTTACGTAATCGACGTGAAACTTGTTGATACTATAGTTGCACAGATGCATGCAAGGATTCCAAATATACTGATTGCCACCCTCGTACTTGACCGTTGCGAATCTAACGAGTCCTTCCTCGTAGAGATAAATCAAAAGTGGATCGTAATTCGTGACAGCAACGTAGAGACGCAGATCGCACTTGTGCCCATCGACCAACAATGGATTGTTTATGTATTGCGCGACGATAACCGATTCCTCGGTAAATATTTTCTCAGGCTGTCAATTATTAAATCAAAACGTACACGAATCGTGTTATTCGGATAATTTGATAATAAATATAATACATTTATTATCTTTAATTTTCGTCAATCGAACGTGTCTTTTACTTACACTGTTAACGATATAAATGCCACGTCCACGGGAGCTCGCCTTTGGTTTAACTATCCATGGTCCTCGATATCTAAAGTGCGCGGTCAACAAATCGCGAGATTCGCTTGGCAGTAAAAACGTTTGGGGTATAAAGTCAAAGTTTCGAAGTCCTTTGCTTCTCTGCATCGCCTCGATGTTCTTGTACAGACGATCTTTGCGGGTTATTTCGTATGACCTGAAACAAAAGACGATGTAACAAAATTATTCGCCGGCAAATCCCATAAAAAAATACGGAGAATTATATTTAATTTTCACTTGTTTTACCTTGGAAAGTGATTTACTTTATGGAAGGGTGCGAGACTTCTTAATACGTCGGGTTTCGGATGATTGCCCATCCAAAGGAGATTGAAATCGGTAGCTTTGGCAGAAACCTTGAAATAAAAAAAAAATTACAGATTCGTTAAAGACGATAATATAAATTTCATTGATTCTTATACATTTTTCTTAATTCTTATGTCTTTCATTGAGTTTATTTTACAAACTAAGTCTACGTTTATTTTATCGTTAATATCATTACATACATAATTCAATTGTTTTGAGTATATTTAAAAATTGTTGTTTTATTTTTCATCGTTTGTAAAGTCGTATAGCTCCTTCGTTAAATAATGGAAGCGCGTTTCTTGGAACCGCACGATTTAACATTTGTGTCACGCGTTACGAGTGGCGTTGATATGTCTCGGGTCATTGCGGTGCGCGTCTTCGTTGTCCTTGTTGTTTGCTTTTCGGGCAAGAGCACATAGACTTTTAGGACGCGTAAGTACTGTCAATCGTACGACCAGCCGACCAGCAACTTCCTGGAGTATCGATTTGTATAAGGAGCTTTTTTTTTATTTATTTTATAAATTTGCATATAACGAGAAGAAATGACCGTGCAGCATAATATTACAAGCGGAAAAGTGCGCGAGCCGATTGTATCGCTGAATCACCGCCTGATATTAAATCAAGACGTGGAAATTATCGAAATTTCGATTGATTTTCAAGAAGCTGCTGCAGGATAACCACAAAACGATTTAGCTAGAATTAAAAAAATTTATTTTCTAGCCTTTTAGTTGAGTATAATCGATCGTCGACACGAGATTAACGAACGATGCGTCGACTCTATCAATTGACACCAATATTAAGATCGAGCATGCGTCATTCGTTAATTGCTCGGGATCTTCTCGATTGATGCATCAACGTATTAAATTAACATGCGTCGAGTATATTTCATATCGACACGCGACTGTGAAATCTTTGATTGTGACAATACTAAAGGGATGTGCAAAATCGAGATAATTTATATTAAAATTGTAATCACGCACTGTTGTTACTCTTATTGTAACAATCAAGTGAATATTTGTGTTTGAGTATCAAAGAAAAATGGTTGAGGTGACTAATTTTTTAATTGTTATCAGCGATAATGTTGCTCCCAGAGTTAGCATAGATAACGATTTATTGCATTTAAAATGTAACGATAAAGATTTATCTCGACAAAGGGACGGTTTATAAAAAAACTAAAGTGACTTGGACAACTTGAAGTACGTTAATGGTTTTATATAAAATTATTGATATTTTATCGTAGAAGGAACGCTCTAGAATTAACGATTGCAATATTAATAAATGAGATGAGTAAGATCAATCAACCGATGAGTTGGACGAACCAACCAGTGACTTGGATCAGTATGAATTAGTTAAAATGATTTAATACAACAGGACTGTATAATAACAAATCAATGTACTCGAACGTTCGATAAACGATACCACAAAAAAGTTAATCGTAATTTCCTCAACGGTATAATTAATATACAATTAGTTCTTGCCTTAATAGCTAAAGATTCACGTGTCACAGACAAGGAAAATAAAAACAATATTTATGTGACAGATGAATCATAATGAACTCGATCATTAGGCACGTGCGACTTAGTAGTTTTACGCCGTAGTTTCGCTCCAACAAACAGTGTTCAGTGTCCAACAAAGCCAACGAACCAATCGGTTTCCTCCTCTTTCCCTCTTTCGCTTCTCGAATAAATTTGACCGCGAACCTGCACTTGCCTTCCGTTCCAGTTTCCTTTCTGGTTCAAACCAGAAGTCTCTTAAATTTAATTTTTTTTCCTGTTCCCTCGAAAATCATTAAGACGAGGAAAGAGGAAACCTCTGTACTTGACCTCTGAGTGCGAAAGAGATAGGCTAGCATGGCGATTACGGTGGAGTGAAAGAGAAGCAGTACATCTGTGTAAGTATGGAGGTTTCGTCTCGTTTTAATTACAACAAACTTACCGGAAGATTCGAAAAACAAAGTAACATATGACACTCAAGGTCTTTTATGCAAAACAAAAATGTTAGTGGTAGAACTTACGTACGTACAAGTATTAAGAGAGAGACAACGAGAGACTTTTCGTGAGTTTCGACATGTGGTATCCATTGCGTAGCCGTGAACGCGTCGTACGTTGCGCTACCACGTTGACTTTTCATTTACTATCGTCCGCGTGATAGCAGTTTAAAAGGTACAAGTATAGTCGTTTAACACTGGTTGAAGCTGAAGCCGGAGCCAGAGAGACTTGCCACACTCGTAATCGACTCTTGCCTTACACAGACGTTGCGTCACACACGAGAAACCGTGTCTATGACGTGAAATCGGGATTGAATATGCAAAATAATATTTCATATACATATTTAAGATGACAGTATTTTCTTCTTGATCTTTGAATTCTTAATATTAACCGAGAGATGTTATTATTATTCTGTTAATAAGAAGATATCAGTTGAAATACTTAACAAGACGAGCAAACGTGCTTGAAAATTACAATTTTCTCTTGACACCTTCAACTTCTTTTTCATGCTTTACATTCATAAAGATATTGAAAATTTTATTTAAAATATCAATTTTTAATGATCGTTCATTCAGTTATCGTATTAAATATATTTAAATGACGTAAAAATATTTTGTGTTTAGAGAAATCATACATCGTAAGTGCTATAAGACATTTTTTTTTTAAAGCGGCGAAAGTTGAAACTCTGCAAAGTTGGAACGTCTTTTTGAGCTCCTGGCTCGCGTGAAAAACAAATTAATTTTCAAGGCAAACAAAATCTAACTTTCTTTTTCATGTATTACATTCGTGAACATTTGGAAAAATTCACGAAAAATATAAATGTTTAATGAACGCTTATTCAGTGTTCTTGTATAAAATATTTAAATGAGAGAAGTTATATCTCGAAATCTACGAAAGTGAGTGCTATAGAAATTTTTAAAAAATTGTGATAAAAGTTGAAACTTTGCAAACCTGCAATATTGCAAAGTTGAAACGTTGCAAAGTTTAAAAGTTGCAAAGTCGAAATGTTACAAAGCTAAAACCTTACAAAGTTGAAACGTTGCAAAGTTGAATCGTTACGAAGCTAAAATCTTTCAAAGTTGAAACGTTGCAAAGTGAAAACGTTTTTTTTTTTTTTAGATTCTAGTTCGCGCGAAAAACAAATTAATTTTGAAGATAAACAAATTCTTGTCCTCTGCAACAACGAAAGTTTAAATGAAAAGCAAAGTTTCTTTTATTAATTGAAAGAAACCCTAAATTCATATTAATTTTTAATTACTTCTGATGCAAAGAGATCCTTGTTCTCTGCAACAATGACGGTTTGTAAACGTGCAAGTTCCGTTTTGTCAATAGAAAAAAAAAAAAAAATGTACATCAATAGGATCTCCGGAAGTCGTTCGTTTAAGCGTAAAATCTTTCGGTGATAATACGTTTATGGCCACTACGGAATATTTATTTATATATATTAACTCAAGGACAGTCTTGTTCTCTGCAACAACGACGGTTTAGTAAATAGTTCATTTTATTACCAGAATAAATTACATACTCACACGACATCCGGAAGATTTTAAGTTTACTTCAGCGAAAAACTATATCCTTCCGGTGATACCGTTATGCGACTTGTAGAATTTTATTTCTTTTTTTACACAAGGACAGTCTTGTTGTCTGGAACAACGGCGGTTATCGCATCAGAAAACATTCCTTAACATTTGAGAAACATTATATTCCCATAAACCCTTTGAAACACATTCATTTCAACGAAATTCTATAATAAATTTATTTTTTTGGTATCAACCAAGGTGTCGTTTACGGACGATAAAATGAATTTTTATTTCGTCGAACGAAATATTTGATTCAATCAACCGTTATTCCATACTCATTCCACCGTCTCATCCCATACTCATACGACCCATTCAAATCCCATATTCGTACGATCTCCGTCAGCCGTTTTTTTTTTCATCAGAAAATCGATCGTTTTCCGTCGTTTGGGCAACAGGCGCCGTTGGGGTTTCAATTTTTGTCTCATACAACAAGATTCTTGTTCTCTGCAACAACAATAGTTTAGAGAAGAAAAAAAAGAAGAAGAAGTTTTCTATTGAACAGTCAACATGAACCTTTCACCGACGACGGTGCTTAAAAAAAGAAAAAAAAAAAGATTCTCTTAATTATTCGGAAACAAACGTGTTTCCGAAGTATCAAGGGAACACAATTTTTCATTAATTTAAAAGAAATGTTTCTCCTGCAATAGCTATCATTGTTGCAGAAATCAAAACTGTTCTTGTGAATAAAGAAAATTAAGTTTCAACCGTGCTCGTTACCGTATCACCGGAAGCCTAAAGATTATCGTTGAAACGAAATCGCTACGAAGCGTTTACGGGCGTATTCTATACAAATAAAAATATATGTTTCACCATTCAATAATCGTTTTATTGCTGCGGAGAACAAGAATCTCTTTGTATCAGAGATGAAGAAAACCTTATCGACGACTGTGGCTCTAGTTTTCTAAATAAGTTTTCCGAAATTCTATTCATTGATGAAAACGAAATATTTTTTCATTTATAAAATATTACGCCCGCGAAACTCCAGTTTTTTAAAATCACAACTACCAAATAATTTTTATTTTCATGGGACAATTATACGCTTGATTCAAATAAGTTATAGAAACCTTAATGACATCTCGTTGATTGTAACAAGAATCGGGAGAGAATCCTACACGAGAACCCTTATTGAAATAATGGACTCGAGAAAATGAACTTTTTCTCCAACGTACTTGACTGGTTATGACGAAAGAATTATAATAAGTAGAGTTAGTTCCTGTCGAGTCGAGCAATGCGGAACCGAGTTATATACGAATGCTAATGCACCAGCACAGTGTTTAGTACGCCTACGGCCATGGTATACATATAACAGAGCACGTACAAATGGCAAAACACTACTTCCACTCTCAGCTTTGTGATTCGTTGGGTTTTCGAGTCACGGACCTTTGAGGCCGTCAAACATCGTCCCTATAGTCCGGTTCTGTAATGTCCCTCACGATTAGTTTGCTCACTTTTATTAGCGTTGCCCACTTACCATCTGTTCCAATTATTGCTCGTTAAGATAATCTTTTGGAATGTGTCTTTGTGAACTTTGAGGAATAAACATTTCTTATATAATTGTTCGAGTCCTTGTTAATACGATTGCAAAGTTTCAAGATTGATTGACGCCTAAATGACCATGAACATTGACATGGAAAAAGATATTTTACGCATGGGTTCTCTTATCAAGGACGTGGATTCACACTTTGAAAGATAAATTAACGTGACATTCGCTTTTCGATATAAAATATAAAAGATGGCATTACCAAAAGTTTCGAGAGTAATTAAAACTTGAAGGGAGTTATGGCTAAAAATTTATTCAAGAATTCACAAGAAATTTCTGTTTTCGTGATATCATTATGCCCCTTGTGTGACATTGACGTACTGTCTCGTCGATATGTTGTAAACTTAATCGGAATTCTGAAAAGGGTTAAGAAAGAGTTAAGCAATGTCTCTCATGATCAATCTGCTCACTTTTATTAGCGCTGCCCACCTACCATCTGTTATAATTATTGCTCGTTAAGATAATCTTTTGGACTGTGTCTTTGTGAACTTTGAGGAATAAACATTTCTTATATAATTGTTCAAGCCCTTGTTAATACGATTACAAAGTTTCAAGATTGATTGACGCCTAAATGACCATGAACATTGACATGAAAAAAAAAGTTTTACGCATGGGTTCTCTTATGAAGGACGTTGATTCATATTTTGAACGATAAATTAACGTGACATTCGCTTTTCGATATCTATACTATAATTCTTAAAGTTTGGACTTCCGTCCCTTAAAACTCCTCCTAGACGGAGCGTGCTATGAATGTGATCTTGGACATTTTGGAAAGGTCTCCTGATTTCTAGGTCGACGCAACTATTTTCAGCTCTTCAAGTTGAGTCCTTAAGGAGTTACGGACATTTGAATTTTCTAAGAGTATTATTGAATTTTGACGTTTAATTTTAATGTTTAAAAAAGCAAAGTTATTCTTCGTAGTAGGTATAGCTTGCGCTTTTTAAAAAAAGAAAAGGTTACTATGATACGGTGAACGGAAATGTGTGTTTTTGTTTGACATGAATTATCAAATGCAATTCACATTTTAGTGAAGCAGTAAACAGTCAAGTCATTAAAAATAAAATTGGTTTTATTTAAGGTAACGATACTAAAAATAAACCTGGGCGAAGCCGGGTACGATACTAGTAAAATATAAAAGATGGCATTACCGAAAGTTTCGAGAGTAATTAAAACTTGAAGGGAGTTATGGCTAAAAATTTATTCAAGAATTCACAAGAAATTTCTGTTTTTGTGATATCATTATGCCCCTTGGGTGATATTGACGTATTGTCTCGTCGATATGCTGTAAACTTAGTCGCAATTCGGAAAAGGGTTAAGAAAGAGTTAAGTAATGTAATGAATCTGTCTTTGTGAACTTTGAGGAATAAACATTTCTTATATAATTGTTCAAGTCCTTGTTAATACGATTACAAATTTTCTTGAAAATTGACATGAAAAAAAAGCTTTACGCTTGGGTTCTCTTATGAAAGACGTGATTCACACTTTGAAAGATAAATTAACGTGACATTCGCTTTTCGATATAAAATATAAAAGATGGCATTACCAAAAGTTTCGAGAGTAATTAAAACTTGAAGGGAGTTATGGCTAAAAATTTATTCAAGAATTCACAAGAAATTTCTGTTTTCGTGATATCATTATGCCCCTTGGGTGATATTGACGTATTGTCTCGTCGATATGCTATAAACTTAGTCGCAATTCGGAAAAGGGTTAAGAAAGAGTTAAGTAATGTCCCTCGCGATAAGTCTTGTTACTTTTAATGCTGTCCACTTACCATCTGTTCTAATTATCGCTCGTTAAGATAATCTTTTGGAATCTGTCTTTGTGAACTTTAAGGAATAAACATTTCTTATATAATTGTTCAAGTCCTTGTTAATACGATTACAAATTTTCTTGAAAATTGATATGAAAAAAAAGCTTTACGCTTGGGTTCTCTTATGAAAGACGTGATTCACACTTTGAAAGATAAATTAACGTGACATTCGCTTTTCGATATAAAATATAAAAGATGGCATTACCAAAAGTTTCGAGAGTAATTAAAACTTGAAGGGAGTTATGGCTAAAAATTTATTCAAGAATTCACAAGAAATATCTGTTTTCGTGATATCATTATGCCCCTTGGGTGATATTGACGTATTGTCTCGTCAATATGCTGTAAACCTAGTCGCAATTCGGAAAAGGGTTAAGAAAGAGTAAAGTAATGTCCCTCGCGATAAGTATTGTTACTTTTCACGCTGTCCACTTACCATCTGTTATAATTATCGCTCGTTAAGATAATCTTTTGGAATCTGTCTTTGTGAACTTTGAGGAATAAACATTTCTTATGTAATTGTTCAAATCCTTGTTAATACGATTACGAAGTTTCAAGATTGACTGTCGCTTAAATGACCGTGAAAATTAACATGAAAAAAGAAGTTTCACGTATGGGTTTTCTTACGAAAGACGTAATTCACGCTTTGAAAGATAAATTAACGTGTTTTTCAATTAATTTTTTATCCATCTCAAATGTACCAGGGATTCCTTGGAAATTCACGTTTCAATATAAAATATAAAAGGTGGCATTACCGAATGTTTCGAGAGTAATTAAAACTTGAAGGGAGTCGTGTCTAAAAATTTATCGAAGAGTGTATAACAAATATCTGCCTTCGCGATATCTTTATTTCCCTCGGGTAGCATTTATGTTCCGTCTCATCGATACGCTTTAGGCTTAGACGCAATTCTGCCACGAAAGAAGTGAAAGAGGACTTAGCGAAAGGCACAACTTCATTTTTTTTTTACCGCGTTTACTACGAATTCGTAATTTTACCTGTGAAATTTCAATAATTATCAGAAGGAAATGTTGAAATTGTTTTTAATTCAGCTGTTCACCGGAGAATTATCCGTCGTAGTTTTCATTCAAGGCTCGTTTCCTCGACAGATTTCCGTGACAAGATCATCCGCGAAGGGTCGAGATATCACACAGGTAAACATTTTTCCGACTGATAGTCTTGGGACGCGGTGACGAATGCTTGTACACGCGGAAACAATGATTAACGGAAGAGATCACGTACACGATAGCGCACCGAAGGCTCAACGTGAATTTTGTCAACATCGTCATCGTTGAATTGTATTAATGTTTCCGGTAAAACGAATGACGGTATTTATAATTGACCGTGAGGTTCCGGCGGGATGACAACGTGAGAAAACTATAGAGAGAAGAAGATAGATTAGCGGTGTATAGTACGACGTCATCGTACACGTAATACGGAATCGATGGCGATCTCGTTCCGCTACCGACGCAACGCGCCACGCACTTGTAATGATTCTTTAATGACCTTAAGAGACTCAGCGAGACCGATAAAACGTCATAGATTTTCTTGTTATTCGCTGAAATATAAACAGGCACGAAGCGTCCAAGGGAAAGAGTTTCCAGTGAATTACCGGACATTTAGTCGGAGTCAATTTGAAAAATGCATTAGATCGATTTACGCTTTAGTAAGTATAAGTGCTTAGCTCGTCGATATAATGACGTGAGATACTACAGACAGGCTGTAATTTTGTTATACGAGAGTACAGCCACGCGAGTCGAGAGAGAGAGAGAGAGAGAGAGAGAGAGAGAGGAAAATGTTCTGTATGCGATTAGTAATTCAATTGATTAATTAATTGTAGATGATCCACGATGTAAGAATATATTTGTGAGTATTAACGATGATGAGGATTCCCGGATACTTCTGTGTCAACCGATTACAAACTGATTATCGCTTTCTAGCTACTTGAATCTGTATCTCGATGAATCAATATGGGAAGACCACGATAGACATTCCGTTCATTGGAATATTTTTATGGCAAAAGTTTACAAAATTTTGAACGAGTGCCCTACCTTATTCAAGTACGAGGCGATACTTAATCGAGAAAGAAAAATGCAGTCTGTTTTTGTTCGGAAAAACAACACGTATTGAATAACGTTTCGACAAATCACGGAAAGAGATCACTCCAAATAAAAAAAAAAAAACTTATAAACAATATACATTTATCCCTTTGGAAATGATTTGCAACTAAATCACATATTTTAAATAAAGAAAAAGTAGATGTATTGTCAATGGAGATTCTAAAAATTGCAGATATTATCCATTTGAAGGTAACGGAGACAAAGTACAGTGAAATTATTATATTTGAATGACGACGAACGTTCTACAACGCTTTTAACCGTTCGTTAAACCTCCGCAAGTAGTTTGTTCAAAACCATTAAATAAAAATTCATTTAAATTCAATAGAGAAGACACAGAGTCCAAATTTTAATTCGTTTTCACTGAGCGAAAACCTTGTACGGGAAAGAACAATACCACGAGAAGGAAACAATCGACTGTCTTTCAGTCTACAAAGATGGAGATGAGTCGTTCCATTTAAAAAGTAAAATATTCGTTCGATAGATACTAAACGCGAAAGTTCAACAAATCCATTGATCTCCGCACACGCATTCTCGTGTCTTCCAAGTCGAAGCTATTGAGTAAAATTATAAGAGACAAACGATCGTCTTGCACGGTTGATTGAATCTTCGTCGAAGGATCGAGCTTCGTCGTTGTACGACGTACGCATTCGTTGGGTTATTTTAGGAAAATAAAGATACGTGAGCGACATGTCACATGACCGATCAAGGATAAAATTAAAGGTGGACGAGTGTTGAGTACAGAGCTTTTGTTGTTGACAGACGAGGAAGTGTGTGACCGCAACGTTCGATCGTCGCGGCCGACACTCGTGCTCGAAACGGATGGATCGTTCGTGCTTGAATCTCAAATGATCCCTGGGGAATCCCCTGACTGTTGATAAATCCTTGATGCTTCTGTTTCATAGATCGATGTTGACTACATCGAATTACGTTCTTTATACTTTACGAACCGATAAACCATTTTCCATCTGTATATCTTCGTGTCAACTTCCCGTATCAACTATTTAGCGACGTTTGTGTAGCTACGTTGGTATGCGAGATGACCTATACGACATGACCTCGTTGTTTCTCCGTAAAACGTAGCGTAAAACGGAACGTAAAACACTGCGAATATCGACGGGACCTCGAACGTCTCGGTCGTTGTTGTTGTTGCGTTGGTTTCTACGTCATCCTTTCAATTCCTATGAACAATTGTTTTGCACGTACAACCGATGTCTTGCGAAAATCGAGAGTAAGTCGATATTGAGGTCTTCGACTAGAACTCACGGTGCATCGAGTGTCTCACGTTCGTCCAGGATTCTATTATTCGTGTTTAACCTACATTTCACTCGGCTACGTTGCACTCTCGATCTCGGATTAACGTTGAACCGGCGTAAGCACACGTGTGAGAAGGGGAATCGGTAAAGAAATGGGAAATAGGATTAATGTTTTCCATACACAATGCGGAAGACGAGAAAATACGAAAGGGTGAAATGAGCCTCGTCGGTCATCAGAATTCGCTCCCAAAAATCCGGCTCAGCTTCCTTCATTCGACTAACGTTATTAGCGTAAGCCAAGCGTCGCGGCTTGTCAGTTTCCAATAATCTTTGAGTCAACTGCACTTTGTACGGAAACATGTGAAGATCTTGCTTTAAAATCCTTCTCAAAGTGGTTCCACTGATGTTTAATTGCTGAGACCGGCGGCGGTATGAGACATTTGGATTTTCTGCAACACTCTGTCGAACAGCTTCGATATTTTCATTTGAACGACCTGGACGCGGTCGAGCTTGATGTTGGAGATTCGCTACAGACCCGTGCTCCATGAAATTTGAAGCTAAATGACGGATAGTGTCGCCTTTGGGCGCAGAACGTCCGCGATATTTTTTACGATACGCACGCTGAGTTGACACAACTGAACGATTATTTTCAATGTAAAGCGAAACTATTTCGGCGCGTTCTTTCGGCGTATAGCGATACATGGTTGAAATTGTACTGAAATAACCTATACGAAACGTGTTGTACGACGCTGGTCGGTTAAAATCTGTCAGAGTTATTCAATACTTCCATCGACCAGATTGAGATGGCGCACCCTGTATTTAGAAAAAATGTCCGTCCTTCCGTCCAATCGTGTGTGTGTGTGTGTGTGTGTGTATTTTGTTTGGTTGGTTTGGCTAGTTGATGAGCTTGAAAAATTGAAATGGCTATATCTCGAAAACGGGTTGATCGATTTTCCTTAAACTTTGCACATGCGTCGTGTCCCAACCTTCGTGAGTTTGCTGCAATTTTCGGCCAAGTCGAAACTCTCTCGAAATTCTTTCTTAAATCCTCGTAAACTTTGAGCTATCGAGCTAAAACTTTCCACAAGAATAGAATCTACGTAACAAGTTTGTTCGGTATAGTGTTTGACAAGAAACGATCGAGGAATTAAAATTTTATTGAATCATGTATTTTTGTATTTTTTTCGAAACAAAATCAGCTTTTCCTCTGATTTACGTAAAATTTTATCGATCAAAATTAATCTCCGCACACACACACTGACCAGATGACAAAGATGCTTCATTATGAATTTGATGAGAATCGATCGAGTGATTTAAATTTTACGGATTCGGGAAATTTTATTAAATTTTCAATTCTATTAAAAATTTGAACACCAATTCTTCTGTGAGAAAGACAAAATTGAGATAACCAATCCGCGGGTGGGTAAGAGTCACGAGGAAGCAATGCGCAAATTTGAAATTTGCACGCTTTTATTTCTTTATAGAACAAAAGGGTTTTATTGATGATTAAAAAAAAGCCAAAAAATATGACAAACGAAGGTAGTCCGCATCGATATAATTTGGTGGCATATTCGAATTTAACGCTTCAGATTGAAACATCCAGACAACCGGAAGTACTTAACCAGATCCGGTGTTCGATACTAAAACACCGGACGAATCGTTATTTATAAAATGCAATTAGGCTATTCGTGGCCAACACCAAAAGCCAGCAATGATACGTTGGTTGTCACCGATATTGACGGATGAAGCCCTTATAAAAACGAAAATCTTTGAAGCATGGCAAGTTGTGTTTCAATTCATTAAAAGCTGACGATAAATTCTTCTATGGTGTAATTAAAAAAAAATGATTTCTTGACAACTATATCCACACTTTTCGCTGTCATAGGATCTCCAGAGCATTTGTTTATGACATCAGGATCCGAATATTCGAAAATCCCCGGATATGAGGTCGGATCCGGATATCTGGATTTATCGAATAACGTGATGTTTAATAAATGTTTGTTTCCTCCTTGTGAGATACTATAAATGATTCAAAACGTCTAGAAAAGTAGTTAAAAATTGGAATTTATCGAGAATCTATCGAGCGATTACAATTTTATGAATATACGAAATTTTTAAATGAATTAAAATGAATACCAAGATGAATTGATGTCACAAATCGCTCTAATTTTTTAAAACGTTTTAAAAAATAATCTCTTAACAATGATTGATTCGTTAGCTTTTATAACTTTTAATCAGGCTGGCTAGTGTAAAAAAATATTTAGATAAACTTGCAAAGTAGGTGATTACACGTTGCTTCGTAATTATTGATCACCTTTGACAAAGCTATTCCTTCTACGAGGAAACCAAAATCGATCAGCGTACGTTCTCGTAGGCTTCGTGAAAGATGGAAAATAATTAAGGGGCGATGCGCAAACGTACTTACAGCATCGTTAGCTTTATTGAAATTTCATTTAACAAACTTGCCGATATGAATTATCAAGAAACGGTCGATGAGTCGTCGATGAACGGTACCCAATTTATAAATTGCCGAGACGTTGTGGAGCTTGCATGCGGCCCAGTTTCAAACTAACAGTTACAGCCACAGTTCTCGTTATACTTGTGGATCAACCCCGTAGCCTGTGTTCCAATAATTATTGTTCGAACGTTGGCTCGCTTCATCCGTCAATATCGGTGACAACCAACGTATCGTTCCAAACATTTGGAGTTAGTCACGAATGAGCTAATTCCAAATGCTTGCAATGATACGTTGGTTGTCACCGATATTAACGGATGAAGCGAGCCGACGTTGAAACAATAATTATTGGAACACAGGCTGCGGTGTTTAAGTATCGGATACCGGACCAATCGTTATCTATTCCTGGTTCTTGGTTCAGATTTTACTTAAATGACACTTTCTTCGTGGATAAGTTGCAGACCGTTACAATTTGCGTTTGCCCAGAAAAGTTCGGTATGCTTAAAAAAAAAAAGAAATAATAGAAATCGTACCTTCTCCACAATCGTTGATCTATCGAACAAAACCGGAGAACAGTGCCCTCTGTCCTAACATTTATGCAGTGAACGATGAAATTTGGGACAGAAAGATTAAATTTATCTCTCTCGCACCGATACATGTTTCGCATTAATAATCGATGCGTTACGTCGATTACGACAAGCGCATATCTGAGATTTTATAACAAGTGTGTGATAACAAAAATTCACAAGTTATTTAATGTTTCGATCGAGGATCCGGGCCACCCTCAGAAAATACTTTAACCCGAATGTGTGAATGCGAAAACAAGATGAATGTAACTAAAATTTTTAAGAATTAATACGAAAATGAGATGAATGTAACTAAAATTTTTAAGAATTAATACGAAAATGAGATGATTTTAACGTAATTTTTGAAGAATTAACAAGAATAAGTAAGAGCAATAATGATTTTAACAAAACGGGACAATTGATCGGTCAATTGACGGGATAATTAACATGCGATTAACCTCATAACGTGTAATTCCAATCGTTCGGATGTCCCAATTAAAAATCCATTTAAAAAAGTTTCTTATCTTGTTAATCTTACTGTCTGATGCAAATGAAACGATTCTATATTTGCGCATGTTTCAAGGAAAACCAGAAGATATTAAAAGATCAGTGAAGCGAACACGAGCAAGTGTTGGCAAGCAACAGTCGTTTCTGAAGTTACAATAATTAAATTCACACACCTAAACGTGAAAATGTTGAATTGGTGAGTCATTGAAAAATATACAAAATTTACCATTAAAACTCAACGAGTGAAACACAACATCGAATCGAACGAATATCGGTTAATTATTATAAGAAAGAAAGGAAAATCGTAGCATCGGTAAAATTGCATTTTTACAAAAGTTACACGACAGACGCGCGAGCCTCAGAGATGAGCACCGTTCGAATGAAAAGCATTAAAAATATTTTTCAAATAAACAATTATGACTTATTAATGTACAAAAGTAAGAATAATATTTTCCATTGATCATTAAGGATTCGGAGTAATTATTATTTTACGATAAATAAAAATATTTCGTAGTTGTTCGTAATGAGACTAAAAAAAAGTGTTAAAAATATTTTTTTATGCCAATGATGCCCATCAATGGACGTGATTGAAGTGAAAATTTAAGCGAGCTTGTAACGAGATACCGATCGTGGTGTAACACCACGTTCGTAGAGTCCCGTCGTTACATAATTCTTTCAGTTTTACATCCTCGATAGACAGACGGCGATACTTGATCGCGTTATTCATCATTTAAACACACAAAACAATGTAACAAACAATATATTAATTTAAATGATAATACAAAACGCAAACAAACAATAGTACAGAATTTACTGGCATTTTGCTGGCGTTAACGCTTACACTGATATTCATTTCGAAGTGAATGTAACAGATATGGTAAATAAAGATAATAAACAAAGTGAAAACCTTAAATCGACGGATGTCATTAGAAAAATCAATATGTTAAATGGTATTAAACATTTCAAATCGTTTTAATATCCCAAACACGATTCAGTCTTATTCCTTGACGTGTCTGTCAAAACCACGATCATTATCAAGCCAAATGATATTCGTTTGCTTCTTGTCAATCATCCCTGTTTCTTATTTCGAAATAAGTTAACAATATCGCTACGATGTTGTTTTTCTTCTGATTATTAAAAGGACACTTGATTCATTCAAGTTCCATTATTGTAATTTTTGATAGGCTTTAATAAACTTTTAAGATAAAGATTTAAATGACGTTAGTTCACCAACGAACCTCTTTTCTGAATCGTAAATTACAAACCGCAAGCCACACTGATCGAATATTCAAATCGCAAAAAAAAAATGACGCTATTAAATGCCTGAAGTCTCAATAATTGGGTTATAAAAAGAAGAAAAAATAATAATTGATATGCAGTGACTATTAGAAATAATCGTAGAAGCATCGATAGCGCGTCGAGAGAAAACTCCTCTCTCAGCCGCCGGCAAATCGCGGTAATGAAGAAAAAAAAAAAAGAAGACACGAGATAATAAATAATGCGACTGAATTTTATGATCCCGTGAGAATAAAAATTAAGTGAGTATGCGATACGAACGAAGCGCGTGCAAGGTAGTTCTGCAAATAAGATGAAGCTGTGAGATATTAAGAGACACGAAGATGCGTGCTCGCGGTGTTTCGATGTGTAGTGGGCAGCAGAAACCGCAGCAGCGGCACGCACCAGCAACTCAATGTGCGAAAGACAACGACGACGACGACGACGACAACGACGACGACGACGACAGCGAGGTCGCGCGAACGAGCAGCGAGAGATGGAAGAGACGCGAGTTTACGATTGCCCGGTGCGAGAGAATCGCCACCAGTCTAGCACGAGCAGCCGCTCAGGAGACACCCATATGTGACTTGGTTGTTTCAAGGTAAGAGCCTCTTTGCTGCTCTTGCTCTTCATCGTCTTGTACGATGCAGCAACGTTACGCTCGATTCGTTTCTGTGCCAAGCGCGTGGAGTAACGCAGGGACGTTGCTTGTCATTATAAATGTTGGAATATCGTTTAATAATAATGTACGAAAAGCCTGACTCGTTGATATGTATCGATCGTATTTTATCAATGATAAGGAAGTGCTTCGATAACAAAAATTCTTGAATAATCGTTAAGTGCATTCCTCCTCTCGTTGCGAACCTCTTTGGCGAGGTCGGTGTGCGATTACTCCCGCGTTATTATTATTTTTATTGTTATAGACGCGGAATTCTTTGAGATATGCAGGCGTCCGAGCAAGCCGCGTCGATGCTTTTTCCATCGGTTACCTATGTATTCCGAGGCCGACGTCGAGATGTACCGGACTCTTATAAATTCGAGTGCAATGTAATTTTAATCAGCAACGCGTACCGTCGGTGTATTAATATCGCTCTTTCGTTGTGTGCCTTGATATCAACACCGGTGTAGTGGACGAACGAGGGAAATTTCTCTCTGGCAGGTGCAGGGTGTCCCGTGCCGCAAGATGCACGTGTTACGGTGATAGTCAACCAGTTGGTGCACGAGGACATGCTTTTCTCGTATATTTAACTCTCGATTGCTCGAGATTTTTATTTCTTCTTCTGTTTTTTTTTTTTTTTTTTTCGTTCGTCTTCTCTATTTCTCTCCACTGCACTTGAATGATCAACGAAGCATTTTAACTTTATGATTTAAGTACTGTGCGGAAAAGATGGTTTATGGTTGAAGGTTAAAATCACGTCCCCGTAGGCCATGAAAGAACCTAACCTACGTTAAAGTTAACGTACGCAACAATTTTAAGCAACGAAGCTGTAGTTTAACCAAGTTAAACGATCTAGTCGCACAAAGTTAAAACTGGTAGGAGCTAACGGACCCAACGCGAGCTGCATTCGACGTCTGCTAACGCTATCTGCCAGTTTTAACGTCATCTATAGTTAATGTACCTAATTCATCAAATTGGAACAGTGTCAAATACCGTAGAAGTAAGTTGTCGTCGTATTTTTTTCGAGTTGGTGTTCTAAATTTTCATTGAGAAATTTCTGTTGCAAACTCGAGTTGCTATTACTCGAGAATATATACGTTAAAGTTGACAATTGCAAACGTATTGTTTATAAATCGAGTAAAAGTATCGTTGACACTTTAAGTGACATTCGAAAAGATCTCTAACGTCTATCTGTAAACTATTTAACAGTTTTTATTGTATAAATAACGTGGATGGAGATTTCAATAAATATCTATATTTGTGATTTATTTCATTCTTATTATCGACACGGGCATTTTAAATTGAAAAAATGTTTACGCTTAATTCGATATCAGTGACCCTGAAAATCCCCGGATGATAATTTTTATAAAAATCTAATTTTTTTTTGTATTGCGTCACTCGTCTTGAATTTGCCATTTCCACATTTTTATTTTGACACTGAATTCAAAATTGACGGCCATGAACATCTTCGTGTACCGATTTTCTTAAAAAATCGATCAATTGATTCTTTATGATCGGTCATATTGATTCCGCCACTTCAAAATTCAATATTTTTATACTAAATTCATAACCGTCAACGTCAAAGCCAACCGCCTCCATCCACCGTTAACGATTGTCATTGCAACAAAGGGATATATTCAAATTTATTTCTTTTGTTCGTTACTTGTTGCTTTTGTGGATTTTGAAGTTCCTCTAATCCACTAATCGCAAGCCAATTGTAGGCGTCGTTCAGTTTAAGTTCAAAGAATGTCGCTGCCGAGTTTTATAAAAATTCGTTGAATTCTTCCAAAATCGCGGAACAAATAAACCAAAAGAAAATCCAAACGTTGTAGCCGAAAACAACTCAATTAAAAATATTTACGTTGGGACCTTGTTAGGTTCTGATATAGCTTCGGGGTCTCTTAATCGCCTCAACGCCCGGAGAAATAATCAAATATACAGACATCACGGGTCACTTGTGACGTTATATTTGTTGATTTTTAAAAAAGTTCTGTCCTCGGGTAGTATTCACAGTTGAATAATCTCGCGATGGAATTTGACAGTCGAGGCATATACTCGAAATACTTTTGATAATAAATATCATTGCCTTTTGACAATACGATATCAACATCATATCATTGCATTTTCTCTTTTGTTTCCTAAATCGTCGAATTTAAAGTTTTCTTTTCTTTTTTCTTTCCTCACAGAGGACGCCTTGTTTTCGAGAAAAACTTTTCTATCGAGATTTTGACGTCAGAGTATTTAAAGTGTTTCAAAACATCGAAAAATCATATTTAGAAAAAAATTTCCGTGAGCGTGTGCGTGATGAACTTGTTTAATTTTAATGAATATATCTCGAAAGCGTGTTACTGGATATTTCTGAAATTTTGCACGCGAGTTGAGTCACGACTCTCGTCGATTTGTTGCAATTTTCGGTCAAATCGCTAATGGTTGTCTCATTTTATTGTTGTTTGAATTTATCGAAAAAAAAGGGTGTAAACTCTCGAACTTTCGTAAACTTTGAGCTATCGAGCTGAAACTTTCTCACAAGAATAGACCAAGAAACGAGGTATTGTTCGGTATTGAGTTTGGCAAGAAGCGATCAAGGAATTTTATGGAATCATGAATTTATGGAATTTTTCAAAAATAATATATCTTCCCTCCAACTCTCGTAAATTTTCATTCGTCAAATTGAAACTAGGCACACAAATTGGTAAGGTGACAGGGATACTTGAATGTGAATTTGATAACAATCGATGGAGGGGTTTGAACTTTATGAAATTTGCAATTTTACTTAATTTTCAATTCTATCGAAAATTTTAATACTATTTTCTCTATGACGAAACCATAATTGAGATAACCATTATCCATAGAGGAGAATCTGAGGTGGCCGAGAATCACGAGGAAGCAATGTGCGAATTTCAAATTGGTACGTTTTCTTTGTTTTTTTTTTTTTTTTTTTTTTTTTTCTTAGACAATACCGATTCGTAGGAAGAACACAAGCGGAAAGTTGAACACGATTACGAATGAGAGAGGCGCACGTATAAATTATTCGAGAAATACCGGGAGTATCGGATCCGGCTTTAATGTCAAGGCAGTTTGAACATTAGCCGTTGTTTTAACGAAAAATCCCGTCTTTATTGTAACGCCGCGTTTTTAACATATTGATCGATTCTATATTGACGATACGGAATTCATTTTGAGCGGTTGACGTCGTTAATACAGAATTCATTTGTTCAACTGTTTGTTTTTTCCGATAGACCGAAGCACCCGCGCATTTTATTATACCGACGTGCGAAAGTTCCGCTATATAGAGTCTTGTTATATTACGTTAGAGTCAATATGTATATGTATATGTATATGTATATGTATATTATTATTATTATTATTATTATTATTATCATCATTATTATTATTATTATTATTATTATTATTATTATTATTATTATTATTATTGACAGGAAAGTTGTTGGTCAGAGTCTGCATTACACTGCCGTGCGGGCAATTAGCGTCATCGCGTTAATAAACCATACGCGTACAGGCAGCATCGTCCCTTGAATAAAATCGCGACGTACGTCGAGACTATCTTCTTCTGTATACCGTACGTCGAGACTATACGTTCTTCTGTATACCGCTTGATACTCGATTGTAAGCGCGTAATAACTTTGATAGTCCGAGGTCTCAAGTTCCTGAAAAGTTTCCGGCGACGAATCGTAACTGACAATTAAAAACTGCCAATTATTTGATTTTTAATCGTTTTACAGTGAACAAAGGAGAAAAGATGCCTGGTCACCGTCAGCCTAACTCCCTGGAGGGACTTAGTTTGGGACGTGTGTGCCAACAGCTCGACGGGACGTGCCGGAGGCTGCAGGTGCTCTCGCAAGAGTCCTCGGCAGCTCAGGTACTCGCTTACACCAAGCAGACCATCAGACCTTACTACGTGAACGTACTGCCAGCGAGAATACGTTCGCGCGTGATCGAGGAAACTTCGAGGATGTTGTACGGTCCGGCGTCGGACGGTTCGACGTTGATATCCGGCCCGGCACCGCTCTATCTCCTCGCGCTGCTTCTTGGTCACGACATCAAACAGTTAAAAGTCAATCTGTGCTGTTACTACGGTTGCAGTCATCAAACTTCGTTGCTGAAACTCCTCGCAACCGAGGGGATCGGCTTGGAATCTCTGGAACTCGCACGATCCGCTCTTCTCCGATTGGACTGCAAGCTCTTGCGATCCGCATTGCTCAACACCAGTAATCTATCGAGTCTGACGCTTCGGAATATCGCGAGTGATTCGGTCCTTGAGATGGTTGGAAAAGCTTGCCCGAAACTCGTGGTTCTCGACGTCGCTTGCTCGAGGCAAGTGACGGACGCGGGACTCAAGCGGCTTTTGCTGCAGCTCGAGTTGAGAGACAAGACCCTACCGCACCAACAGCAACAGCAACATCATCAGCGTCGTCGTCGTTACCCCGAGCAACCACAAATCACGAGCTGGTCACGCATAAAGACACTCCTATCGAAGCTCAAGATGAAGAATCACAAGAGCATGAGAAAAAACGGACAAGGAGTCTCGTTGGAATACCGCGAAAGTCGAAATTTATTGTGCGACACACTGAGAGTATTGAACGTAGCGAATACGGGAGTTACGAGCGCCGGAGTACTTCTAGCATTGGCTCATGTGCCAAATCTCGAATCACTCGCCGAATACAGTCACATGGGCCGAGTCGTTGAGATAATGAATCGAGCTGTGATAGATCTCAAGACCCCGTTCAGCCTGACTCAAGCACGAAGCAGCAGAACGACTTCGGAAAGACTCGAGCTTCTCGCTCAGGCCTGTCCGAGGGTCGAGAAGCTTCACATATCCGAGCCTCATCATCCCCCCGAAGCACTCGGACTCTTTCCCTTCGTCACGAGCCTCAGCATACACGGTATACCAGCAAAAAAAGAATGGCTCACAGGATTCTACGACTATCTAAGTACAAACGGTGAAAATCTCCGAGAACTCAATCTACGTGTGACCGCGAGTGAATCATCGCTGCAATTGGATCTCCGAGAGATATTCGTTAATTGTCCGAATCTCGAGAGACTCACCAAAGACGGCTCGAGCGTGGTTTGGCTCGACGGCCCGGATCCTCCGCCTCTGACGAGTCTGAAAAAAGTTCAATTGGGACGCATCGTGAGCGCAACGGCCGTTGTCAAGATACTCTCTCTCGCGCCCGAACTCGTTTCCCTTCATCTTCATAGCTGCTTCGATTTGACTGATGAGCATCTCGAGAGACTTCTCGCACCGCCGGAAACCACGCGATTCGCTCGTCAACGGTCAACCGACAATTTCGACAATAGTCTCGTGCGAAATTTAGCCTGTTTCTACGTCTACGAAGCCAGCAGAGTCTCGGCGACGACGGTACTCAATATGTTCAAGTGCTGCAAGAATCTCGGACGCATCGGTAATCTCGCCAATTGGGGATTGGACTGCGAGGGCGTAAGAATGCTCAGAAATACTTTAGCACGCGCAAATCTCGACGTTGACCTATGCCCAGGTTCACACTGGTTTTGGAGCAACTGCATACACTAGCGTACGAAATGCGCCTCGGTGTTCTACTACTACGATCAACGATCATACTCATCGACTGCATAAATGTATCAGTATTAAAGACGACGATAAATGTGTAAACTCAACCGCGTTCACTCCGATTGAACACTGATGTCGAATGACTCCTGACTGTTGTGTGCTTATGGGCATAAAAGAGAAACGAGATCACGCGTTCATTCAAGTTAATCGTTTAAAACTAATTTTACACCTCTACTTTGCACTATAATTAGATGATTATGGAAAGTAAAATGCGCATTAACCACGTAATGTTTCGTGCGGTACGTGTTTTCCGCGTTTTCTGTAATCTTGAATAAAACAGTGCTTGAGCATTCGCAAGCTTTAAGAATAACAAGTTATTATATTTTTATTGTATCCTCGATATTCAGCTGTTGAGGTAGACACAAAACTTGACCTCTAAAAAATTATTTAGTTAAGAATTTTTATCAATTTATTGTACAACATAATTGAATTAATTATGTCAACGTCTGTACAATTTAAACAAAATTTAACCTTTCCATTTAGAGATTATTACAATCGATGTTGACATCGTTACCGTGTGTCTTCTATAATTAACACGCACAAGCCACACTTTTTTTTTGTTCTACCGTCTGAACAATATTCAAGAGTTGTACGAAAAGCGAGAGTATTCAACGTCGTGTGCCTACATTTTTTATATGTTGTTTCATACTTATTCGAACATGTACGAAAGAACGCGGTGGGCTAAACGCTCGAGCGACAAACGAGAGTATTTTAGAGATTCATAAAACGAATATGTTCGCAAAATTTTAAGAAGATGAACGTATAGTCATAAAGTTAAAACGATTCAAAGTCGTGTGCCTGAATTTTTCATATGTTGCTTTATAATCGTTCGTACTTGTACGAAAGTACGAGATGGTTTAAACGCTGATTATCAAGAAAAGAAATTGAATAGTCATTTCCACTTACGACTCGAAAGTTTACGTCAATAATACGAAAGATGATGAAAACACGAAATCTCTAACGTATTCCTTAATCATTTCAGATGACAAAATATTTAAAAAAAAAAGCATGAAAACAACTTAAAGTCAACGAACCGTTGGAAGAGTTATCAGCAGTGAAAGGAATATTTACGAGCTCTGCAATATAAGTCCATGGCCATATGAATGTGGCCCGGGATACGCGATGCAGCCGTTGCTCTTGTACACGTGTTTGCCATACGCGCTACTCATTGCTTAGATTGTTAAATCATCGTCTACAGATACATCTACATTTAACTGACATATTACGATAAATCTAGTGTTGAAATTTTTAAGCGAGAATATTAATGTTAGACAGCAGTTTTAATCCTTGCTCAGTTATCTTTGATAAAGTATCCATTAAAATCGGATGATATTGTTGTTTTTGGTCAGCTATACCGATCGAGCTATCTTAAGTTATGCATCAATTATATATCATTGGAATAAAATGATACATTAAAAGTTATTTGTTCGTATTCTCATATTTTACGATATTTATAAACCTTCGAACGAACCCGACAAATCAGGGATATTTTTATACAAAAAAACTTGTTAAAGTTAAGTTTATTCGGTTTAAATTCAACGAATAATCGTGAAAAATTATTTTAGAATTGATTCACGATTTAACAGTAGCTTTTGATATTTGTATATTTTTTTTTAGACCTGTGGTTCAAGAACTAACCGATTAAGTTCATGTTATTCTCGTCAGAGTACATTTGGATTAAGTAACAAAGGTTAAAAAAAAATCTGTATGCACTCACCTCCATGAACCCGTGAGCTTGAAGCAGCAGGCTTATCAGCTTAGTGTCCGCTTGGAAGATCTTGTAAGTCATGTAAATCTGCTTCGCTGGTGGATTTATCGGGGGTGTTGCCAGGGCAGAACATCTTAACAAGTAAAAGTTTCATTTTTGTTTTATTGTTCCAGCTCAGTAACGAATAGAATAAATGTAAAAGAAGAAAAACTCACTTGAATCTCAACACTGAAGTTTTGCTGCCAGCTGGACCATTTATAATCCATTCGTTGACTTTTGCGCTATCAGTCGTTGTACTGAAAAACATTAACACGTAAATAATTTGAATGCGTATCACATAAAAAAAAAAAAAAAGGATGCAAAGTGGAACTTTCTCGTGCAGGAAGCTGTTTAAAAAATCAATGATAATTAGGACATTTTTACTTTGCATATTTAATTTTAATTAATAACACAAGTTCCAAAGTTTCCTTTATTTTAATAAATCAGCTAAGAATGGTCATTTTAATTAATTGTTTCGTTTAAACATTCTCATAGAAGAAACTATTTGAAAAATAAATAATAATTAGCAAGTAATTTGTAACATTTGACTTTGCATTTTTACTTTTAATTAATAATGCAAGTTCCAAGTTTCCTTTATTTTAATAAATCAACTAAGAATGTTAATTTTAATTAATTGTTTCGTTTAAATTTTCTCATAGAGGAAGCTATTTGAAAAATGAATAACAATTAGGAAGTAATTTGTAACCTTTAACTTTGCATTTTTACTTTTAATTAATAATGCAAGTTCCAAAGTTTCCTTAATTTTAATAAATCAGCTAAGAATGTTAATTCTAATTAACTGTTTCGTTTAAACTTTCTCATAGAGGAAGCTATTTAAAAAATGGATGATAATTAGGAAGTAATTTGTAACATTTAACTTTCCATCTTTACTTTTAATTAATAATACAAGTTCCAAAGTTTCCTTAATTTTAATAAATCAACTAAGAATGTTAATTCTAATTAACTGTTTCGTTTAAACTTTCTCATAGAGGAAGCTATTTAAAAAATGGATGACAATTAGGAAGTAATTTGTAACCTTTAACTTTGCATTTTTACTTTTAATTTAAATGCAAGTTCCAAAGTTTCCTTAATTTTAATAAATCAGCTAAGAATGTTAATTTTAATTAACTGTTTCGTTTAAACTTTCTCATAGAGGAAGCTATTTAAAAAATGGATGATAATTAGGAAGTAATTTGTAACATTTGACTTTGCATCTTTACTTTTAATTAATAATACAAGTTCCAAAGTTTCCTTTATTTTAATAAATCAACTAAGAATGTTAATTTTAATTAATTGCTTCGTTTAAATTTTCTCATAGAGGAAGCTATTTGATAAATGGATAACAATTAGGAAGTAATTTGTAACCTTTAACTTTGCATCTTTACTTTTAATTAATAATACAAGTTTCAAAGTATTCTTTATTTTAATAAATCAGCTAAGAATCGAGACGAATTATTGAAAAAATTACTTAATCACATCTTTCGAAAAATTCAAAATTCCATTAAATTTGTACGTACAAACCGTACTTGAAAATATTTTTGTTTAATCATCTTTTGATCTCTTTTAAATATTTGTACAAATGATTACCTTGAGATTTGATAAACTCACGATGTATCTACTAAATTTTATTTAAAAATATATGTCGATATCAATAAAATATATCAATATCGATGATCAATTGATAATATTCAATCTATGTTTCATACTATTTTGCCCGTTACCTCGAAAATTCTAGCGTTGATATTTAAAACAAATTTCAAAGTAACGTTACATTTTTATTAAAATATCATCAAGTCGATTTCATCGATTTGCCAGAGTTCCCTGGTATTTTTAGGTTCATATAAAATATTATCATCTCAGATTTGGTTCAGCTGGATGCGATTTTGACTGATCTGTATCTGTTGAGTATCTGTGAAAATAGTTTAGCAATTTCCTCCAAAAATTCTATCGGCATGGGCTTTGATAAAATTAATTAACGAAAGCGTTCGGTCCTAATGATTTATTCTATTTAGTTGTCTCGAGTGCTTTTAATATCTCGTAGGTAGTTATGGCGTCATTGACTTTTGGTATTTGTCTTTCAAGAAATATCAAGGTTTGTACCTCCCTCGATGGAAGATGTTGCACTTAAAAGTTTTTCAATGTGTCTCCCGGTATAAAACACCATTGGAAAGTCAGTTTTGATTTTATAATAATTTATATTTGTGACATATAAAAACAACAGAATCCTTCGTTATATAAAATCGATATTTTTCATACAAAACAGCAAAAAATATTTATTTAAATTAAATATATAAATCCTTAAAAATTCGTTCTATTCGAATCAACCAAATATATATAAACGCTTATGAAGATATTTATTAAATTCGAATAATTCGTTGTATCCGATTGAAAACATAAAGAAAAATGTTTATAAAACATTTCATTTAACATAAATAAAATATAATTAGTATCAAATCGAACCGTTTCTCTCAATCAAACAAGAGATTGCTTAAATCTATAATTCGATTGGTAACAAATAATATTGTATTCGATCTAGACACAGTTACAATATTTATGATAAAACTTTGCTGGAGTATAAATCGCGTGTTTGACACTCGATTCAACGTTTATATCTAACAAATACGCTCTTCTACCTTATGTCAGGCGATATATACGATTCATTCGTGGATTTCTCTTTGGGTAGCTTCCCCTTTAATTCACATTTATTAGTCGAACAAACGATCTAGCCAGCTTGTGTTATCATATTTAATCGAATGCATACAGTCGGTAAACGTCGTTCATAAAATATACCAAAGGTTCTCCGTTTGTCAGTCAGAGAGCTCTGCTCGGTTGAAAAACCCATTCTCTATGAGCTACCAGAAGAATGTACATCTCCGGGATAAACGGTTACAGTGATTGACCACCCGAACGCGCTGGAAAAGCAATTATTGGCAGAAACGTATCTCCTTGCAATAAAAAAAAAAAAAAAAAAAAACGAAGAACGCCAGTTGTATAGGCAAATTGACAACAATTGTAAATCAAATAGTATATCGTCGTTAACTTGAATGCTCCTTTAAAATAAATCAAGAACAATCGCAATACTGTCTAATGAATTAATATTCTTGTATGTCACCTATCCGTTTTCTCCGCCTTGTTGGGTTTGTGAACAAAAGGCTCGAGGCCTTCCTCGCTGCTATTGGATAACTGTGACATTCCTGAGAGACTGGAAGAGGACATGAGTTCTTTCGGCCTCTTTCCCTCCAGTCTCCTGGTCGAACCATTCTTCAATGGAGCAAGCATCTTATCTGTAACAAATAACAAATGATAATGACAAGAAATTCTCTCTATGTTATACCATCTATAGACAAATTATACAAAAAGAATTCTTTTTTTTTTCTCACTCTTCAGGACAAATTTGATTGTTTTGTTGCTTAAACCATAAGATTTTTTTTAAATCAACAACAGCCTGTATTCATGCATTCACAATGAATTTGATTAAAAATACTAATAATTAAACAAAAACTTAACAAAATCATTTTGTCGTTATTATTATTTTTTATTTCGCTTATATAACGCTTGTGAAAATAGATGTAATGCATCCTGATTAGTGGCCACTTGTTTCTAACGAAGCAGCGTTCCGTTTATCGTGACATGTATCGTTTTAAGGTTGTGTTCATTAAGAAAATAATATTTAAAAAATAATATTGAGTTTACCTTGAAATAACGCGACTTTTCGTGCACCAAGAGGGCAGTTGTATCGGTAACTACCGGGTCAACAACTATTTATTAATTTGTTATTCAGTACAATACTCGATGATGTCGGTACGCTATGGCTTGCATCGATTTCCCGGTATGTAACGCGTACACCGTATCGTCGTCAGAGTCCGGTGGGCTTGCAGTCCGAGAATGCTAATGATATCGAACAACGTAACAGACTGGGGTATCGTGCTGGCTCGTTTCACTAAACTCGGTTAGAGTTAAACGGTGCTCGTACAGGTAATCGCATAACTGAGTTCAATCGCTTAGACGAGAGTGTATGACACAAGTGGCTCGGATGATCAAAGCTGAAGATATTAAATAGAGAAGAAAAAAAATTTTATCATGATATTACAAATAGATGAAATTGTAAACATTTTTTTAAACGATTTTTTGTATTTTACTTAAAAATACTTTAGAGAAATTCTTGTTTTATCAGTGATATCAAATAATTTCATACAGCATTTTTTGTTTATTTTCTTTACGTTATATTATCGCTTGTATTAAATTCTATTAGGTTCCACTGAATTGTACAAAATTTCACTTAATTTCGTACAGCGAGTGTCTCGATTGAATTACAAAAATTTTAATCCTCAACTGTTTTAATAATTTTCTATTGAACTCTCAATTAATTCTCTCAACTAATTCAATATCAAAGATCCTCGAATATTGCGCAATTTTTTTTCGAAAGTTATACCCGAAAGTTTGTTAAAAGTGATCAAGTCTGAGATATTTCAGAAAAAAAAAAAAAAAAAAAAAAACAAGAATCGTTATACCTCCTGCCCGCATCAATTTCAACCAAGCACAAGTAAGTGCGATTGCTCTATTATGCAGGCTTAGCTTCCAGAGTACATTTCATTCTCGAATTATAATGTCGTTTCAACTTGATGCAACACAGAAGAGCGCGCGTGCGGGCGAGCAATGGGATCAAAAATTTTTTTAAAGATTTAAATCGGTCAGAACCCTTTTCGCTTAACGAAGAAAAAATATCAGTTGCAATTACCGATGCTCGATTTGAAATAACCAAAATTTTGATAACTCAGACAAATTGATTGGTTGGCACAGCTGATAGTTGATAACCGCAACTAATCTTGTTTTTTTTTTTCGTGTTGAAACGATAAAAATTCTTTTCTTAAAGTAATTGAAGAAATCTCAGATATTTAACTAAAATTTTCTCTACTCGTATTAGGCTCAACGTACAAAGTACATATCATTTTCAAATGATAGAGCTTTTTCAAGTGAACGACACAAAGAAGCATTGAGAACACGCGCGCGTAGATTGAGCTAACATTGAAACAATATTGTTAAGATAGGTACAAGACAATTGTAACAGAAATAACTACAATATCCCGTTTGTTACGAGCAAAGTTGATAAAAATGAAACGATATCGTACATTTTTATCTAACCCTTTCGAAGGCTCAAAGGGATTTGAAAGGGGTAGAAAAAGAGAAACGAAAAAAGCACGTTTCAATGTCTACAGCAGCGACAATGAAGAAAAAAAACCGCACACGCGAAAGCGTGCGTGTTTAATCAAGTATATATAAAAAAAAATGTAAGGATAAAAAAAAGTGTCTGCTAGCAGGTTGGCTAAAGAGCGCGTGACTCACTGCAGTAATTACGTGACCTAAACGTGCACGGTGATCGGCGCAAACCAAACGAGATAGTGTACGTTCTGCGTTATAACGATCTAGCGTAGTTATATACTGCTACATCAACCCGGTATGTATACGAGGAGAAAAATTTCGCTCGTGTACGAACGTGCGATCGTCGGTTGCTCCTTGCAAAGCGATTAAACAACGAAAGTAATACGTGACGAAAAAAAAATAAAAGAATAAAAATAAGATTTCATTAATACGTCAAATAGATGTCATGGTCCACAAAATTAACCGTGAAACGCGCGTTGTTGCAATCGACGCATCGGTGATAGCAAAACCAGGATCAAAAGTCGTACAATTTATTACGTTTACGAGAATATATATTGTCGATATTATTAGGCGCAAAATTATCGTTGCGACTGAACGACCAAAGGATGTAAGAGTGCGGTACGAAGCGCCGGGGGGAAAAGGTGCGGCTCGCATGTAAACGAGAGAATGGGAACAAGAAGGGAATGCTCTTCGGCGGGTCCCTCTGGACAACGGAAGCGAATCAAGTATACGGATAAGAGGGAGAACGATTTGGAAACGGCAAAGAAACGTTTTATTTCCGGACGAAAAGATCAATTTGCGCTCTCTCCTAAATCGATAAACATCGGCATTTTCTCAATACCCGTTGAAATATTACTCGAGATACTATCGTACCTCGATTGTCAAGATTTGTACGCTCTACGAGGAGTATCAAAATTTTTTGAGCGTCTCGTTCTCGAACCCAGTGTGTGGACTGCTTACGAGGTACGAACAACTGGGTTTCCACGGGAGTTTCACTGCTACGTTATTATATATACCGATCGATCGGTATCGCGTACAAGCTCGCGTTCTACCTACGATATCGTCTACGATCTTTACCATTGACATATGAAAGTATTGTTGAGGGATTACGTAGTCGTTTTATTATATATTTCACGATAATAAATTATTTGAAATTGATTACCAACGACGTGCAGGTGAACAATACGGGACCCAGTACTTCGGACGTTATTGAAGAATTGAAGAGGATGCCACACTTGAGAAAAATCAACATAGATGCGAGAAACGACTGTGACGACATACTCAGACAATTGTCATGTAGCAACAAAAGACTCCAGAGGCTCGGTATATCGGATTGTACAGGTGACTATTTCTCAAATGGTTGAGACGATGTGACACACATCTTGGAGTGTTTCTAGCTTCTTCGGAGCTACGTCCAGTCGTGCCTCTCCCGCGCTCGTACGTTTGTCATATCGCCTTAAAACGATACGCTTAGCGTAGTCTTTCTCTCTCGAATTGCCATGCGTGCGAGAGAGATGGCAGAATTTGCCCATCGCGAATTTCTCCGCCACGACTGATCTTCCGGATTAAAAATGAGAACGGTGATTAACCGTAGAATTGTAAGACGCGGTTCACCGTTCTCCTTTTTCGTTCGATACATTAATCGTGACGAAGAAATTTGTATTACAGTTTTCGTTACCGACCGAGGGGTAGCACATCATTTTAAGACGATCTGAAACACGTATTGGTTCAAGAGATATAACTAATGTTCCTGAATCCTAAATTGAAATTTCTATGCCGCGAATAGTCTATCTATCTATCTATCTATCTAATCACGACAGAATAATTTGAATTACAATTTTTGTTACCGACCGAGTAGTAATGCATCATTTCAATATGATGTCATATCGCGGTCAGTAACACAAATCGTTTATCTAACGTTTTTTCCAGCGTGCTGATCGTTTTCGGACAAAAGAAACTAATTACACCCTTCGTCAATTAATTATGTAGGAGATAATTATTTGCTATTGACAGAAAGCATTCAGCACCGAACATTTAATTCTCATTACCAAATACGATTTGTACTTCGCTACTCGCGATAAAATTTTTGTCACTTTTTCAAACCTTATTATCAGTGTGGAAAGCGACCCGGTTGCTAATTATAGTGAAGAGAAATACTCACTTCGCTCTACCGGTGTGTGCGCGCGCGTGTGTGCGTTTGTGCGCGCGTACGAGGGAGAGAGAGAGAGAGCACACCAGTGTCACGTGGTACAAAGTGGAGTGTGTGGTTCGCCTCACCTTAATGCGTTGCGAAACACCGATTTAATCACAAAATTACAGATGCGAACCCAAATTCTATTACCGCAGTCGGTAACGACAATTGTAATGCAAATTTCTCAGCCCAGATTGATCTTTTGGATAAAAGAGGCGAAAGATAAACTGCGGATGACAATTCAACTTTTCACCGTTCTCATATTTTATCCGAAAGATTAACCGTGTACGGAGGAATTCACGATGAAATAATTTTGCTATCTCTCCTGCACTTATGGTGATCCGAGAGAGACGGTCTACGTGCAACACGACGCTTTAAATACCAATCGACAATAATACAATTTAATTTTACACAATCAAGGAAGGATTAATTGCTATTAATCAATATCTCACTTCCTTAAAAAATCTTCTTTCTCGAACACCTAATACAGATATTGTCCTCTTTTAATCCAATAAAAAATATCAAAACAGGCTCTACGGCCAATCTCTATCTACGACCCGGTTACCTCATAAGAATCCTCGAGAGATGCTCGAAGCTTCACACCATTACGATAAAAGGCAGTCGGTTTCGTGGATTAAAATTTTATCGTCTTCTTGGAAACATGGGACACCGTCTGCGATTCGTCTCAGCCTCGACAACGTGTACGCAGTTTAGAACTTTTGCGAAACACGTTAGCAACCTTGACGAACGTGACACGGACGCCCTCTGTACAATGTGCACCGGGGGAACAAGACAGTGGGGCCCTCTGCGCTACTACATGGTGGAAAGAGCCGATCGCACAAAGACAGCCCTAGTCAGTTACTTTTATCATGATTTTTTGTACGTAGATGTGCGTCCTGTTTCCGAGCAGGGTAAAACCACCCTAAGGGTCGCTACTTCTCTTTCTCCCATGCGTACAACGTGCTTGTGATCTTTCCACACGACGAAGCTTATCGCGAGGACTACTTGCGGTTAATCCGAACAAATCGTGCATGAACACAATAATTTATGCTTCTATGCATCGATAATTAACATAATGAACGTAAGTTCATACGCGTCAATGCGGTTTGCAGCATGGGAACATATGTACATATACATCCATGGTACGATTATGAGAGTAATAGTTAGTTGCCGAGGGGGGAGGGGTCAGGGTGACACACCGATTTCTGTTGAAAAACTTTCTTCCAGTTTATTCATTAGAATGCAAAGAATAAAAATATCTTGATAATTCATGAAAAAAAAACGTAATAAGCAATTGTTCACAACATTTTCTTATAAACAATAACGTTAACTTAAATAGTTTTGCTATTTTATTTTCACTATCTTGGAATTATTTCGAGACAACTGAGTCGTACGAATAATCGTCGTACCGTAATATCATTTTCAAATGATATATTTGTCAAATTATAAGTTTGAAAAATAATAATATTCAACACATAAACAATTTGGAATACTAGACGATATTACTTGGTACGATTGAATTTGTTTCCATAATTCTTTAAGGAAGACCCGAATGAATAATTGTTGATAATTTTTTATTTAAAAAATTTTTATAACCGATTAGATCAATTTTATAATATTTGAGCTATATTTACCAGACTAATATATATTTCTTTACAATTTTGAGTTTATTTTAAGACATAAAGGATCTATTAACGAAACTTGTATCGTCGTTTGCCGCTTGAATTTATAGATTTTTGAAAAACATGATATTCGTATTTTTAGAAATTTATAATAACAAAACGATAAACAATCCGACCAATCATCGATCCGACGTTCATGCTCTTCGACTCTCTACGATTGAAATAAAAATAAACTTAGCAATTCAAGTTAACTTTATTGTTTATAGGAAAATATTATTAACAATTATCGACCATATTTTTATCCCAGATCGTTAAGAGTATGATAAAACAATTCTTAACATCAACTTATGAACACTGAAACTATCCTTGTGCGGTTTGAATATTTGTTTATCTTGGCCAAACATATTGGATTCATTTTTATTCGACACTTCTCTTTTCTTATTGTTAGCTCGTACAATGAAAAAGCGCACAATGAAACAACACATGTATTTGTTTGTTCGCGTAAAATTATTCGCTTTCACAACTCGGTTTACTCTGTCTTCTTACGAGTAGTTATACTGTAACGCTAGAATATTTGTAAATGCGAATAAGAAGAAAGCGAGTGTATTGTTAGTTACAGTCTGTAACAATTTTGCTACGATTGATTGTCCTCTCGTTTCGTACAAAGAACATATACCGTCTTCGGTATTTAATGTACGTAACCTTAAGTGTGGAGTCATCAACATCGAATACTCTGAGAGGAGAACGATAACGGAAGAAGAAAAAAACGTTGATTGCCTAATTTGTTCGAGTAGAAGCGAATGTTGATGATCAAAGCAGCACAGCTGTTGTAAGAGATAAAACGGAGGCCGATAGTCGGCAGTGAAAAAAAGAAAAAAAAAATATTTCAACACGCGTTATATCGACCGACGTACAGGTTGGCCACGCCAGCGAGGCCGAGGTCAACACTGAAACTAGATCGTACCGAGGTGTTTAGCGACATTGCTTTTCTTTTTCACTCTCTCCTTTTGTCTCGATATCAATATGTTGCGAGTAATATATACGTCCTATTGAAATAACGATTGCAATTGTGTAACATCGTCTACCTCTTTCTTTCAGTCAGTCTATGAAATTGTCTTTAATCTCCTTTTGTGATATTAAATAATTTTCTGGTTCGCCTACACATTATTCTTATTCGTAAGTAATTACCTCTTGGATCTTCGAAAGCTTGAAATTATACAATTTGTATGAAACTTTTTAATTTTTAGAAATCCGTTGTGTCTATCGATCGAGATTCAATATTTCGAACCTTTAAATAACATAGTAGAATTGACAATAAATGCGAAAACGTGATGTTGCACTTTTAGTTATAAAAAATGATCAATTATCAATAATATTTTACTTTTAATAGCGAAACGTTTGGCTACATCAAGTGTAGCCCGATGTAGCGAACCCATATCGACATTCTCTAATTAAACCAAAACCGGCAAAGTAGATATTTTTAAAACGAAAATAATTTTTTTTTTCTTCCATTTTATTGTACATGCGCGTAGCGTTATAGATATAAAAAATATGTGTGTGAACAGAGACGGGAGTTGGAATGATGGGATTTGCCATCGTTTCGAATGATACTTCAAAGGTTTGTAAAAACTTAAAATAAAAAATTAGATGCAACGTCATGCGCCAAAGCGACGAAATTGAGACTTTTCCCATTTTTTCGTATCGCCGACTTTCCAATTTTTAGGAAACAGTTATATACATCGATCGAGATCATCGATACAATATTTTTAACTTTTAAATAGCAGAGTTATCGGCAATAAATACGAAAAAGTATCGTTACAATTTTCATTATTAAAAATGATCAATTATCAATAATATTTTACTTTTAATGGCGAACGTTTTGCGGCTAAGCCGCCGAAACTGAGACTTTTCGCATTTTTCGTATCGCGTACTTTCGGATTTAGAAACAGTTATGTACATCGATCGAGATCATCGATACAATATTTTTAACTTTTAAATAGCAGAGTTATTAACAATAATTACGGAAACATACCGTTTCAATTATTAATTTTATTTAATTATTTCACTATAAAAAAATTATCAATTATCAATAATATTTTGCTTTTAATAGCGAAACGTTTGGCTAAACCAAGTGTAGCCCAGTATAGCGAACCGTTATCGACATTCTCTAATCAAACCAAAACCGGCAAAGTAGATATTTTCAAGACGAAAATAATTTTTTTTTTTCTTCAATTGTATTATACATGCGCATAACGTTATAGATATAAAAATATGTGTGTGAACAGAGACGGGAGTTGGAATGATGGGATTTGCTATCGTTTCGAATGATACTTCAAAAGTTTGTGAAAACTTTAAATAAAAACTTAGATGCAACGTCATGCGCCAAAGCGACGAAACTGAGACTTTTCCCATTTTTTCGTATCGCCGACTTTCCGATTTTTAGGAAACAGTTATATACATCGATCGAGATCATCGATATAATATTTTTACCTTTTAAATAGCAGAGTTATTGGCAATAAATACGAAAATATATCGTTTCAATTTTCACTTTTGAAAATGATCAATTGTCAATAATATTTTACTTTTAACGGCGAACGTTTTTTGTAGGAAACATTCGGTTGTATCGCGTGTAACCCGTCGTAGCGAACAGTAATCGATATAATATATTCTCTAATTAAACCAAAAGCGATAAAGTAAATGTTTTCAAGAGGAAAATAATTTTCGCATTTGTATATCTATGGTGACAGGAACAGGCGGGAGTTGGAATAATAAGACTCGCCACCGTCTCAAATGATGCTTCAAAGATTTTTCAAAGTTGTAGATAAAAAATTAGATGCAACGTCACGCGCCAAAGTGAGACCTCTCGGATTTTACCGTATCAGGTACTTAACGATTTTTAAGAAACAGTCGTGTCGATCGATCGCGACAATCGACAAAATCTTTCAAACATTCAAATAATTTTTACGTTTGTATATCTCAATGGCGCAGCGTTACAGAATATTTAAAAATGCGTTTCAGTCGAGGAGACACACGAGATTTTGAACGACGAGACTCGTCACCGTCTCAAACGATCCTTCAAAAATTCTTTAAACCTCTACATAAAAAATTAGATGCAACGTCACGCGTCGTATCGCCGAGGCTGAGACCTTCCGCATTTTCTCATATCACGTTTCTCGTAGCGCGAGAATGTAACGCCTCCTTCGTTCCCTTTATGTCTGCCGTCTGGGCTACAAACCTATTTGCATTCACGCAAGCTTATCAGGAAATTACGAGCGCGTCAATTGCTCGCACCTCAACGTCGTCCTCGTCGATCACTAGAGCAGAACGAGAATGACTCGATTAACGATCGGTTGATTAACTCGAGTGAGTGCTTCGAATAACCGGGCGTCGTTGGAATTGATAAAGTTATAGCTGTTGTCGTTCGGACGTTACATCCGTACAAATAGCTTTATGCGTTGCGATACATTAATTAGTTAACCAAGTTAGACCACGTGTTACGTCTATGCGTCGATTAGTTGGATCGCGACGTTCTTTCACGTACATCTCGGGACCTCCCGTAGCACCCGACAATACGTCTAACATTTAGTACTTTTTCCTTGGCGATAAAACCGAGAAACGATGGTGAAACGTAACGAGGCGAAAGAGACGCGTGTTTACCGAACATACGGCTACGTTGGCACGCATGCACACCCTGCTGACTCTCGTTACGCGAGGACGAGTCATTAATGCAATCGACGTAAGTAGGGACTCGACGACAAGGCACGAGCGCAATGTAAAGAATAAAGTAAGGAAGTAAAAAAAAAAAAAAAAAAAAAAAGTGAAGAAGAATGAAAAAAAAAAACCTTTTGAACGACTTTCTCGGTAAGCTTATAACCGCTGTTTAGGAATACGTTGCAAGTACGCGGATCGGTAAAGTCGCAAATTAGGTCGACCGAGTTGTTCGCTCGGTGTCGAGCACGCAATCAACCGAGAATTAATTCGTGCAATACCGGCAAGTGGTAAAGGCCTTCAAATTGCAGTGCATCAATGCAAATGTGAAAAACACTTGGGACATCGCAAACAGATCGGCCGCATTATGCGGGATTACGAAATTATCGGAGACGCGAACGTTAGATGCGCTCGCTATTTACGTCGTAAAGGATTACTTTGGTACTTGTGTTGCCACACGCAAAGTGTACGATGTGAGGATGTAACTCCGGAGAGACGAATACATTGTGTGCGGTAGTCGTTGTTGGCTAATTATCATCCATCTCTGATCCTTCTTTCGAGTTCCACGTCTCTGTCTAACCATGGATTATGCAAAGAGTTATCAAGGTACGTACGACATGAGGTCGCGTGAAGCGATGCGATATACTGAAATACAGTGCACGCGAATCACCTGATGTCCTCGTTGGATATCATCGCCCACAACATGTTGCATATTATTGTATGCACTGCGGTACTGAACAAATCAAATATCAAAAGTATCTACGAGAGACCGAGATAAACGCGAGACGGAGGTTCGGAAAATTCGCAAAATTCCGTAAGTTCAGAGTCAAGGGAGTCAGTACATACGATAAAAATAGATAATTAACCCTAGGCGGATACTGGTACGACACCTCAGAGTACAAGAAGACACCATGTGTATACGGCTCAGAGATTTAAATAATTATACATAAAAATATGCTGATTATTCGGAAATCTGTCACAAGTTCATTAAAAACCACAGCTATTTATTATCCATAGCAAATTGAGAACAACGCAAAAGATTTATGGAACGTTGTCCCCGTTCTTTAAATAATTATAAATAAAAATATGCTGATTGTTCGGAAATCTGTCACAAGTTCATTAAAAACCACAGCTATTTATTATCATAACAAATTGAGAGCAACGCAGAATATTTATGGAACGTTATCCCCGTTCTTTAAATAATTATAAGTAATTAGTATGCTTATTGTTCACGAAATACTATAACGAGTCATTAAAAATCGCAGCTATTTATTAATATACGAGGAGTGGGGATATACTTAATAAAGGGTTATATAGACTTACAAAGGGTTAAAAACTTATGTAAAGAAAAATAATGAGATTATGCAACTGACTTTACTAATGAATATGCCTGTAAGAATTACTTAGTTGTATCAGCCAATTAATTAAACGCTCCAACTTATCAGTTGGTTATGACAACAAACCATTTTTAGGCCTAAGTAATTAATTGCTTAAGACGGATAATTATTTAGTCCAACTTATAGTTGGACAACCAATTATAAGTTTAGTTCTCCTGTTACTTAGGTAAGATAACCAACAATTGATTAACCTGTTACTTTCATAGGACAACAAACTAATTCGCCAGCACCACAAAGTAATTATAACAAGGATATCAGTAAGATTTCTCGTGTCAATTATTCATTATTCGTAGCCCGTTTAGGCTACGAATTAGCATAAAGCATATTTTCAGTTAACAACTTCAGCCGACAATTTGGATTAGAAAATGGGTAAAAATTATGGTTTATTTAAAAAAAAAACAAGAAGCAGATTATAACAATACCCATATAGGGGGAAATTGTCATATCACGATTTGCCTTTTACAAACACCAATTGGTATTAATATTTCTCTGTATTAAGATTCGATGCTGTGAATACAAGTCACTCATAATTGTTGTATATTCATTGATCTATGAACGTACGATAAAATGATATTTTCAATCTTAGCAGTGAAAGTACTACGTGACGTTGTTCAAATTTCTTGGAAGAAATAAAAAAAAAACGCGCTAATTTTTTATTTTCCGATTGCTTCCTCGTGATTCTTGCCGATCCACGAAATCTCCTCTACGGATAACAATTATCTTAATCCTGACAATCCTTACAGAAGAAGTGGTATTAAAATTTTCTCTAAAACTGAAAATTAAGTAAAATTGCGAATTTCATGAAAATTAAACCAATTTTTAGCGAATTTGTATGCCAAGTTTCATTACGATAGATTAAAATTTACGAAAGTTAAAGCGAAAATAGAAAAATTACAAAAATGCATGAAATCTGAAGGTCTCAATCGATTCATGTCAAACTCAATACCGAACAACCTTGTCCCCGAGCGTATTCTTGTAAAAAGTTTTAACTCGATAGCTAAAAATTTACGAAAGCTAACTAGCGTTAATACTTTTTTCTTTTTTTTCAAAATTTTAAACAACCACAAAATTAAACACCCGCTAGCGATTTGAGCGAAAAATGCAGCAAGCTGACGAACGTTGCGATCCGGCCCATGTGCAAAGTTTCAGGATGATCGAATAACCTGTTCTCGAGATGTATCCATTGTAAATTTGCAAGCTTATACGTACATACATACATACACGCACGCACGCACGCACGCACGCACGCACGCACGCACACACACATACATACATACGCACGAGCGAGGGCACGCGCTGACATTTTTTCTAAATACGATTTCTCGACGTTTTGGAACTTTTTAAATATTCTGACATAAAAATCTTGAGAAATAAATGTCTTTCTCGAAAACAGCTTCCTCTATGAGAAATTGAAAAAGAACAAATACGTCTTATTAGTGAATTTAACTTGTTGTTCCATATGAAGAATAATATGTAATGATGAAGGAATGACACAAGGGAATCCATTAAAGCCCGTAACACTCCTCGAGTGTTGAACGAAAAAAGCACGAAAAACTTCTCTGGCAAAGTCTCAGCCACAGACAGAAATGATGGACGAGCGTCGGGAAACAATTTGAAGCGCTCGTGAGAATTTGAGCTTCTTCGCGGTTAGTGTGCTATCTATGTAAATTGCTGAGAGCAGAGGGGGGCGGGGACGTGACGATAATGCCGGGAACACGTGAGGCACGACATGCATATCGCTCTCGCCGCATTCTCTGTCTTTCTCGCTCGCGAATCCCAAAGCACAGAAATACATTGTTAACTATACATGTATTAGCATATACTATACATATAGATATGTGAAAAGTTAGTGTATCAGTGACGCACGTGTGTGGCTACCTTCATTCATGAGGCCACCGACAACAGGTATTTCCGATATTCAGCTACCGTCGAGCACCTCCTGGCGCCTGCCTCTCCTCTTTCCTATCTTCCGATTCTCGTCACTCACTCACTCACTCACTCACTCTCTCTTTCGGCGGATGCAAAGCATCCAGGTTAACATGCAGTCATAATAACTTACCAAACATACTATTAATTAAACGTAATTGGTAGCCACACGAAAAATCATTGAATAAATGAATAATGTACTCCGGTGTAATTTGAGTTAAACGAGGTTAGTTCGATACTTGGACTGATTCGACCTGGCAAATATGTGGGATCGTTTCACTGACGTCTCTGTCAATTGAACTACAGAGGGGGAGGGTTAGAACAGGAGAGGAAAGAGGGGAAAGAGAGGTCCGGAAGTTCCATCATCGACACAGCGCCATATACGATCAAACTTACTTCTTCACCGGATATTACAAACGTCACCATAAATAACTGTTTCCAGGTGGATACAGTTACACGGATTATGGGAGCTAGAACCTTCCATATAGAATTTATAAATTTAATCGTCATGCGTCACTTGATATGTACAGAAATATATTTACTTTGTGGACGAACAAATAATTTGTTTGTTTGTCTTAAAGCTCCAGTAGTCAGACGAGTCTGACTGAGCCTGCACGATCAATATCATTTGGAGGCATAATTTCATTCCAACCATAATAAAATAACGATTTGAAACATCTATTTGTATAGTAAAAAATCCAATAATTGAATTAGCACTGCTAATAATTGAGTGGAACAAATAATCAACGAAAGCTGCTAATCGTTACAACGAAAGAGGGCATTCCCTTAAGGCGTAAAATTCGCGATCATCAGTCCAAACTCCGTTAAATACGGACGAAAAATGGCTACCATGGTACACACCATAGTAGTAATTTCATTTATAAACAAGTGCTTTCCGAGGTGCTTCTTCTAAAAATTATCAACATTCACGACCTATTTCCGTTATTTTCACTTCTGTGTAACTCAGAAAAACGGCTAGATACATTTTTTTATTCCAAAAAAGTGCTTTCCCGAGGTACTTCCTCTAAATGTTAACATTTTCACGAACTGTTTTCATTATTATTACTTCTGTGTAACTCTAAAAAGGGATTAATAAATTGATTTACTCTAAAGAAGTGCTTTAACGTGGTGCTTCCTCTAAATGTTATCCATTTTTACGACCTACTTCCGTTATCTTTACTTCTGTGTAACTCAGAAAAACGGATCGTTACATTAATTTTATTGCTAAGAAGTGCTTTCCGAGGTGCTTCCTCTAAATGTTATCCATTTTCACAACTTCTTTTCATTATTATTAGTATCGTGTAACTCCGAAACAAGTCGATAAATACTTTTTGAATTTTATTTGGCGACTACATTGCACACATCTGAATATCATTTTAAAAAATTTCAATGCGACCAATGACACCAGAATCGTAAAGTTCGCCCTCATACTCGTACCTCCTGAGCCATTGGATATTATCTTTATGCTTTAATGTTACATTCTGAGTCGCGTTCCTCGACGATGAAACATTTATTACATACGTCATTCCATTTTTATACCTCACAAAGTGAAAGAACCTACGTAATTTGCGCTAAAGGTTGCAAAAAAAAATAGGTCATGCGTCGAGGGATTACTTACGATTTATATGATCGTGTGGAAAAATTCAGAGCTTTTATGAGCAATAAAGAGTATACAGAGTCAAGTACTTATATCTATAGGATACCGTAGCATCAGAATTATCACCAGTTTCGAGGACAATGTTCCCAGAATGCCACACACACACACACACGCACACGCACGCACGCACGCACGCACGCACGCACGCACGCACGCACGCACGCACGCACGCACGCACGCACGCACGCACACACACACACACACACACACACACACACACGCACACACGCACACACACACACAATATAGGAATAGTTATCCATCAGTCGAGACAGAAATTTCTCGACACGCGATACGAGAGCATCTCACTTTGGATTTGTTTACGAGAGGTAACAAAGGTCATAGAACTTGTATGGGATATAGACTAGCTGTACGTAATTCCAGTGTAACATCCTCGTTTCTTATTGGTTTAGCGTGTACACCGATATTATCTCATAGACAAAACGACGTAATAAACGAAAGTATTCGTTAGATACACGCGACGATTAACATCGAACTATTAAATCAATTTTTCGTCTAGCCAAGCCAACGGCGTTTAGATTTCTCGAGATACCGGATATCGAAATGTAAAGAGAAAAAAAAAAAAAAAAAACAAAGTAAACAAACCTGTAAGTAATCTATGTAACCCAACTATTTATTTCCATTCGCAGCCACACGTGTAAAATTTCCCGCAGGCATCATCCGGTGAAGTAATCGCGCCTCGCCTCGTCGTTGTGAAAATGAAACGATCAAAAAGTAAAATAAATAAATGAGCGCAGTTATTCCTTGGTTGGAATAGTCGATGGATGTAAAAGTTGCAGCTTGCCTAGCTATAAAACACCAAAGGAGAAACGCCAAGAGTCCCGTAAACTTTCGGAACACGCTCGCCTCGTTTCAAACTTGTTCTTTTTCGTTCCACACGATGAATCGAGTCTTTCTCTTCGCGGTCTACACCCGCAACGAGTGTTTTCTCTCAATTTATTCCTCGTGTACAAAATTATACTAATTTACAGTGCTCGAAGCATTAATTAACACTCTCGTTCATCAACTATTCAACGTCGATGAAGATATTCTCTAACATCTTTATTTATAAATTGCGATTAAGAAAATCGCGAAGCCTCGAGGAACGTGCATCGCCACATGTGCTTGATGCCAAAAATACGTTGATTTCCGATCGTTGCGCACCCAAGTGTTCAGAGAAAAAGGAGGGAGCTAGAATACACGGATTCGACAGCTCAGAACTGTCAGAATCGGGGAGCACCGCCACTGCAAACTGCAGCAGCAGTCGCACCATTGGAGAGTTATCCGAAGTGATGCGGAAGGGGGCGAGATTGGCAGTCACTCACTCGTTGAACGAGTCCCACACTTGAATCGTCTCAAAACCCTCTCTTTTCCCTTCCATCCCCATAGCTCTGGAAAAGAGATTACGTAGCTCGCGCAAGCCCATTTTACTATTTATAAACAGCGAGGCCTCTGTGTACCGTGCGATGAAGCAGAGTCAAAGTATTTTTTTTTTTTTTCGAAATTGCATCAACGAGAAGAAAGAGCAAAGAGCAATAAATTTTTACCAAGATTAATTACGACGCGTGAGTTAAAATAAATATTCGAGACACAGAATATCAACGAAAACTCGATAGTTAAAATTTTTAGCAACGTCCAAGCATCGTCGTAACGTAAATCACAGTTTTATAGTTAACATCCGGTGAAGATACAGCGAATATATCGTATTTTGAAAATAATTAATTCGTCGATTTGATACGTACGTTATGGAAGTCCAGCGATTGTTAATAAATTACACGCGTAGAGTAAAGGTCGTTTCGTCAGACGATGCGCAATCTGACGTCCGAACGTGTTGAGTTTCTACTACTCGTTGGATGCATAAGGCTGTCTCAGCTGTTCTCGATTTTTTTAGGATCTCGAGAAGATCTTGACCTTGGCGTAAAACGAATAAAAAGGATAAAGGAGCCGCGCTACCCTCGTTAAAGGAACAAAAGTAACACGAGCTCGAAGCTTTATACGTATAGCATCCCAACGAACGAACGGAAGAAAAAAAAAAAACAAACAAAAAAAGGAAAAAAAAATGCGGATTACAGTGTGGCAGACGACGCGAGGTGTCCGCGTGCGACAGATACTACGCTATCACTCGAAATATCTGTAGAAATACAAACAAAGAAAAATATATTTCGTATACTCACCGAAAATATGTCTTTCACTACGTCGAACACGGATCTTATTAATTTTTTTTATTGATCCGCGTTAACATTATTTAATTTAATTGTATTTCTCGTATTTCATTTCACTGTGGTGGCGACAGCAGGACTAGCAGGTATACGGACGCGAGGTAAAAAGTTGGGGCGGCGGGGATCGCGGCCATACCGTATCACAGCGCTACGCCGACTGCCTCTACCAGTCGTACAGCAAACTACTGTGCGATACAGTCGGCAACAAAAGTTTTATCCTTTTGCTATTTCGCGCGGGATGGTCCCTCTCTTTTTCAACGTATCGATATTATAAAAATAGTTTATCGAATATCATTTTCGTATTGTAATATTGATAATCTTGAAGATCTTGATTACTCAGGAGGGTTAAATACCAAAGGACGCTATAGATATTTCGTGCTTGAATTTTACAGGGAAAAAGGTGAGGCACGGTGAGAAGAGAGTGTAAATGCATCGGGAAAGTGAAAATGAACGAAAGGGAAGAGAATTTTCACTTAGGACTATATTTAATGTTAGGTCAATACCAATTAACTGCGAGCTTCATAAAAATGTGTGTATTCATCGGTTTAAAATTATTGTTAGGTATGTACAGGTATAGATAATAGTGCAGTTTCGAATTACGAAAATATAGGTTTCGGTACCCGTCAAACGGTGGACTTCCGTGTAGGTTGTTACCGACAATCGGTTGGATCTTCTGTACAGCAGTAGCAGACTTGATACGCGAAAACTTATAAATTATTCAATTATTTGGTTTTTTTTTTTGCGTATCGATCTTCAAATTCCAGAAGCTTGCTATCCAACTCAGCGGTGGAATATATCTGTAAAAGAAAAATATGCTGCTGTGAACAAAACTCGTGCATTTTAAAGTAGTCATAAAAGCTTTTTACGGACATGAACTGGCACCGATTAGGATAGTAATGAGCTGGTAGGCAAAATAGCGTCTCGTTTGAGACGATGTTTACGCGAGAAATCATATGCCAGGGGACGCGATGGATGCCGAATCCATCGCGATGCTAAGCGTAATAATATACGTGTGTTGCATGACGTCGCAACCTAATTGTATATGGAATTGCCGGATTGATGCTATCGTCACACGAATTTAGCAATAACGTTGGTTTTATTTACCGGTGAATGACCGTGTTACAATTCTCTTATGATGATGCAAAACGTGTATCGGTTGTAAGAGAGATAGAACTTATCTTACGATTCCAAATTTATCCGCCACGATTGATCTGTCGGATAAAATACGAAAATGCAGATGTTGTTGAATTGTTAGACGGAGGGCAATGTTCTCGACTTTTATCCGAGAGTTTAACCGTGATAGAATAATTCGAATTGCAGTTATTGTTACCAACCAAGTAGTATCGGATCATAAGGATAAAGCGAAACCTCCCCTTAAGATGTGCTCCTTCTCTTTCTTTCCACCGTGAACGCGATACTAGTTCTATCTCTTTCGCACTCATAGATGAAGTATGGAGGTTTCGCTTCCCCTTAAGACAATGTGTAACATGTCAGAGGGAACAGAATTTTCCAATAGCGAATTTTTCCGCCGTGATTGATATTTGTATTATAGTTTTCGTTACCGGCAGACGTACCTTAAAGTCGTGTGGCACACTGAATGAGTCACAAATTTACAGTTTTTCTATTTTCTTAGAGACTGTTGATGCTTGAGACAGAATCAAATTAGATTCGAAAGCGGATAGTCATCGTGCACGTGAATAACATTTATTTTCGCCCAAAACATGAACTGTCTCTTAGAAAAATAGGAAAGTCAGATGTATATCGATGGAATCTCGAATAACGGTAGCTCCGTCGGTATGTCATATCGTTATAAGATGATGCGATACTACTAACAGGGCACCGCTCTTGTCTTTTATACGACAGATCAATCATGGCGGGAAAATTTAGGATAGAAAAATTCAGCTATCTCTCTCGCAGTTTTATCATCTTAGAGAGAAAAAGGTAAGTCTTGTGTCGCATCTTCTTAAGAAGATGTGTTACATGTCGTCTTTCTTTCTCAGATCGCCGTGCGTGCGAGAGAGATAACAGAACTTACCCAACGCGAATTTTCCGCCACGATTGATCTTTACGATAAAAAATGAGAACAGTGAATCGTAGAATTCCAAGACGCAGTTCACCGTTCTCCTGTTTTATTCGAATGATCAATCGTGACCGAGAAATTTGCATTACAGTTTTTGTTACCGACCGAGTAGTTCCACATCATTTTAAAAGAAGGCGAAACACGTACCACTTGAAATAGGAGTGCGCGAAAGAGATAGATGCTAACTGTCCATACAACGGCATTCCGAGACTATTGACATTTCGAGAAAAAGCAGTGTCGTCACACGCAGAATCAAACTCCGTGTGTAGTGACACTTTGTTATGTAACATATCGCAGTCGATATAAAAAACGGTTTCCTATTTTTGCAAGGGTGCCGGTGAATTCTAGAAGAGCAAATTATGTATCACTTTGTCCATTCGTTACGTACGAATGGATGTATGGAATAATCTAATTTGCTTTTGTTCAGAAACATCTTGCATCCTTAAAAAAAAATAGATAAATTATTCTCCATACCGACTGGGCCCGGGATCGGAAAGGCGGTACAGTGTGTCACATCGCCTTAAGACCACGTAAAATATATTCTCAATGTTTCTCATTCCACCGTGAGCGCCATTACTTTTATCTCTGTCACACGCATACATGCTTTACATCATCTTAAGGGGGTATTGTCAATGGATTGGATGATGATACGCACTATCGTTTGGCGTGTTAAGGAATGAACAGCATACCAGCAAGAAAACACGCCAACCGCATCAAACAAGCGCTACGTGCGTCTTGATGCATTTGCACATAGCATTGATGATTTTTCTCAGAAACTTGTGGTAACATGTATATTCAACTTTATCTTAAATCTAGTACATGCAAATGCCTGAACAAGATAATATGACATTTATCACTTTCCCATTATTAGATATAAAATTCCACAAGTTTGTAATTTAAAACTGCGCGTCAGATCTCATCCATGTTGCGCACACAATCATAAAATCGCTTACAACATGTAAAAATCTCCATTTTTAAATCTTGGATTTGTCATGCAGACCGTACTACCTTAGTCTCTTACCCGTTTTCGAATGGGCTTCGTGGGATGATTCATCAGATTGTCCGCACTCTCCGATACCTGCTTGGACATAAAAATATTGATTACACAATATTTGTATACATATTCCGTTAAAATTGATGATGGAGTAAGTCAATGCCCTGTTAAGTATTGGGATAAATATATCCGAACATAACCGCAACTATATATAATATTTTACAAACGGAAAATTACGGTTAAAGCAAATAAAAAATTCACGTAATGAAACGTCAAGACTCTGCTGAGAATCGTGATAATTTTTTCATTATGTAAAAGTGTATTGAGATTGATTTCTCTAAAGAATTGTGTTTTATTAATTTGTCATAATTTTTTTTACATTTTTCTTTTATTCAACAGATCAATCGTGATAAAGAAAAATTGAGATTACAGTTTTTGTTATTGATGGAGTAGTACCACATTACATTAAGGTGATGCTGGAGTAGATTTTTTTACCGACTTTGGTCGGTAAAGTTGAACTACTTCGTAGTGCAAGGATATGCTTCACATTGTACAGAACTGTAATATGAAGGTAAACGTTTCGACGTCCCGTGCAATTTAGGTTGAAATCGTGCAAAAAATGAAAATAATTATATATTACTATTTAGAAAATCAAGATGGCTGCTCGAAATGTCAGCAGCATCTGTTTTGTATGATATAAGCCTTTCTGAAACTCACATACGTTAAACCGGACCGGGCGTCGATTTTTTGAGCTTCTCTTAATATTTAATTATCATCAGAAAGCCGATTACACAAAAGAATTCCACGTAAAGTGTACATGTGGTCTGTCTCTTATTCTCGTTACCGTAAGTAGCCAGACTACGCGAACGCGGTATTAACTCTACGTTAATTTCTTTTGTGTGGTGGTCGACTTTTTATCGATATTGAAATGTTTCGAAAACCTCAGAGAATCGACGTCCGGTTCTGTTTGACGTATGTAAGTTCCAGAAACGTTTATATCCTACAAAACTGATGTTGTTGACATTTCGAAAGGCCATATTGAATTTTTGAAGAGTAGTAATATACGATTATTATGATTTTTTGCACGTGTTCAACCGAATGTCGAAGCGTTTTTGTTCACATTAGAGTCTCGTACAATTTCAACCATACCCGCAGCATATTGACGACACATAGAATATATTACACGATAACCTATTTTTACCGACCAAAGTCGGTAAGAAAATCTACTCCAGCATAAGGCAAGGCGAAACCTACAGAGTCGGTAATAAAAACTGTAACCCATGGATTTTATATATATCGTAGACGATTCGGAAAAAAACGAGTTTTAGACAATAACCTGTTGTGCCGTGCATTGTGTAAGTTTGAAATATTAATAATCTCTGAATAGTATGGTTTGGAAAATTATCAGTTATCTCTCTCGCACTCATGTGACACGTACTACATGTTTCGATTCATCTTAAGACGATATACCACCCGGTTGGTTACAAAAATTGTTATCAAATTTTTCCGTCACGAATATTTTTTTGATTAAAAAAGAAGGATGAATTGCGTCTGACAATTCTACAGTTCATCGTTCTCGTCATTTATCTAAAAGATCGATCGTTGCGGTAAAATTCTCCTATCTCTCTTTCTCACACGTATGGTGATCTGAGAGAGACAGACGACTTGTAACACATCACCTTAAATACAATTACAGCTTACCCAGAAATCTTTATATTCCGGAGAAAGGCTCTCCAAATAAAGAACTTTGTTCTCGATGTTTTTAATCCTCTCGTAAATATCTTTTGGCACAGGTTTGTTTATCCTGAGAAACTTTTCTGTTATCGACAATCTTTCGTCAAGCGCCGGATACTCTTCATGACTTTCAGACGCATCTCTGCTGGAACTTTTGTTCGTCTTCGCGAATAACATCAAAGGGTCCATGATCTGCGGTCCTCTCGAGTTCAATACTCTGTGAACTTTCGCGATTTTCATATAAATTCTCTTTTTTCTTTTATATCACTTCTGTTAAAATGATGCGCTATACCAACTGTGTCGCTAAGTGCAAAAGTGAGATAGAACCATTAGCGATCGCGAAGAGGCGAGAGAAACCAAAAGAAATTCGTATAGCACATCACGTTAAGATGATGTGATACTGATCGATCAGCAACAGAAACTGTCATCTAAATCTCTTTGGTACCATTGATATGTCAAGTGAAACTCTAAAACGTCACCCTCCGTCTAACAATTTTGTAGGGCGACATTCTCGCGTTTTATCCGACAGATAATCCGTGGCAAAAACGTCAGAATCAGAAGATTAGTTTTATCTCTCTCGCAACATGATTCACATCATCTTAAAAATGTTATTAAACTGTAAGTACGATTTAATGGAGTTTTTATGCATGTACCATATACGTTAAATTTAATTTATACTTAATGCCTATGTGAATATACATATTCACACGTTGAGCACGGCGCTGGTACCTGGAGTGAAATTTTCGCTCACTCGATGTCGGTCCCTTAGGACTGACCTTTATCGAGCGCTCGTCGGCAAGTGCTCGCTGCCGCCTGAACAAAAAGGATAACACAATCGACGCCGCGCTCAACAATTCATTCGGTTCTTCTGGAAATTTCTGTTTGCATTAGATTTACGGCTTATGTATAAAAACCTCATAAAGCGGTATATTCATTTTCATAAAAAAACAATTTCTACTGTTTTATCTTATCTACGTTCTACCTTTCACGTGACTTTTCGAATCTTTTCGACGTATGAGAATTGCGTCCACCCTTGCACAGGAACCCTCGCTCTCGTTGCTCAGATATCTCCAAACAAATAAAACACTATAATCGTTGTACTTTTTCCTTTTTTTTTTGTTGCATTTATATGAATGCTGAACTCACCGATGACTGCAGAACTCTTGAACATTCACAGCGTTTACCTGCTGCCTTTTTCTCGCGATAAACGCCTCTATTCTTCGATTGAGTTCCTCGTTATCAGCGCGAATCTGCACTTGGCTCGGATCGATCTCAAGGTGTTGGTAATTTTTTTTCGAATCCACAGTTGCGTCGTCTAACCAATGGAAGAAATAGTTTTTTAAATAAGACAATAAATTCTTTATTAAAATCATTTAATTGCAACAAAATAAAACATTCTTATAATCTTAAAAAAACAGAGTAGTAAAATAATGATATTAACTTTTATAATAAAAGGTAGTGGCATAAAAAATGCTATTTACTATTCGACCAGGGACATTCCGTGTTTTCCTTCCACAGTGGCTCCGTATTTTCATAAATTTCCTTCTTCCAAATAGGAACTTTGGCCTTCAGTGTGTCTATAGTAAATTCTACAGCTCGCAGCGATTCTAGTCTGTGAGGCGAAGAAATAGCTATCGCTACACTGGCTTCCGAGACAGCTACCTCGCCTAATCTATGATGAATAGCTACATGTTTTACGTTCCACTTGGAACGCACTTGATCGCATATATTTTTCATTTCTTTTAACGCCATCGATTCGTACGCCTCGTACTCGAGTTTCAAAACTTTTTTTCCTTCAAAGTTGTCACGGGTTGTACCAATGAAAGTGGAGATCGCTCCGCAGCTCGGAGATGCCACCGAATCGATAATATCTTCCAATTGCAGTTTTTCATGTTGAAGCTTAACAATGTCTTTCGGAGTTTCCATTTTATCCTGAAATATAATACGAGATTGTACATTTTTAAATACATTTTTTAATAAAAATATCAAAAAAAAATGTTCTATCAAACCTCCGCTTAGCGGTGGAATAACCGCAATTTCGTCGCGTTCGGTAAGTTCAAGAACGGCGTCACGTTCGACGAACTCCTCGTTCACCGCGAGTATCAATGTATCGCGAATACTTTCAAGCCCAAACAGATCAATCACTTTATTAACAAGTTGATCGTACGACAGCCTTCCATTGACAATTATTTTCGATTGATCGAAACCGGAAAGTTCTCTGGCTTTGGCGAAGAATACAATTCGAACGTTGTTCGTTTCGACACCACTGCTGCCGTTATCCATAACACCGAGTTATCAATGCTCTTGACAAACGAGCGGTAACATATTGTCATCACGAACCATCGTTAAGCCAAACAACATAAATCATGGAGAAAAAAAAAACGTATGAAATATGACGTAATAACTGTGTTTATCGCGCGGTTGAGTCAAACTAATTATGTGAAACTCATGAAAAACAACGTGTTGTCACGTGGACCCCGTCAGGTTAGGTTGTCCGATACTGCAGGGTAATCCAGTCAAGTGAACAATTAAATAATGGAGCGTATAAAGTATTATCTCGGATGCTGCGGCACAACGAATAATGAAAAATTAATCGATTAATGATTTTCAATTAATTCAATTTATGTTTATTCGAAGAACATGCTTCGATTTATATTGACTCGAGTGGTGATGACGTACGCTACGATCTAGCTAGTCGGCGCCGGGTTTGAACCTAGATTCTAATATGCAGCAGTAGTACAGTATTACAACATTGGGTGCAGCAGCAGCAGCAGTAGAGCACACGGGGATAATCAGGTCAGATGGGAAATAAGGTCATCGGGAGAAGGAAACGCGTTTCAATCGACCCGTGCGCTGCTGCCGCTGCTGGTCATTGTTGCTGGGAGCGAGAGAGCATCGATAGAGACTTTTGAATACACATAGAACACATATATCTATCGACATTCATATCCTCTCCTGTAGAATACAAATATTTAATCATCATTTAAAAAAAAATATCATTAATAAATATAAATAAACAAAAGTAAAGAACAATTGAAAATTAAATACTCGACATTCCACATACTAAAATAATCATGGTAAAGATAATTATTACAAAATGATTCTAAGGCTCGTTCCTATCGTCGACGCAGCTCTTAGAATGACATAAGCGTCGATCCTACGAGTTGAAACTTTAATAGAAAATATAATAAACCCGAAGGTTACGATGCAATTAATATTGTGTAAGCTTACGCAATGAACCAAGAATACGTTGATAATATAAATATCACGAGAATATTTATTTATTTTCTTATCAAAACAGCAATAATGTTAATTGTTAATGAATTATATTAGAAATTTATACACGCCATTGCATAGTAGCTTTGAGCAAAGTCACATTCAGCGTGTTCACGTAAGAAAATGCGTCCTTGGATAAGAACTCAACACTTATTACGCGGTGTACAGAATTACATACATGTACCATCTGGTACTGTACGTGCATATATGTGTGCGTGTGTGTGAGTGCGCGAGAAGTGCTCGCAGAGAGCTCTCGCTCTCGTCGAGAGGACGGATCGACGGACGTAGAGGTAGCTAATAGCCGTTAGGCCACAACTCGCCATCGTTGGCATGGATACAGACTAGAAAAGAATGCATATACGGTGGTCTGTCTCTGTTTCGATGTTTCCTATGGTCGACTGTCATACACGCACGGAACTGTCCAACGGATCGCGCGCGGCTGTGGGGCAAGGACGTCGTCCTCGCGCGCTTAAAAGGGGTTTTAGCTATATATTTAAGTAAGTAATCCCTTTCAGTTGCGCAACTCGGCAACTTGTTGTGTGCCGTTGTTTTTGTCTTGCTCAGCCGCTGACTATTAGATATACAATCGCTCGATTCGTGCTGCTACGCTCCAGCAATCTACGAGTACTATCGATACTTACAAATGCGATATCAGTACGTTCGTTCTTATTGTATCGATACGCGTGTCCGATCAGTTTTATGTATCGTATATATATATATATATATATATATATATATATATATGTACGAATTTATAAAAGTCGTTGATGTGCGCTAACTCGGTAAACCGGTTGGATAACATCGACGGACGATCTCGTGCAACGCATCCAGCATCTCTTTTGACGAGTAAAGCCAAGTCAAGTTTTTCCCCGTTCCCAAGGCTTCCATATCGAACATAGAGCACTCGCGCAATGACGCAACTATGGAAACGCATCTATTTTCCATACAAATTACCTTTGGTTACGAGAAGAGAAAGAATTTACGTGAGAGTCTAGCGATGCAGAGAAACTTTGAATGGGTTTAGATGCTTCTGGGATTTATTTATTCTCGAGAATTTTTATTTTCTTTCCCTTTAGCTGATTAAGCATACGCTCTTTTGTGTCAATTATCTTTGCTTTTTTCATTTAAAAATCCCTTAATGTCATCGGATCTGATGAAATTTATTTTAAAATATACATTGCGGATAGCCAGCATGGTGCGAATGTATATGTGATGTCACGCATAGAGAAGCGATCGTTGATAATGAAGAATTATATTTATTCATCAAAGTACAATTACTTGTGCAATATAAACTCGGAGACAAGAATGACATGATCGTCCACACCTCGATATAAAACGTTATTTGTCTTCTCCTTTTTTCCATTGGTCGATTGTTGAAGCGAAGTTCCTTATCGTTTTTCTTTAGCTGAGAAGGCTATTCGTTTTACTCTTATGATCTTCGTTCCTATATACATATATATATATAGGCACGAAGTTGCATGCGAGCTGGGGGTGCACCCCCTCTGGTGTATTTATATGTATGTATATATATATATTAGGGGGCAGCGCCCCCCTGCACGCTTCGTGTGCCAAACCCGTATATTAAATAACTTAAAACAAGTTAAAACCATAACTCCCACACGAACAAAAATATTACAAAATCTGTGCAAAGAAAAAATGATTTCATTTCAGAATAAAAAAAAAACCAAACTTAAAGAGATTGTGACAACGTCGGACGATACTGGACAGTCCAAGGGGCAATTATTTCTACCCGAAGCGTCAGCCTCTCGGAAAGTCACCACTCCGAAGGGTCAACCCTCGGTGGGATACTTTTCTATAGGATAGTCAAGATTAAGATTAAGATTAAGATATGTACATACTTACGAACACATTTCTTGAAGTATCGGTATCGAAGATGCTCTGCAAATCGAGACACACATACGTGTTAGACAGCACACCCTCAGCTCATTTTAATTGGTAATTTCTGAGGGGCTACATTCTCGACACAACTGAAGCTATCTTTATAAAATTTGAACGGATTTTCGCAGGTTATTTGAAATAAATGAAATAAAGCTAAGTTTCAACAAGTTCCGTGATTAGATTGCTTCAGCAATTTTAAAGCTTTAATTCTTCAAATATCATGAATAAATATTAAACTGTAGACGACGATAGAAAATCAATAGTCGAACGGGTCAAACATTGCAGCGATTTATGCGAATTTATTATTACTTTTCATTGTATGGATCGCTTCTTCTAATCTCAGCTAAGAAGTTATCAGGACAAAGTGCAATATAACTCAGCTTTGTTAATTAATTTCTGTACACGTAATAGAAACGCTTTTGTCAGTAAGTAATCATTTGATAATATGCTCGAATGTATTATAGAATTTAGAGTTTTCATTATTATTTAAGGACCATATCTGACGTTGTTAGAAAATCACTAGTCAAACGGGTTTCTCTACACTGCTCTGTGCGAATTTATAACAGTTTTCATTGTATAGATCGCTTCTTCTAGTGTCCACACTCAATATCTTAGCTGAGGACTCTTCAGGACAAAGTGCAATAAAACTCACCTTTGTAAATTAATTTCTGTACATGTAACAGAAATGCTTTTGCCAGTAAATAATGATTTGATAATATGCTTAAATGTATCATAGAATTCAAAGTTTGCATTATTATTTAAGGCGAGTCGAAAACTCCATACTTACACAGATGTGTTGCTAGTTCTTTCGCACTCATGGATGTTTCGCCTTCCCTCAAGGACGATATCTATTAGGATAAGAGAAATCATTCTTGAGATTTTATGATTATTTTAAGATCGTAAATACCTCAAGAAGGTTGTCAAACGTAGTGCTCATCGATATCTTCCAGGGTTCGTGTACTAAATCACATCCCTCTAATATAATCTCCGTTGAGAATTCTTCGAGGCAAACATCCATAAAAGTCAGCTTCGTCATTAATATTTGTATGGATAACATAAATCCGTCGGTACGTATGCCCGATACAAATTCTATGCTATGCCAGAGTTGAAACTAAGATGAACTTGTTTAAAACATTTGTCTTTGCGACTAATCAAAGCATAAATAATTTAACAATAATGGGCACGATCCTATTTTCACATAAAAAATATATTATATCGTGTCATTAACTTGTTACGGGATGGAACAAGGGACGGACACACGCGCTCAAGTGCGCGTCTCAACGTCTTGTGACGTTGCAATATTTAAATTAAGAACTTAGTACATGATGATAATTATTGCTACAACATATTTGGAAATTTGAGAACGATGGACACAGGAACATGAGAACATATTTTGTCATTTTGCTCATTGCACGAATCAAATATATTTCTTATATTTCATATTATTTCTGTGTGTCGTCCATCCGTATTTGTATATTTAATTAACGATTTTATGTTGCAGAGAAATTGTGCAGTTGATACACGGAACAGAAAACGTAAGTGCGCTCGTTTTTAATTATCATGAGTCTTCAACGATCATCTTCATTGTTTTACAGGATGGATCTAATCGCCGTTTCTTTTATCGATAACTCCTGATACATTACAAGAATATTTGAATAATTGTTTCCTACATTATTCTCGAGAGTAATAGAGCATCGGATTAACTTAGTTTGACGTTAAAATACTTTTTTTCTACATTATTATCTACGTGTAGATCACATTGATGAGTTTAATATATTTTTCTCTTCGTTATTTTGTTCCTTCTCTTGAGATGTTTGAGAGGTCATCGAGTATCGTACAATCAAGAGAGAAATGATAGAAACCTACAACTCTGTACGCTCACCAATTAATATCGTAGCAATAGTGACAAGTCCCGAGCAAGTTTAACGCGTTAGTTCATTTGTTGCTTAGATATGTACTGTGTGCTGTCGCTTATATAGGAATTACAGTAGATTCTCACCTATTCAACGAAGTCGGGATCATGAATGACTACGTATTTTGTGCTAAGAGAGAAGTTCTCCACTGGCAAGAGACAATTGACGAGCGGAAGTAAGGATCTTTCAGTTTCGTCTAAATACGAGATACGTGAAAAGGTTTCTCTTTGTTTAGTCAAATAGATGAGAGTGTACTGTAGTACTTGTAACAACGGCAATGAGCGAGTAGTCATACTCAACGGGCGCAACTTGTGTGACACGAGTGTAGAACTCTTCGTGCTTTAGTGTCCTATTGTCGACTTAGATACTGGTCTTGCGATATACAGCTGCGGACGATCCAAAAATACAGCGTCGCCCTTTCTTCGTTTCGATGGTAGGACGCTTGAAAAAGGTTACATATTTCTACTTCTGAAGAAATAATAACGCTGGGTTCTTTAGAATGTATTTGAATTTTATTATATAGCTGTAGGACCCTGCCTCTTTCATCTCTCTTTATTCTTTTTCTATTCTTGACAGCGTGGTATAGCCTGACCGAATTAACAAAACTCTTAGTAATATTATTTCCCTTTGAGTTTCTCCTTGTCGCATCCGTTGCGTACAATCGCATTATCATAATGTTTTAAGGTGCATAAAGTACTATAGTTTACAATTCGTAAGGGTCACACGAATGACCCATTAAGCAATGTTATACAGGTCGTTCTATAGATAGAAAAATGTCAGGTAGCCTCGTTCGTTAACACGATATCGGTTTGGATCAACGGAACGCGAAGCAACCGAAAGCACCGATAACTCATTAACTACTCGGAACAATTACTCACCGAGACTTTCGATTTACATGCGGTTGAGAGTGCTGCTGTTTCGAATCGTGTACCAATATACATCGATGTTGTTCATACCGTATAGTAATCTGCATGCACTCTAATGGCATATACATGTAGGTTACATTTACCGTGGGGCTATGTACACTTTTGTTCTAATTATACCTAGACACGGCTAATGAGAAAATTTTCGAGGTAAACGAGGATTCGAAATCGTGCGCGCATAGTCTCTGTGGTGTTAGGCCTTTGAACAACTTCGTATAGAGATCCGTAGACCGAAATAATGACGTAAATCTCGAACACACTTAGGTGTTTCATGGTACAAATACATAGTTACATACATAGTTATAAGGAAGGCAACGAGCAACGTTGTGTAATGAAGGGATATAGCTATATAATGGTGTAATTGGACATAATCGCGGATCCAAGCAAGAGACAAATCACGGTCTTTGCGAGTCAGTATAGCGAGGCAATAATATAGTGGAATAAAGTAACGAGGGTCACTTAAGGAAATAATTCTTATATTTCGGTTACAAACAAACTTTTACATGTGAAATAAAGTTCCGAGTGAAAGCTTTGTTGTGTTTACGACAAAGTCGTTGAAGGTATCGAAGCGATAGATAAAAAATATCATTTTGATTGGTAGATCGAAAACATATTGAACGTCCCTAGTTTATATATGTCTCAGGGATAACGAGAGTCACTCTATTTGAATTCGTACGTAAAATAATTTGTTTTAAATTAACTTGAAGAGGAAATTAAAGTGACTAAATATAGTTCAATAAGTTTACTTTTATATTATTAAATATCTGAAATTGTCATTATTTTGATAACATTTGTAAATAATTTTTATGCAAGTTCACACAGGTCAAAAGTAACTTAAAACTATAATTTGTTTAAACTCCTAAGACTGATGAAAAGATTAAATAAAGTTGTATGAAAAAAATAACTTCAGGTTATTAATTGTTTTAAATTAACTTAAAGAGCAGATTAAAGAGACTAAATATAGTTCAATAAGTTTGTTTTTATAGTATTAAGTAAATGAGATTAGGCGTTATTGTGATGTCACTTGTGGATCGTATGTAACTCTATAATCGCTTCGATTTTACGTAATAGACGCGGTATATACAGTGTGTTCCATTTTTTTAAATATCCTCAAATACATGGAAAACTAAGAATTTTATTGAAAAATGTTTCGGACAAAAGTTGTTGTATGTAAAGGGAGGCATCAAATGAGCATTTGATTTTTTGGGTCCGGGGCCTCTGCTGGGCCCATTGAGGTCCAACTTTTGTTTTTTAAATGGCACTACCTATTTTTTTATTTCTCGTTAAGAAATGAGTAAGTTGCATTCCGAGTCATTTATCGTTTTTCGTCTTCGAACAGGCTCAAAACGTCATTCGAAGTTTTTACGTGGAAAGAGTGACGATACGTAAAATCTTTGCGAAGAATTTAAAAACAGAACACCTCAATTAAGAAGTGGACTTGACTAACAAATTTAGATGTAAATCAGCCCTTTTCAGGGCTTCATGATGTACGAAATCCGACCGAACAACCTCCCCGCGGTGTACATCGGGTAACGTTAACGCCGAGCGATTCTTAAATACTCAGCAATCCTTAAAAAACAATGCAAACGAACGCTCAAAAACTCTTCAATGTTTAACAATTCATCGTAGAACTCGTTTTCATTTTTAATTGACAAAGTGGCAAAGATTTACGTATCGACACTCTTTCCACGGGAATACTTCGAATAACGTTTTGGGCCTGTTCGAAAATGAGAAACGAAAAATAACTCGGAGTAAAACTAACTCATTTTTTAACGAGAAATAAAAAAATACACGAAAAATAGGAAATTTCGTTTAAAAAAAAAACAAAAGTTGGACCTCGATGGGCCCAGCAGAGGCCCGGAACCAAAAACTGATACGATTTTTAATTAAATTCTTAATTTTCGATATATTTGAGGGTATTTTTTTAAATGGCACACCCTGTATAAGGAAGCATTAACAACAGCGAATTCTGTGTTTATTTTCTGATCGATGGCTCGGATCGTCCGAGTCGCCTCGATTCATAAATATATAGTACACTTCATGCATATACTGATGCGTTGCAGATTTACAGCAACGCAGTGTTAAAAATATTAGTAAATTTTTATACAATACTGTTGTATAAAATCTACAAACTGTATCTATGAAATGATTATTAATATACTTTCGTTGTAAATTTAATAATCGTGTATGAAATATGCAAAAGGAAAGATTGAAGATCGCTATATTTGAGTATTAATTCAATCACCGATGAATATGTATGGAGGTTATAATATTTGTATCAACAACTACAATGGTTTTAAAACATATTTATATTAAATATACGCGATAAATGTCTTAAAAAAATTAATATACGATATACGCATCCAAGTTTCCTGTACCGATATTGTAATTTTCATATAAAAACTTTTAATTTACGTATAGAACGTGCAGAATTTATGTACACGTTTATATATATAATATATTTGAGGCAGAGAGTGAGAGAGAGAGAGAGAGAGAGATGTGGTGAATCTCTCGCATCACTATTATATAAAAATATAATTCATCGGTGTCACGGTCGTGCGTTATTTTCGCAATATTGTGCTATATTGGTTTAAACGCTTTAACCGACATCCTCGAGTGATCCAATTAATCTGTCACTGGTCTCTCACTGTCTCGTGATTTATGAATAATGCAATTGTACGCTATAACTTTGGTAAAGTAAGCTTATTCTTTCAATTTAATTTACCTTTACGAATGGAATCTCGTTGCAACAATTGTGACAACTCCTTCATGCGCAGCGATATATGCATAATAAACATGTTGCATAGTCGCAATGAAACGATCGCCGTAGAGTCTATGTATAGCTTCTAGCAGCAATCAAGGTCCGAGTTTGCTATACTCGTGCATTGTATGTCAGTCAGCGATCGATTGTTCTAACCGTATATAGCACTCGATGGAACTTAGCTCAAGTGTAGCAAAAGTAGTAAAAGCAAAATGGCTGTAGGATGTATGATAGTTTCAACCGGAAAAACAATGAGGCACGACAAACGAAATCGAACGATAACGCCTTAGACCTTATCTCGTATACGGTACACCCCCTAATTTAAACTCGTGAATGCTCTATAACATGTGCATTCGAGAGATAAGGAAGTAGCAGAGTACCGTCATATCTGTACAACCGTTGTGTACAAGCGTATATTACTTTGTCCATCGCGCGTTTGTCGAAGGTCGTATGTACGTACGTAAACCAAACAGTGGATTGCATTGTCATACGATTCGAGGGTAAAACTATTAGGACCGCGAACTAGGGCCATTTGTCAAAGCTATCAGTGCGATAGTTATATATACAGAGTACAAGAAAAACGAACGATTGGTGAAGAATTCAAACGGCGAGTTTCTAGCGTTTGTCATCCACTCGGATCTTCAATAATAAGCAAATGATTCGAGATATATATATATCGATAATGCACCACCTATCGCCCGCGCGTTCAGATCACGTAAACGGATGATGTCATGCGCGTGCGCTTGGTAGGCGCATAACTGCTGCAGTAATGCGTCGTCCATGATGTATCGTTCGTTTTCGTTTCCATTGGCAGAGCCGCGATGCTGGCGTTGACTCGTCGCCGTAGTGCTATCCTCGTCGATTCGTCTAAGCGCTGCAACTAGATAGTACGACTCTGTCGCACGAAGCGTATGTATTATTCGTAATAAACACTTCCTGGCGTCGATGTTACGCGGGCGATCGAGTTAGGTACACGATTCTGATGCTGGTCCGTCGTCCACGCGGCAACAGCAGCAGCAACAGCAGTATCATCATCATCATCACCACCAATACCACCTTGTAATCTTAAAATTACACAATTGGTGAAAAGCACGGTGTGTCTCATAGCCGCAATCGCATCTGTAATCTTACACCACTCTCTGTAATGTAAGACGCGGTCTTTAGGGAAGACGGGGTTCAAATGTCGGATCTGAGCAAGGGAGATACAAAATGGGAGAAAGAGCGAAATGAATTTAACCTTTCGGGCTGACTGCTCTTCGTATATATATATATATATACATATAGCAACTATTATCCAATCCAACGCGCTCTCTAGTCCCGCTATATGTTGAGTACAGTTAACCGCACAAGTTTCTCCTTTCGTTGCTAATATAATTATACAAATGACAAGAATTAATACGAAAGCTCGTTAAGCGGCTGATCACCGTATATGTAATCAACGAAACGATGTTCTTAGTGTATTAAGGCTGTCGTCGATAATAAGGAAACGGAGCGATAACCATAGTGAGGAAGATTATCGTTCTTCGCTCCGATGTACAAAATATATTTAACGAGACGCTGTAGCATCTCGATATTCAATGGATATAGATTTATCGGAATTAAAGAGAGCATATAGACCGCGAATCCTGAATTATTCGAGATGCCAGGAAGTATAGGAAGAGGAAAACGTGAATGCGAGAGGAAGAGTGTTTCGCGGGTTTTTTTACGTGCCACTACGCTCGCTAGGAACGTCGAAGATGTTTCCAGAGAGCACGCAGGTCGTTTTTTTTTTTTCTTTCTTTCTTTCTTTCTTTTCTCCTTCAACCTTCCAACCGTGTAGTAGTACACGGTATACCAGTACGGACGAAGCGCGTTTCTAATCGGGTGCGCGCGCGCATTCTCGTCCCGTGTGCCATCGCTAGGTGAGGTGACGATGCTGCTGGGGGCCTCGCGCGCTTTCAACGTTGTATGTCAACGGTGGGGGCGCTTTATGCAAGTCTCGGCAACGGCGGCCTCGTTGCACTCGTGCGGTCGCTCGGTTACGGCCCTGGGCAACGAGGTACTGGCGTATACTACACGGACGATCCCGTATCCCTCCCCTCTTCACGACGATAGAAGAGCGAGAGAGAGAGAGAGAGACGGACGGTGCGACACGCCGTGAAAGAGCGAGGAACATCGTAGTTAAGTTGGAGAGTGGGAGAGCGAGGGAACGAGGAGAAAGAGGGAATGGAACAGAGCCGGACGAATTGATAGAGGAAGAAAGAGGGAGACTGAGAATAAGTGAGAGAGAAAGAGAGAGCGAGGCAACGGTTAGCGGGAGAGGGAATAGAGCGAGACAGAGAAACCCATCGAGTATCAAACCAGCTGGTTGGCAAAGGAGCCGCGAGCAGTCGCCAGTTAGACGCGGCAGCCCGCGAGCCGTTCCGTGTCGTATCGTCTCTCTTTTTCTCTCTCTTTCTCTCTCGCACATATATACATATACGCACATAAATACATATACATATATATATATGTAGAGACACGTATGTATTAATAAAAATATATTACGTTCGTCACGCGTCGAGTTTGTCGTCGTTGACGTTCCTTCGGAAGATATCGTAAGGTCGCTCGCGCGCGCAGCGGTTCCCTGGATTGCCTACTTTTGTCGAACGTGTGTGAAAACCGACGAGCAGCAGTGTACTACTACGGGATAGTTCGCGCTCGCGCAATAAGTGTCAACGAAAACCACCACCACCGACCATCGTCAGCAGGGGCTCAGCAGCAGCCCGACCGTAGCAGTAGCAACGGCAACGGCAAGTTGCTGCAACGAGGAGTCGTTTTAATCGGTTAAGGGGAGGAGCGCGATTTTGCGCGTCTTCCTCTGGTCAACGGTGCGACCCCTTGGACTCGGTTAATCCCCACGGATCCCGCGCGTTGCGTACCCGTTGTCGTTGGTTCCCCGTGTAATTTCAACAATCTCTTTCGCGCTCACTCTCGCTCGTCGGTGCGCGGTGTGTGCTACCGTTCTCCCCTCCGCACCCCACCCCAACCCAGCTCGATCGCTCGCCCGCTCTTTCCCTACCGCGCGCATACACGCGCAGGAACATCCGTGGTGTACACACGAATCTACGCACACATCGTTACAACCTGCCACCTATCGCGCTATCTCGATTTCGCTCTAGAAAGCACGCACACCAGTGTGCGCGGAAACGACTCGCAAGATGGCCGCTGACTCGGGAATGGAGACGTGTCCCTCCCCAGAAATCGCGGACTCCAGGAAGCGGCCCCTCGACTGCGACGTGGAGAACGGAGCGACTAAGAGATCTCACTACGGTTCAGGTAATATGCCCGGAAATTTGATTTCTCATAACCTTTATTTATTTTATATTTTAATTTTTTATCTTGATACTTTTTTTATTTTTTTTTTTATTTGTCACGTTCGGTGTTGAGCAATATCGGAATCAGTTGCTAGCCATCTCGACAGTGAACAGATACGCGAACCGTCGCTCTTGCGTCCTTTAACTGTGTTTAAGGGGTATCTGCGACACACGAGCTCGTGGATGACGTCGACGTTGTCTTCGTAGCGGGCTACGACGACCCCGACAATTTCCATCTCTTACGTTTATTTCTCACCGTTTACAAAAAAAATTATGATAATGTCGTATTTGTAGTGCACGAGCTTCGTAATACATCGCCACGTTTCGTCACGCGATTGATAATGATTTAATTATCAGCGAGAGAACTTCGCTCGGGTTCTTCCGTGTCTTTGGTAATTTTTTTCGGGCGTCAGTGGAGCATCTTAATTTCGGTCACTGCGATTACGCGGGTAAAAACTTGCTTTGTGTTTATGTGTATGTTTACTGACTTTATTATTATTATTATTTATTTTTTTTATACACAGCAGTTGTGCAGTCTAGTTAATAATAAAGTTATTACGAGTAATCGCTCGCGTTTTCGAACCGTCCAAATATACTCGCTGGAATACGATCGGAAGCGTGAACGAATCGAGTAATTACCGCGACATTACACTCGTCCGCACCCTCTCGTTGTATTTCACTCGTACTCAACGACTTTAGCATTTCTCTACGTTTCTTTATTTTGTCCAGCACTCGAAATGTCTTTGAAACCTCGTTATCTCTAGCATTTGTGACTCCCGAGCGATTGCGTGCTCTCATCGTTTTTATCTTTTCAGCTGCGCCACGTCCCTTCGCTATGCGACAAAGTCGCAATGACAGAGAGAGAGAGAGAGAGAGCGAGAACGAGAACGGTCGGGCGCGCGCACGCTACGGAGGAATCTCCGTCGAGGATCCCCTCTGTCGCACACATTCATGTTTTCGAATTTGACGTTAGTACGTTGCGTGGGCGGCCACGAACGTCGTTAATGGAGGACAGGTGGCAGTCGGGTCGCGCGACCGTCGTGACTTCGCAAGTTTGATAACGTCGTACGGTTTTCTGCTGCTCCTGTTAAATTCTATCGCAGTCTCGCAAAACTCGTAACGAGCCAACAATTTGTTTTTTTTTTTTTTGTTCATCCTCCCGATCGGCCCTCCCTACTGCAATGCGCCGTCTCGCTGGTTGCACGTCGCGCTTCTAATCTCTTTTTCCGTTGGTTCGTTCATTCGTTCGACCGGGTGCTCCGGTGCAGTCCATCGGTCGCTCCGCTCGCCGCTGCTGCCAGGTCACCGTGTCAGATATCGCACGCGTACCGCGGTAGCGGCACTAGGATGTGGCGCATCCGTGGTGAGTTCTCCTTTGGCATCTTTGGCTGCCTCACGGGGGCCGCGGGTCAAGGTCGCTGCCGAATGCCGAGCGCGAGTTTGCACCACTGGCTCTTTCACCCTCATCTGTCAAACAGCTGCTTGCCTCTGGCGCCTCCTTTACTACCGCGAAAGCGATACTCCAGATGCTCCGATATCATCTCTCACTTGCCAACGTCATTCGTTCTTTGCTTCTCGGGAGGGAAGGAAACTTTGTGTACGCGTCAAGTAAATTATCTATATTTTATGGATTCCACCGAGAGCAACTTCCGCATTACGCTTCTTACTCGTATCGTTCATTTTATACTTTATCCCACCGCTTAAATATTTCCGGATGTGACAAATTATCAACAATTTCTCACAGTCCCAAAACGTTCCGAGGCTCATTTTCTTCAATTTTACTTTAACACTGAATATAATAAGTTGGATGTCCCAGTCATCGTGAGTGTACCAGTAATCTGTTAGGGTAATGAGTTTCCTTAAGGGAGAAAGTCGTAGTCAAGTCGAAATCACGAATAATTGAACGTTTTTTTTTTTTTTTTGAGTACACGATGGATCCTTTGGCATTAAAGAAAAAGTGCTCGATCAGCAGCAGAAGATTTTTTTCCTTTCTATATTTTGACGAATTATTTAATTATTCGGTTTGCCAATGAAAATATTTTCATTTTTGTTACTCCTTGTGAGATTCAGTTTGCACAGATGAACCAAATTGACTGCGCAAGTACTCGTTCTCTTTGTATAAAACGTGTGTACGGTACGAGTGGTGAGATTTTTATTTGAGGCAGCACGTAAGATATTTTCACTTGTATAGTTTTATCAAATTCTTCCTTTCGAAATGTTTTTATTTCGTATCTTCTGTGTCGGTGCCTCGTTGTGCAGTTGTTCAATTGGTTCATTGGTGTAAGCCGAATATTGGAAGAAATGAAAATCTTTTAAAAATTATCTTCGTCAGTGAAGCAGCAGCTACTAAACTCTGTAAGAAATGTTTTGGATTTTCTTTTCCTAATTAACTAATTATTTCATTCAATTTCAAAGGATTCACTTTGTACCCTTGTTATTGAACTCTAGTTATCGCGATTTTTATCTAACTCAACCCTCTAATCAGATTTTGTTTATTTTTGTATCATGTAAAAAGTATTTTAATACTAAACTAATTGATTTATCGAATTATTATCATTAAGCGTTTACGTTAGTGATTTGGTTAACTAAATTTGTTCTATGCGACATAGAAATGGACGATTAATCGTGGGCAAAACGGAAGTTGGGGGTCCACCTATTTTTATTTTAAAAAAATGTGTTTTGTATTTTTTATCGTTACAAAGAATCGTATCAAGAATCAACCACGAATAATTGTTCGTAACGATTTTCTAGCAGCGTTTACTTTACTGATTTGGGTAATTAAATTTGTACTGTGCCACATACAAATGGACAATTAATTCTGGGCAAAAAGGAAGTTAGGGGTCCACCCATTTTAATAAAAAAAAAAACGTGTTTCTATTTTTTATCGTTACAAAGAATTACCCAAATCAGTAAAGTTAACGCGGTTAGAAAATCGTTACAAAGAATCGTATCAAGAATCCACCACGAATAATTGTTCGTAACGATTTTTTAACGGCGTTTACTTTACTGTTTTGGTTAATTAAATTTGTACTGTGCCACATACAAATGGACGATTAATCCTGGGCAAAACGGAAGTTGGGGGTCCACCTATTTTTATTAAAAAAAAAAGACTTGTTTTTATTTGTTATCGTTACAAAGAATCGTATCAAGTATCCACGACGAATAATTCTTCTTAACGATATTCTCACTGTGTTTAAAAAATGCTGTTATTCAAATGTAAAAAATTTTAGCGCTTTATTTATTTACTTCATTTTTAATCTCAAAAGTTAAGAAAAATGAAAGTTTTACATTTTTTGTATAATCGCATTTGAGGATTTTGTTGCATGATTAAAATACTATTACGAACAACAAATCGTCGGAGATTATTATACGATTTTTGTAATGAAAAAAATTTTTTTACTCCAATCAGTGGATCATTGATAAAAAATTTGTTTTTTCTAACAATGTTTACGACAGAAGGAAGAAATTATTCTGAAAAATAAGTTATTTATGTCAATATTTACGACGGAAGAAGTAATTATTCTGAAGAATAAGTTATTTATGTCAATGTTTACGACGGAAAAAGTAATTATTCTGAAGAATAAGTTATTTATGTCAATGTTTACGACGGAAAAAGTAATTATTCTGAAGAATAATTTTGTCGCTTAAAATTATCAGATATCATTATGTAATATCACACTTAGATAAAACTGACCATTACTTGGAAATTTACTCTATCTGCAATAATTATTGCATAATACTTTCTGACTGTGGTCTAGAATTTCCATTAGACTTTTCATTCGTTACTCAAGGCTTGGCAATCACTCGGTTGCTCTTGGTTGGACGATGCGATACATTCGCAAGGATAAAGAAACGATTTATAACTGCTTTTGATAAACACCAATCACCGATACGTTCGGGAATATTCGGATTAGATTGCCCCGTTCTGTAACAAGATAATGGAAACTGCACATTTTTTCCACAATAAACTTATTTGAATTTTCAGGAGGAGATGGAATGTATCACCTCAAAGTTTTGGTCCCGGGGGTTGCAGCGGGTGCCATCATTGGAAAGGGTGGCGAGACTATCGCCCAACTGCAAAAAGACACAGAGGCGAGAGTCAAGATGTCCAAGGCTCGTGATTTTTATCCAGGTAAATGAAGCACATAAATAATAAATTGCACTAATGAAAAATTCATTCTGGCACAGCTGACTCATCTATTCTGTGCTGTTATATCGCTGCAGGAACGTCGGAACGAGTCTGTCTAATAACAGGAAGCGTAGAGGCCATAATGGCTGTGATGGACTTTATAATGGAAAAGATTCGTGAGAAACCGGATCTGACGCCCAAGACAACGGTCGACTTTGACTCGGGAAAAGCAACGGCAGAGCGAGATAAGCAGGTGCGTTGAAAGGAATAAAATGTCGTTGACAAATAGCAGTAAATCAGAGCAAAAAAAAAACGAATTTCAATAGTTGTAAATAGCCAAGAAGGTATATTACCAATGTGAGCTTTAAACGGTCAAAGATGTAAGATTATTCTACATGACTTTTGCTTGCTAGCAATGACCCAGTTAGTTGTCAGTTCTCATATGGTTAACGACGCGCATAAACTCTCTTGGACTTTAACTCCGATTACGCTGTGCGCTTACTGTATATTACTACAAATGAAAAAAAAAAAATGAATAAATGCTAAATTGTCATCGAGTTATTAGGGTTAAACGTGGTCGTTTAATTTGATTTCTTTGCTACGATATTCCACGGTAACCTTGGTCCTCGTTGTTATGTTTTCAGGTAAAGATACTTGTGCCGAACAGTACAGCGGGTATGATAATCGGGAAAGCTGGAAACTACATAAAGCAGATAAAAGAAGAGTCCGGGTCTTACGTGCAAATCAGTCAGAAGGCCAAGGACGTGTCGCTACAAGAACGTTGCATAACAGTTATCGGAGAGAAAGAAAATAATCGAAATGCTCTTCTGATGATCCTGGCTAAAATAGCAGATGACCCGCAGAGTGGAACTTGCTTGAACGTGAGTTACGCGGATGTCAGCGGACCCGTGGCGAACTACAATCCAACGGGTAGTCCTTACGCTCAAGCTCCGACAACGACACCCACCTATACACCACCGGCGGGTCTCAACACGGGTAAGCACGAATTTTTCTCGATTTATCGTAAAAGCTTGTCTCGAGTTATCTTGAAAAATAATTTTTTTTTTTCTCTTCCATTCGGTACTCGCAGTGAGCCTTCTGAATGGCGCTGGTCTGAGTCTCAATCTTAACTTGGGCGCAGCCATATCAACCGGTGCCGCGCCAGTGACGACGCAACTGCTCGAGCACATAAAACTCAATCTGAGAAGTACGGGTTTCTCGGAACCCGCGGCAACAGAAATACTGACGGCGATCGCGACTCTCGCCAAGCACAATATACTTGGTATGGGAATCGGCATGCCGTCGACCATGGGTTACCTGGGTAACCCAATTGACAGTACAACAACAGTCAACGGTTCGAACAACAACGGTGGGGTGTTCGGTCCCATAGGTACGGTGCCCGCTCTTGGATCAACGTCACCGACGCCACGCAACACTCTCGACAGATACGAGCCTTTCGATCCGTTCAGGCAGAACAACACTGCCGCCGGTGCCATACACCTGAACAACAATTCATTCGGCCTGGGCACTAACCAGTTGTCACTCGTAAGTAAGAGTCCTACTCAGGTAGACGCCAGCAGCAAGGAGACCAAGAAAGTAGATATAGAAATTGCAGAGATTATAGTGGGAGCTATACTGGGACCCGGTGGTCGCGCCCTCACTGAGATTCAGCACCTAAGTGGCGCCAACATTCAGATATCTAAGAAGGGTGTGTTCGCGCCCGGCACGAGGAACCGCATTGTCACTATCACGGGTTTTCCGAATGCTATCGGAACCGCTGAATACCTGATACAGCAGCGGATCAGCGAGGAGGAGGCGAAGCGAGCGCGTCACAATGCGCTCGCCGGCATAATCCATTGATTCCACGCGACCCATCTTCACTCTCATCAGCCCCATTATTGAGTTCCGTCGTACTCTACACCTCTTCTTCTTCTACTTCGTCGTCGTCGTCGTCGTCGTCGTCGTCATCTTCGTCTTCGTCTTGATATCCCGTGAACTGGCCAAGGGCTGTTTTTTCTTCCTCCCGCGTATAAAATTCCCGACACAATCGTTTGATTCTCACCGTCGAACATAGATGCACGTTACGTTAATCTCGGACTCGTGCTAACGCCGAGTGTCACTGAGTAAAAGATTTATTATATTTTTTTTTTTTAATCGACGCGGTTATCACACACCCACTCGACTATTCAGAGGCGAGAAAAAAAAAACAACAATTCAAACAAAACGAGATAAACGAGATGTCCCTCGTTCGTCACGCGTCACTGCATCGTTAATAGGGCTTTTTGCATCATGCAGGCATCATCGTTCCATTTATCACTCGTCGGCTAGCTGATGACGTTTAACTAACTTTTAAGATTCTCGTAATATAAAAACAAACATATACATATATACATATATATATATATACACACAGATATATATAAATATTGTGCGTTATGGAGATATATAACTACTACTACAATTGTTCTGTGATACACCACGTTACGGGGCTTTATCACACATACATATACACCACATCGGAGCCACATACATAGTATATCTATAGTTGTTGGGTTTAGGGTATTCTCAAAGATAGTGTCAGTCAAACTGTCGCGAATATTAGGTCTACGAGGCTTAGGATTTTTCTTTAGACGCGATACATCTCCATCAGGCTGTAGATTAAAAGCGCGCAATACAGTCGTTCATCGAGATTTCTCGATTGTAGATTTCCCGCGAAGTCAAACTCACTGGTTATCAATGAATTGCTTAAGCATCGAGAATACACAAAGTCTCATTGAAATATCGCGTACTGTAGAAAAACTTTGAAACGAGAAACGGTCGTAATGAAGAAAAAAAAAAAAAAAAACAAAACAGTTCGACTTCTGGCACGTTGGTGACGACGTAAATTCGTCGATCGGAGTATCATAGCGACGGTTTAACAATACCAAAGATTTAATAACGCGCAGACACAGAAAAGCTTCGATCCGAGGTCTCTCAAAGATGATATGTCGCTTTCGGTTCGACCGAACATTACAATAGATATATATCTACACAGATATATTTCGATATATATGGGGCTGGCTGGTCCGGCGAAGAAGCTGTACCGTATTAATTCACATCTTCACTTTTTACTGCGCCAAGGAATAGAAAGAAAAAAAGCAGAAATCTTTATTTTCAAAGTTGAATTCTCGCACGAACGAAAAGTGCTCGATTATTCATATTTACGGATCCGTAGTTTCAGTTAAAGTTGATTGCGAATAACCACACGATCTTCTGTTCGACGGATCTCGATTGTATCTTGGATTTTTATGATCCGTAAGCCTCGAAGTTCGTCCAGAATGAACACCTCAAGTACCAGAGACTCTGTGCTGGCAACGAACAATTTATTTATTTTTTTTTTCGGTTATAATAACAATACGGAGAGAGATGATAGATTGCTTCTTTTTTTTTCTTCTTAACCATCATAATAACGATATCTCGGGTTGAAATTTATTATTTAAAAAAATATATTTTTTCCAACAACTTTTGAAACTTTTTATTATAAAAAAAAAAAAAAACAAGCGATAAATATTTATGGTGGCTGGTACTTGAGGCGTTAATTTCTGTCGATTCTTTAGCGCTCGAACATCGACGTGATCTGATAATTTATTATTATTATTTTTTTTAAATACTTTCGATGTCGATTTCGTCGAAATTCCATTCCACATTCGTCCGATCGTCAGCTCGTCGGTCATTATTTTACATTGTACAATAGTGTTTCGAAGTGAAAAAAAAACCGCATGCCTAAGCGATATCGGACGGCAGAAAAATGTACAATTTCGTGCGAAGGGTTCTTTAAAATTATCGACGAGACCCGTTAACTGTTTTTTTTTTCAAAGCTTAAATAGTAGTTTGAAGAATGAAGATATACTATTATATATGAAATGATATAGTTAGCAAAAGAATAAGCCATCTTTGTCGATAGATAATTTCCAAATTGCAGTATAAAACCGTACGAAACGGTTCAAATGGATATGCAGGTTCGGCGAATAGCTGGTATTTTTTTAATGACCCTACGTGGCTGTGGCGACGTCAGCTGGAGGGAGAAAAGGGGGGGGGGGAAGGATTACAAATTTTTTGAATCGCGTGTGTTGAAACATGCGAATCTTGTATCGATGACAGCGCGACGAAAACTACTATAGCGATAATACTTTTATCCAAACTCGTTTGAATTTCTCTAGATATTTTAGAAGATATCAATTCTATTCCGAGTTTACGCCCTGCGTTCGATCTAACGAACGAGAGAGAGAGACAGATATAAACAAAACATAAGAAGAAAATCAATTGAAAAAAAATAAATAAAATAAACAAATACACATCTTTTCCGATTGACGATCGAGTTAAGTAGGACGAAAAGGTTAGGGCAATAATATCGAAGGGATGACGTTTAAATGGGTGATAGCCAATAATGGATATAATAGTTAGAATATATTATTAATTAACGGGAAATTTTTAGTTGTTAAGTCGGTGGCGAAATGATTATTCGGTCGGAAAGTCTGTACAATCGAGTACGATTCATAATCGAAGAAGCTCGCGTGTCGCGCTTCAAAGATTATGACTTGTATATTTATAAATATAACATAATATTATTAATATAATATTATATATATATATATAGCAGAGAGGGTCAAAGAGAAAAAAATATATATACAGCAAGAAAGAGAGAGAAAGAGAAAGATATATATACGCAATGTGTATATATATCTGTACAGTATATTAAAAAAAAAAAAAAGAGTTTGAAATAGATTATTATGAACAGTGAATTCATATTGTCCGAGACATATAATGAAGAGAGGATTAAGAATATTGAAATATGGATGATATTATATAAATATTGTTGATATAAATATTTGCGTCCGGGAGTGAGGGGCAAAGAGATATGTTTTTATTATGAATTCTTTGTTGATTATTATTCAATTGACTTTCACAGTGTTGACCTGGATCTTTACATTCGACGAGTCACAGATACAATATTATCGAAGTTACATACATGAAGGGGTCATGGGCGAGAGGGAACGGGACAGGAGTTTACGAAGACAGAGTAAAGAGTACGTTTTCTTAGTTGTTAGGTCAGATTCAACAAAATTTGAATAGCGTATCATCGTATAAATGTAATTATTATGTAGAATTAGCGTAATTTATAAGTGGTCGCGTTTTTTCTTCTTCCAATGGCTCTTGCGCCATTGACATCAATCGAAGTATAAAAATTATACTTAACATCTATTATAAAAGAAAGAAACAAACAAAGAAATAATAATAATAACAATAACAATGTTTCGCAAATTAATCAATAACGGGCATCATCACGCTAGATTTATTGTGAATTATTATATCAACGATCATTGTTATCCGTTAATGCGCAATCGTTGCGCGTCTCGTTGTCATCGTTAGGCACATCGTAATCGTGGTTCTATCTTTTATTTCTGATCGTTCAATGATCGAACAACTTGTGGGTAGCGAGAGAAAAAAAAATATAGCAGGCTATCGAGATAGAAACACAGATAAAGAAATATTAAATCCGCGAGAATTGAAAGAGAAAAGAAAAGAGAAAAAAAAAAACAACGGAAGCCAATGAAAAATATGTTTGAGAAAATATTGATGTACATTGTCGTGTAAAAATGTAGCAATTTGTTTTGCGCAGGAAAAATAGCTTCACGGCAAGCAATGTTCACCGAGCAAGGACGATTCGGGAAAGGAGCTTTCTTCTGCGTACCTGACAGTATTCACATTTTGAACATAATGTGGTCGAACATTGCACTCGTGATCGTGATGCCCCCAACGAGAAATGTCGGGAAGCTGGTTTTCCCTTTTCTCTAACGTAACGCGGAAGAATACGGTCCTCCTTCTAGCAGAGTCTCGGTAAGAGTCAAAGAGATGTGTTTATGGACTTGTGGTGTTGTGAGGCTGAGTACTTCCACGTACCCTTCATTCGAAATAGTAAGAGGATGCTGTTTGACATTGAAATACCAAATATCCACGTTAATCGCTAACAGACATTCGACCGTCAGCTATCCGTTAATTGCGATATTTTCATCGTCCGATAAGTCCCACTTTGCGTACCGCGTAAAAAAATTAATTATTGACGGTAATTGATTGACAAAACGAAATGACGTTACGCTGACTCTCAAATGTCTGTCTTAACGGAAGCTCGCTGTACTCTCCAAAGTCCGTTGCATGTCTCTTTGGTAGTCTAATACACAGTTCCTCTTGGTAACTAAATGAAAAGAAAACAAAAATATATATTAAAAAGTTAAACAAAAAAAAAATTCAAATTCAAGTGAATATCAAATAAATTTCTGTAAACAACTAACCCAAACATAAATAACTTTTTTGCTTAATTTTTTTTTCTTTACTCCTTTTTCTCTGTTGTTTCATCGGGAGCTACCTGCGAGTTGTTTAAAACAAACAAACAATTATAAACACAAAGGAGCAGCGTTGTAGATACGCAAATGATCCGATGTTGGCCACAGTCGAAACGACGACGGTCAAAATCGTGTCTCGTTCCGAGCGCTTAGATATCATTCATTCTCGCTAAACACATTCACTACATTATCTAATAGGCATATATATAAATATATAAATATAAATATACACAAACCAAAACACACGCACACACATACACACACGTATACACAATCGCAAACATACATGAATATATAATATATTAATTCTTACACTGTATGTATAATAATTATATCTTTATTTATTATATATATAGTGCGTTGTATATCATGATTATCAAGGTGCCTTGACGTGTGCGTTCATACGCCGAATACGTATTTAAAAAGTATCGGCGCCTGTACGCATATGTAGAGCACTCGAGAAACGTTATATATTGTACACAAGTTGCAAGTGGTAGAACGATTTAGTAACGTAGTATCTTTGATTCCGCATTGGTAAAGATCATGGCGATTACGACGGGATAGTTATTAATTATTATTCCGTCAGCTATTGAGATATATTTATATGTATATACATATATTTATTATAATAATATCAATATGTATGTACACATTAATATAATTTGGTTATATATAGTCGTTGAAATCTCGCACGTGGCAATGAATAGCGTATATATATATATATATATATACATATAGTTGCCAGGGAAAATGTAGGAATTGCATCGACTCGCCTCGAGTTTCTAATTTAAAACGAAACTTACCATCGTGATAACAATAAAAGAAACAAATAAATGAGTTTGACACATTTGACGAACTCTCGAAAACAGAGATTTCACGTGTCACGTTACTTGGCTGTGTGTGCTAGGCTACGTCATGATTCATGTTACATCTTTCATGCGTTTCTCATCTCGCGTATTAACAATTCATTGATTAAGTTTTTGGTGGGAGTTAGAGGGGGGGGGGGGAAGAAGAGATAGAGAGAGAGTTTGATGCAAAGGAGATAGCTGCACCCGAAAAACGTCAAATGTTTTCATGGATGGATCAAAAGAGAAAGTTGTGTGACTTAAATTATCTCGTAGTCCGTTAAAAATATTTAAAAATTGAAAAGAACACAGTCGCTGCGCTTCGTTCAATCACTACAGTGCCATAAAGAAAGCGTCCCTCGACTTGGTCACGCACGTTAACGTTTTACAGATAAACGATTCAGAGTTTGTTAAAGATGTTACAGATTTTTTTGTCAACACACAGAATGTGTTCTTCTTCGATGAATTTTATCAATCTGTGTGATTGAAACGCTTTCATATTTTATTTCCTTTTTTCTACAATTAATGTTTGTTTTTTTTTTTTTTTTCTCTCAATGCTTCATTGCAGTTTTTATTTAAGAACGAGATTTCACTTTATTCACATTGTCTATATAGATAATTTGTTGATCGTTTGATTTACGTTGGATGCGATAATTTACAATAATTCGACTAACACGAATAATGGTATTTAAATAAATAAATAAATAAATAAATAAAAAAAACGTGTCAGATAACAGGGATCGTGGCAATTATATAAATTTCAATGTTCGTCTTACTCGACTCGTTGATTTAAGAAAAGAATCAATCGTCGAGTGTACTATTTATTCACTTTAAAGGTCAACTCGATGATTTCACTCAAGAGAGAGAGAGAGAGGGAGGGGGAAGGGGGCGGAGAATGAGAGAAAAGGGATTGCAAAGAAGAAAAAAAAGAAAACTACTATGCGTAACGTTATATAGATTGGTGCTATCTGAAGAGAAAAAAAAATACTACGACAGGATTCGCCATGTAAATGTAACAATAGAAAACAGATAACGAACATTCATACAATTATCGTTGAAAAAATGTTAAATCCATGTTGATTGCTTTATTTTTTTTTTTGTTTAAAAATATTTGAAACCATCACGATCTCCTTCCACGCAAGTGGATATATAAAAATTGTTATTTCTTATCATCCGGAGTTCATAGTGTTATACCTCGGTGTAAATAGTTACCAAGGCAATCGTAAAACGCACTAAACGCATTTAAAAAAGATAAGATAAATTCACAAAAGTTTATATAATTATATTGCATCGATTGACAATAGAACAGAGAAAAGGGAAATAGGAAATTACGAAATGGATAGAGAGAGAGAGAGAGAGAGAGAAAGCGATATCGTTACAAAACAGCGAGTGTGAAACTACTCGGCTGAGAATTAATTTATCCTAATAAAACGTGTATTACACGGGCGAGACCTGAATTATTAAAAAAAAAGCTCTATGAATAGGTGCGAAAATTATTAAGTTGCGTGAGTTACCTGGTAGAGGGGTGAGGAGGGGGGGGGTGCTAATAAACGTTAACGCGATGCTCGAACGATCCGTCTTCTCCGATATCCACGATCGTAGTTATCCCGTGATGTTGAAATTAACGTGCCCTTCGAGCACCGCCAAAACATTTATAAAGCCCAATGTGAATCGAGATATACAGAGATAGAGAGATAGATAGATAAAGAAAGAGAGAGAGAGAGAGAGAGAGGACATGTCAAACGCACTCGAGAATTAAAAGGAAAATATTCAAGAAATAATAATCGACGAAAATATTTTATCCGTCGAGGTGCGTCGCTGGCGTACGATCGATTCAACATTTTTTACGAGAATTATCCATGGATACCCAAGTCACGCAACATACGCACCAAGTCACGATGTATATCAGTCGTGCGATTCATTATCGGGCCTAAAAGTTTATAAATCTTGAAATAAACAAAAAAAAAAAAAAAAAAACATTCGGCATTACTTGCTCACAACGATATTTGAAAAGCTCAAAAACACGTAATCGTCAATCGTAAATTTCATTCGTATCGAACGTCAGTCGCACCTCGAATATTCATTGACAAAAAAAACCTTTCACTAAAATACTGCTAACAACCATTTTGTTAACGAGACGAGGAAACAGTTTTTTTTTTTTAAAATTATATACTAGTGTAACAACAACAACAACAACAACAAAACAAACGGTCAGAAGGGTTGTACAAAAAAAAATTGTACGCAATGTTATTTCGTCGGAAGTGAGAGCTATATAGCGTTTAGGTATTGTTAATAACGGTATAATTATTTTCGGTATAAGAATTAGTGTAAAGAAGAATATATAATTGACAAACAATATATGCAAATCGAATGAGAGAGAGAGATCGTTGTTGTTTAATAGAAAAAGAACGAGAGAAAAGGTGAAGGAAAAGAGAGCGATGGATATAGATATCTTTTAGCACCATAGCAGCTCGGGGATAAAGAGGAATATTTAAGTACCTTGTTGAGTATAAGTATATCTCTCTACATATATATATGTGTATATTTATATATATACATACATAAATTAAAAAAAAACATAATAGTTGTATAGTTGCGAGAATCGCTGAATAAGCGATAACGCGAGTGAAAAACGTTAGCCGCGTAAGGCTCGTATAAATAAAAATAATAATAATTGAACATTGATCGATCATACAAACCCACAAACACATGCGCAATACACGAAACACAGCACAGACGGAGAGGCGCGCAATTTTCGTGGAAATTTTCCGAACTCATCGTTCGCTTTACCTCGTTAAATGGAATATTAATAATAAAACATAATAATAATAATAATATATCGTCGATGACGGTGAGTTTCCACGCGTCGTAAGGTGCGCCACGTTTAAATCCTACGTACAATAATGTACGACACGCGTCTCTCTTTCTCTCATGAAATAAATTTTAAAAAAGACGAAAAAATTTTCTTTAACGCGTAATCGCGCTTTCGCTCTCGTATCGCGATTTGACAGAAAGCGAAACGACACAAAGACCGAACTTAGCCGTTAAAACTTCCACGAATATAATAATTATTGTCGAGATCGAGCAGCTGGCTGCGAAAGGTATATAGAGAAATGAAAAAAAAGATTGAAAGAAAAAGATAATAAATAAAGAGAAAAGAAGAACAAGAAGAAGAAGAGAAGAAGAAGAAGAAACGTAAAGTGAATACCAAGGGGATCGTTCATCACTGGTGAAGTACGATCGAGTATTGTACCTTACATTCCTTTGGCTATAAAAAGATAAAAGAAAAACATATAATTTAAGGATCCGTAAAAAAAAAAAAACTCTCGTCCGTGTCCCGCGTTTTCACCAATCGCATCTATCACGAGCTTTACTTTTTCGCGATTAAATTGTACCACTTTGCATACACATTGAGACGCATGTACACACAAACAAACAAACAAACAAACACCTACACATACATATACAACCACTGTCAAGATTCGGTAAATCGAAGAAAAGAAAATGTCCCTCCGAAGAATTTAATAGAATTTCTCCCTTTTGATATCTCGCTACGATCGCTCGTTTTATTATCGTGTTACACAAACGATCGTTTGTAAACGAGATACAGCTTCAGGGAAAGATTAACGAGAGGAGTTCTCTACGATCGCGCGAGTCTCTACTCGAGATCTTGGAAATGTAAAAAGAAAAAAAAAAGTCTTTTTTTTTTTTTTTCTTTACGTATGAATCAGGAATTGAGATTTAACATAAACGAATAACGGGTACTCGCGACAAGTAGAGAACACGACTCTGTTACTTTAATGTTTTCTTTTTCATTTTCATCTACATACTTTCATTTATAAACAACTCGATTCAAGGCAAGGAGATGCAAAGCCATAGTTTGTAGCCTTCTTTGACTTGACGCTCGAAAGCGTGTCAATAAAAAAAAATCACAAAGAAAAAAAAAAACATATGGAAATATCGCGGTATAGTTTGTTACATTATTATTCCAGTCAGAAGGAAAATCAAGTGGTTCGATATTCGCTGATATATTAAGGATATATAAATAGTTTTAAAAGAAGAAAAAAAAAAAGATAAAGAAATAATGAGAGAGAAAGTTCTATTCCAGTAACGCGTTCTTCGTTATTCCCTCATTCGACGATCCTTGCGTTATCAAAGTCAATTCTCTCGATTCCGTAGCGGTAGAGAGACGACGAAACAAACGATTCGTGCAAACGTCCCGAAGCTATAAGATATATTTTCGAATAAATTGTTAGACGTATCGAGTAAACAATTACATCACTAGGCTTGCCAGGCTATAGTTAATAATTTTAATTTATTCACAAGGCATCCGTCATATATTTATTTTCTAAAGTTTATATTCCGTTAATCCCACAACATCATCCCCGATGTATCCGTCAGGATGCTACGCTATTGTTATATTCGATATAGTGTAATTTAGTTAATATTACAAATATGAAAGAAAAAATGGGGAGGGGGAGAAACAGCTACACACACACAGACACACACGCGCGCGCGCGCGCACACACACACACACACACAGAACTACTCGAAATATTATTCTACATTCTAACGACATTTATTTGCATTCACGAATTGTTATTTTTTCATCATTCGTTTTTTTTTTTTTTTTTCCATTCAATGTTAAATAATTATAAATAAATATAATATATTAACTATTTTCATTCATGAGAAGCATCGTTACCTGTATGACAAGTGATCATAAGAGCATAATAAACAATCGCTCATTAAATGCATTATGTTGTTGTTCATTTCACGACCCGGCCACCAACAACCATCCATCCATCCATCTTTATCTATAATACGTGTTGCTGTAAGGTCATCAATCGCGCATTATTCTTCATTCGAAATTGTACTGCTCTTATACTTATAACGTATAATCATTGCGCGCAATCGTAGGGTCTAAGCACGGATGATATAACAACGCGTGAATACGCGTTTAAAAGTACAATTAAGCCTGTAATTAGATTTAAAAATAATGTCCAATGTAATTCGTTAACAGAAAATCAGGAAGGTTGCCGTGTGTCTAAATATAAATAATAATAACAACAACAACAACTATATGACAAAGACGAAAGAGAAATTAAGGAAATCTTAGCTCCTGCCACCTTCCTGAATTTTTATCAAATTGTACAAATTGTTATTCTTAAATTTTATGTAAAATTAATTATGTAAGTAATAATATTTACGTAAATATTATTATTTATATTATTATATTGTGTATACACTTACATATTAAATGTATAAAGATTACGTATAATTTAAACGTACGATAACGATAAAAAAAAAAAACTTATAGAAGATCTCTCTGATCTATTGATAATATTTATTATTATTTAATATTTTTTATATTATTATTTACATAATCAAGTTGTGTATACACGTACATATTAAATGTATAAAGATTACGTGTAATTTAAAGGTACGATAACGATACGAGACGTAAAAAGGATCTCTTTGATCTATTGATTAAGCGAACGCAGTGATATTATTTAAAATAAAATAAAAGATAATATTTGTGAAACGATTAAAGATATCGATCACAATGAACTTGCACAGTGTAAATAATAACTTAATTTTGTATGATTTCTCTCGCTTATCTTCAACGATCAGCTTATATAGTTTCGTATATATTCACATTCCATTGGATCTTTAGTTACGAACTTGTTAATTAAAAGATTGAACACTAGTCAATAATTAAGTAAATGTATTTTTTTATGAAATGATTTTAAAAAATAAAAAAAAACGTTATTAATACAAATTATACGAGATTGATGACCGACCTCAAGGCAGTATATTATTATTAAGATTATTACCCGGATTAAGGTATTATTTTTCTCCTAATACCAATTATCGTACGATTGTATCGTTATTATCGGTAAATGTGGGAATGACAGTAAAGAAGGTGAGTTTTATCGTTGAATAATTGGCAATCGGTTATCTCACTATGACACAGAATTTATTATTTTCTATAAGCAATAAAACGTACATAATTATTTTCACTTGTAAAATATTTATGTTTACCATATTTCTCGTACGTTTAGTAATTGCTACAATTTGTTGTTGATTTTATTAATATACAGACCCACATTTGCTCGTCTAGCGATCTCATATATCCTTATAATATTATTCCTATTATGTATACGCTCTTAGGTTCTAATTCGCATCACGATTGCGTGAAGAAAATATTCGTTACACCGATGGTTATCGTTTCTTTTTCAATCATACACTCGTGCTCGAATTTATCTTTTACGTTTGAGAGCATTGATGAACGACAAAATAAGTGAGATGTACTAACGCATCTGTATTTCAATTAACGCTATATTGTGCAGCCTTCTTGTTGTGTATTTGTCTTTTTAATTATTGTTTGTTTATTTGTTTGTTTTTTTTTGTGCAGTGATTTATCAGTTACTGTATCTATTTACATTATCTAATGAGATGATCCTGTGACCTGGGTCAATGTTTGTACGTTAAAATATGCGTATTTCTATCTCTGATGTTGGACGTGTGTTTGACGACGATTTCATCCGGTGAATGTTTGATTAGAATAGTTACTCCTCTCTCCATCATTTACTCATTCGTTTTACGCACATCTGGCAGTGTCCTTTCATTGACTCAATAATCAAAGTCTCCAAAGGAAATTATAGATAAATTGTCATAGTTCAAATAGAGAGAGAGAGAGAGAGGAATTTGTTCAATTATTTCGCGTATTAAATTAAAAGTTTCTATTAAATGTAAAGAAAGATACATCGTATCGATTACAGGAAGAAATGTAGAGAGCGCCGATTCGCGGAAGTATCATCGAGGAATGTTTTGTGCCGCTTTGTTTCAACGTTACGCTAAAAGAAGAAGATCTTTTGTACTTTCCTATGCCGCAAATATTTTCGGGCCGTAGTTTGAGCAGAGTGTTCGCATCAATTTCTTTATAATTCCGCTTTAAGAAAAGAAAAAAAGAAGAAAAAAAAAGGGTTTTTGTTCTTTAAGTATATCAGCTTTTATAGCACAAAAGTCTGGTTTACTCGATTTCGTTATTTATACAGAACGAATGAGTAGCGATTAGAAATAATAGTACGGCCACCGATAACTCCATCACTGGACGATAAAAGAGATAATAAAGAAAATTATATTATAGTAGATATAAAATGTAAACTTTTGATTGCAGACAACAGCCCTATTTCTAATAGGTCAATAAATCGTTATAAAATATTTTGGCGAATATCATACAAAATAGAAAATTTTGATAATTCTCGCATAGACGAATGGAGAATATAAGCAATGAGTGAAACATAACAAAATTATAAAATAGGCCAACATATCTAAGATCTAGGTTTATCAGCTTTGAAATGGAATTGATACGCGACCGGTTAACGAGTGAGAATTACTCATAGCACGTTCACATGTTCACCAATCGTCAATCGCCATTTCATCGCTCGGTATTGTGGAACTCTGGCGATAGAAGGTGAAAAGTATCGAAAAATTGTTTAAGTTGAGAGGTCTCAAGAGTCTCTGGTTCCCAATGGTTTTACTGTGTTGTCAATTTGTTTTTTTTTTTTTTTTTTTTTTTTCTTCAAATACACCCTAATCCTATCTATCGATTAAAATTTTTTAAATTAATTTTTGGTTTTTTTTTCTTACTTTTTTTTTTCTTCTTTCTTTCGTTGCAAATAACGAAATGCATAGTATACCTTTCACCGGTTATCGCTATCGAACCACAAAATCGCGGACCACCTCACTTCGGTTCTTCTGTTATGAGGTTAGAAGAGGAAGAGGGTGGTCTGCCTTGCTTGCTACTTGGTCGCTTCGGGGGGACAATCGGGCTGGTTATTGGGATGAGCGGCGGTAAACGCCGGATGATTTTCCAAATGACGATCGACTCTGAGAATTGTGGGGAAAGGCCGAAGGTCCACGTGAAACCTTCGAGCGTTGAATATCTGTGGAACGAGACAACAATCCGCGAGAGTTATGTCATCACCGACGCAGTATTTGCCGGCGCTCGAAGATAACAACTTTTCCACGGCTGTAAAGAAACAAACAAAACATTGGTCAATGACACGACTGAAAGTGACTACGAACTTTCGCTTCGAGGTAACATCTATCGTTGGTATAACGTTATCGTGAGATATATCCCTCGTGGAAGTTAAATATCTTTTAAATATTTCGTAAAATACGTGAAAATATTCTTCACGTATATTAACATAATTTACATTCATTAACAACTATAAGGAAATATTTTTTTTTTTTCCATCGGGAATACAACACGTGCAAGATTTTGAAAAATCCACGAAAATGATATTTTCATTGGTTTTTCAGAAATGAGGAAAATTAATGTTTTACAAAAATTAATAACATTTAAGTTTAAGGAATACGTTACAGATATTGTATTTACACTATTCGTTATGATATCAACATTTTCAATCGAATTTTGCGATAGAAAAAAAAATTATGATGAAATATATTTTTTTTTTTACAAATCTCAAAGAGCGCGAAGAAACGTGAATTGTTTAAGACGAATATTACTACATTTATGATAACAACTATGTAAAAAAATTGATTTGTAATTATATTTTGCAACAGAAAAGAAATATTTTCACTCTGACGAATTATGAGGAAATATATATATATATTTTTTTTCTTACAAATGTTAAACAGAGCGAAGAAATGAGAAACGCAGGATTCAATTAGATGAGAATATAATATAAATAAATGTATAAATGTTGAAGAACATTGATTTTTAATCAAATTTTTCAATGGCAAAAAAGAATATTTTCACTCCGACAAATTAAGAGGAAAGATAAAATTTTTTTACAAATGTTAAACGGAACAAAAAAATGAAAATCGCAGAATACAATGTGATAAGAATAAAGTTTGAATTCAAAGGCTTTGCATCGCCCGCTCGATAAGATAGTACAAATAAAAGATCGAAGGAATTTTACCTGTAAAACCTCGAGTTATCCAATGCTGAGCCCACTCTTTCTTCCGTTCTTCTCCGACATAAATAAGAACGACTAAATTTTGCAGAGGTTGAATGCCGCTGGCGATGACTTCGCAAATTTCTCTGACTCTGGCTCTTTTAACAGGATCAGCCGGCATCAAGGGACGGTGAGGCCTGGTTTCTTCCAGGTATTGCAAGATATTCAACTGTCGGAGTAAGAAAAAAAGAAAAAAAAAAACATTAAAAGATTCTTTCAAATTTGAGGAACATCTACAAAAACTATAAATCTATCAAACTTACAGATTCTATCAGAGTGTGATTGTCAATGTGAAGCGCAGGCACTTGTTCCATTGGATTTACCTCTCGAAATTCATTACAATGTTGTTCGCCGCCAGCTTTTACCAAACTCACAGGTTTGATGTCGTAAGGAATTTCTTTGAGATTCAGAGCTGATGAAAACAAAAAAAATTTTAATTTCATTTAAAAATTTATTTTATTCTTATTGAATAAATAATCAAATGAAAGACACTTACCGATTCGCACTCTCCATGAGCATGAGCTTCGCCAATATGAGTACAGAACCGGCTGTTCGGATAAGAAAAGCTTGTGAATCGTCATTTTTTTTTTTTTCTTTCATTAAATTTTCAATTACAAAGCTAAGTTTTATGTTGATCCGATCGCGTGGAACGCCACGAAAATTTGGCATTGAAAGAATTTTGGGAATCAAAACGATTTTACATGTAAGAAATACGAGTGAACAAGTATAATTACTAAATAATATCGGGCGCGGGATATACGAGCCGACTGATTAAAATTAGCGAACGAACGATAAGGTGGCAGGCTCGGCGAAAGGGTTGACGTAGAGCATTGACCAGGCGTTATAATGAAATAATCGTCTTGTCTCCGGTAGATTTAACTCACCTTGCCCATAACCGACATTTCGTTGCTTGCGAGAAGAGTTTTCCAGATGGTTTATCAATAAACCGGCGTTGACCGTTCGCAAGAAACACCGAATATTCGACAAATTATATTCGGAATCTCTTCCAACGCGCGAAATCGCTCCTCCTTCCCCCTTTTATTCGATTGCTTGGCTGCCCATTCTACCGCGTCAAGACGGTGGGGTATGTGTATGCTTTTCGAGGGGGCCAATCGCTATCAGTTTGCGAGTAGACACAGGAACGGCAGATTGAATCACGCGAACCCCGGCAATCTGGTTCTTCCACTCGATATCGTTCGTATCAAAAAACTCATTGCTCGTTGCATTTATTCCGTAACAATTGTCACGAGAGATACGTATACTTTTTTTCTTCTTTTTTTTAGACATTGCAGCTTGTCAAATTGTTTAAATAATGATTATATGCTAAGTGGTACACATAAAACGCAATGTGATTGATAAATTAAGGATCGAGGGAAAAGTACAAGAAAAAAAAAAAAAGAAGTTTTTCTACACTTCCCGCGTATTCCAAAGATCAATAAATCGAGAAAAGTAACTCAAAGAATCATTGAGACCTGTACAAAGCGTTTATCGTGATTGTAGCTTCAGTCTTGACTAAGGTAAATAAAAATATTAAATTTTCGGGTGAATTGTTGACAAAGGCGAAGAAATTAATTAAATAAAAAAATGTTAGAAATTATCGAGTGATAAATTTCAAATATGTCGAATGGACAGAGAAAACGGCACGGTACTGAAACTCTGGGTGGCCAACCAATAGACAGAATAGTGGTGCTCACTTTGATAGTGAACGTTGAAAAGTCGTAGCCAACGAGAAACCGGACGATTGTCGGTGGTAGATGGCCTGGCAACAGCGGGGAGTTTCGGAGGAACGATTAGAAACAAGTTTTCTCTCAGTGACTTCGTAATTATTTAAATAAATCCTGTTTAAAGATGATAATTTGCATGTGGAATTTCTCGTGGATCGTACAAGCGTTGATGATACCCGACGTCTCGTATAATTTAAATAATTATCGTCCAAGACGTAACACTCGAAGCGAAGGGATCTACCATACCGACAAGCCGTAGGTCACCGATGAAAACATTTGTCGCATCAAAGCACATGGCCGGGCAGCTGATAGCGGAATAAATAATTGAGAAAACGCTTGACCATCGTGAGTATTTCTTTCCGATTAAAAGTAATATTTATTTCGTAAGGTTATCGCACGGCGACGATTTATCGACGATTCGATAACGGGCCTCAATTTTTCGTGAATTTCTTTTTAAATATTACATCGAACTTTTACGAAAGATGATGGAAGGGCTGCTGAATATCACAAACAAATTTTAACTTTATTGTTAAATTAGTTTACGATAGAAGCAGTAATTTATAATTTTCATTCGAAACTGTATGTACGCGTCATTGATGCCTCGTTAATGACTAACCTATACGCTATTAATATCACAAGGGAATGTGAAACAGGCATCAGTTACGGTACACGTATCGCGTGAAAAAATCGTTCCGTAATCGAAGAATCATGCCGACACATGTGTGAGTACCGCGAGTCTCATTGTACGTTCGTACGTTACGACATTGGTCGGTAATAGCGTGGTAAATTCATCCCTGTGTCGTCACAGATCCGACACGTTTGTGATACTTGACCAAGGACGCGTTTTTCACGTTTTCTATCGTTTTATCGAGATGTCCGATAGCGTGTACTCGATCGCACTCGTATCAGCTCCGTCGGTATAGCGCGTCACTTCAACGGCAGGCAACTCGTAAGAGTTGAGAAACAGTTTAACTTTCGAAAAGTATTATCTTCTTTTTAAAAGGTATTCATGGAGCTAAGAGACGATTCAATAAAGTTAACGAGTCTTTCGTAAAAGTTGATGTTGCTCGAGTACTCGATTGTTGACTCAGTAAAAAAAAAACATGCCGTGACAGCCGACGGCAAAGTGTCGTCATGTACGTTCGCACATGACTGCTTCGGTGTTGTCACGAGTTTTTAACAGCACAGGGTGCCAATACCTTGCCAGTATCGTTCCAGAAAATCGTGAGGCCCTACAACATGCTGCAACCGTGCAGACACAATGTTGGCATGTCGTGTTGTCAAAACGTCGTGACGGCACAGAGTCATGTGCCGACGTACATGATTCCACTGTACCGTGATGCCGTGCTGTCACATTTCTATCTGGGGAAAAGTTGTTTGAGTACTCGATCGAATATGTACGAAACGATATGATTAACTGCCTATCTATCACGAAAAGAAATTTGAACGTTAAAAATACATTTAAAAACGGATTTATGATAAAAGTAGCAATCTTCACCTTCAACTACAAATTGTTGACAGCGCGATCAAAGATATCAGAGAAAACATATAATTTACAACGTATTCCTGAATTATTCAAGATTTTACTATGTTTTAAACAATACTCGAGTCGCTAAAACTTTTAAGAGAAATCAACAGTGGAAAGATTGGTTCCATGCTTCGTTTCTTCGGTATACTAAAAGCATTTATCTCACTCGTACACGTTCTTATCACACATGCAGCGTGTCACGCAGTGTAAAAAGCTCGATAGTCTACCGATACGATAACCACCGATACAATTTTCTACGTTGAGAAGGGTAGGTTCACCAATTTCGCGTTCATTCTTAAACTTTGAAGACTTTCGGTTATTAAAATAACGATCTAAACAGCTTTGAATCGTATACAATCTTTCTCGAAATACGATACTCGTTAAACTTTATACAACTACATTCCCACACTTTTATCGAATACAATAAATAAGTTGCAAAGTAAAAGCTTGCACGTTGGTTCTTGATTTTTTTAGCTCAACGTTCACACAGCATTGTGGAAACTCCGTTAACTAATTTGAGCTTTCTCATAGAATGAGGATATTCCGGATGAAGAACGAAAGTATGAGTAAGCAACGCGCATAGTACTACTTTGCAACTTTTTTTTTTTCAAATATTTTAAGAAGTAGTAGATCTTCTATAAATATTTTCTACAAACTTCAGTACGAGATTTTTAAAAAAATTAGAGAACTTTCTAATAAAAAAAAAATGATAAAACACATACAATCTAATTATTCGTACACATAATGAGAATTGCAATAGATTAAGAGCTCTTACAGATTTACTTTTGTACCAAATCATGGCTCGATTATTAAATTGAGATAGATTTTCAATCGATTATTTATTTACGGAAATATGAGCGATATGAAAAATTTTTATGTTACCGAACGTTTAAATTCCTTTTTCGATTTTGACCAAATGTTGTACCACGCGTTCTCGATCGTTTTTTTTTTTTTTTTTTAAATATTTTAAGAAATAGATCTTCTCTAAATGTTTTCTACAAACTTCAGTACGAGATATTTAAAAAAATTATAGAACTTTCTAGTAGAAAAAATGATAAAACACATACAATCTAATTATTCGTACACATAATGAGAATTGCAATAAATTAAGAGCTCTTACAGATTTACTTTTTTACCAAATTATGACTTTATTATTAAATTGAGATAGATTTTCAATCGATTATTTATTTAAGGAAATATGAGCGATATGAAAATTTTTAACCCGACCTAACGTTTCAATTCCTCGTTTGTTTTTGGCTAAATGTTGTACCACGGATTCTCAAATGTTATTAAACGCTTGTATAAATTTTTAATTAGTTACTTTGATATTTTTGCAAGTTATAGCGATCGCAAGGGCAATATTTCCAAAAAAATATAAAATATTTCCATAAAAGTTGTATAAAATATGACTTACGAAGCTGACTTTGACGAAATTCAGTACGAAACATCGTTGATTATTAATTCGTTTATGTAAAGAAAAAAAAATGTTATCTAGCCAGCTAAAGTTTTGCAAAAGTAATTGGAATAACGTAAATTTTTCGAAAAGTTGAAAATCCTATAAAATTCGAATCTCATGTAAGATTTTGGCAAAATTCTAACATTCCAGAACGTATCTGGAATTATGAAATATTATTTGTCTCGGTAGCCAAGATTTTGTCAAGAATAAAAAAATGTCACGAAATCTTAATGATTTCATTAATTTATTTTTATGAATATTAGAACAAGCAAAGAGGAATTACTGCTTTACACACACACACACGCGCGCGCGCGCGCGTGACTGGGACCAGAATGATATTTTAAATCATTTTCATTTCTATAAGATTTAGAAAATTTGCAAATATAGAAATTTTATATATATTTTCTTTATAGAAAATATTTCTTCGTGCACCAAGTACGACAAATATCATTGAAATAAAAAAAAAAAGGTACTATAATCAACGATCCAAACTGTTATTTCTATCCTTATCTGTTGTCAATGTTGCAGAAGCTTCAAGATGGGTTGGTTACGAAATTTTGTTCGCTCAAGAACAAGGCGTATTCCTGAAGGGCATGCCATGAAGATGAAGAGACGTTTGTCGGCGTTCTATTATTTTTTCGCGTGGAATGCCTTCGCATTGGCAGTATACCGTTATGCGGTAAAGAGCAATCCAAAAACTGAAGAAGACGAGAAGTATCCCAGTTATGTATACGAATCTATGTTACTGTGGAAAATATTTTTATATTAATTAACATTCATTTGTATAGCACATTTTTCTTCATGTATAAACTGTAATATTAAATAAAAAATAACAATTATAAGATTAAATTAATTATTTGTATACCGAACGTATTAAAAAAAAAAAAAAAAAACGTTCTGTTTACCTAAAAAATAATTGATTAGTGATTTATATTGATATATTAAATTTAACCCTTTGCACTCCAGCCTAGTAGGGCATAGAGGCTTTAATGTCGCAAATACGGCGACAACGGAGTGCAAAGGGTTAATACATCGGTTTATGCATAAAACTTGTCAATTTTGTTTTGTTAAAGCAGCAGTAGCCGTATATGAATGATATCGGAGATGAGTATCGTCGAGGACGGCCAAAATAATTAATTATATGTTGTTGTCACGTTTCACCCTTTGCTCGGAGCCACTTCAGAATCATTTTTATTTATCTACCCACTATCTACAAAGATAATATTAAAAAATATTGGTCTATAATGAAACCTAATCTTGTAATTAACAATTTTGCTGATGCGTCAATCTAATATTTGGTGAAAAGTTTTGTGGGATTTGTTATTTGTGAAGAAAGCTTTGCTTACCTAAATGTAAGAAAATGGAGAACAAGAAGGACATAAAACATTACAAACATTCGAGTAAGCAAAACTTTTTTTTATAAATAATGAACGAAGCAAAACTGTCACCGAACATTCATTTGACGCATCAGAAAAATTGTTAATCATAAGATTAAATTTTTTTAGTGAGAAATCACAAAATTCACCGTGACATCTGGTGGATAAGTTTTAACTGCTCCATCCCAGTAGTCATAACGTATAATTTTTTTTGGAAAAAATTATACGCTGCATTATTTAAGCCATTGTTGACATTCGAAAAAGACTTTTTCTTGCAAATATTTGTTAACACTGTAATATTGATCATTTTTGAGGATTGTAAATTTTCCATCGACTGAGTTAAAGCGGATATTTTTCCTTTGTATTGATTCCCAATAGACAAATATTTTTAAATATTTTTTTGTAGATAAAAATGATTGTGAAGAGGTCCCGACTAAGAGGTTAAAAGTAAAACAGAACGTTCTCCTTTTGATCGTCCTCGTCGATGTTCGTCTACAATATCGTTCTTAATTTTTGTATATCAATGTTGTTAAAATGTTGTACAGTATACAGAGTTAACTTATCCGGATAGTAAATTAAGAATAGTATTGTTTCAGGCAAATACTATTCTAAGCTTATGAATGCGGAAGATGCAAAGGTGGTGAGATACGAAGGGTTAACGTTGGTTGATGAGTACGAAATCAAGAATAACCGAAAGGAAAAGCCACTACTTCCAGCCTGGTTAGAACGCGAGAAAGAAGAACTACGACAAGAGAAGCTACGGCGCGAAGAAAAAAAGAACAAAGATCGTCAAGACTTGAACCTTCTCGTTGAGGAAACGAGCAGTCTGTAACTTTGTATAATTTTATAGATATTTAGTTTTTTTTTTATAGTTCGTGTACAACAAAGTTGAATCGTCGGAGAATAAAATATTTAACAAAAAATATATTTGGTTTATGTAGAAAAATAGTTGATACTGACGATTCGAGCCTTCCGAACTCATTAAATATTAAGCTCGAGCTACCCTGCTTGGAATATCTCATTGAAATCGATTGAATCTCATTAGATGGACAGAAATCCCATTGAAAAATTAATCGGTTCCAATCGGTTTTCATGTGCTTTTTTGTCCGTTTAATCGGTTTTAATAGGATTTTTTTAAGCAGGGTAAAGAACGATCGCTAGCAAACGGTTACTGATATATATTTTGCTTATATCGAATAAAGTTAAAAAAATTATATTATAATTTTTTAAGGTAGTTACAGAACTGCGTACTAGACAAACAGTTGCACGAGGTGTGAACTGCGTTAGAGCATATTATTAAAATATAAAACCTTCAATGAATAACTATTTACAATTAATGTTACGGGGTTTACGCTCATTTCTAAAGAGTCCAGTTAAAGTTTCTCAAAAAGTTATCGCTGCTAGGCATGTACCTTTCGCTTAGGTGAGCATTCCAACGCTGACCAGCGGAACGCGCTTGCGCCCCGCTAATCCGCTAATCACTCGCTACCTTTTTTTCATGATATTTTCGCGCTAGTCCACAACTTTTTTCATAGTCTAAAATCAGTTCTAGTCCGTGGATCGATCAGTGTGATCGATCACGTACAAAAACATAATTTTTAAGTCCTACTATCGAAAGTAAATTCCGATATTTATTGTGATACAAACCTTCTCTCTGTATATTCGTTGTTTCGTCTCGTTTCAAAATACAATCTCTTATCGTTGCGATGTTTCAATGTAAAAATCAATATTAAACTTTCCATCACCGACCGTGCTCCGTTCCCTAGTCAGCACATTCTCGTTTGAAACTGAGAGATTAATATAAATTATCTCTAGTTGCGTCTTCTTTTGCGAATTATAAAATCCAGGACGTAACAATTATAGTTTTTTATATTCGGATTTGAGAATTTTTTGAATGATCACAATTTTGTTACAAACAATCCATCTTATGACATTTTTAATACGATTTTTTATCGATAAAAAAAAAAAGGTTTTTTAAAACTGAAATCGATGGATTCCCCATTGAATCCTTGTAGCGACTTTGACGCTACGTGGCGTCCATACGCTATAGGCTTAGACACAATTCTACCGTCGTATTAAAACGATGTGAAGCATGTGAGAGTACAAGACAGAACTAATGGCACTCACGTTGGAATGAGAAACATTAAGAATACGTTTCGCATCGTCTTAAAACTATTTAAAAAGTTTGAAAAATTTTTACAGACCTGAGGAAAAACGTTAATAATTATTGCTAACTAGATATCGCTCGCTAGCTTCAGTCCAATCCATGAAATATTTGTAACTACGCAGCAACGGTAGCGGCATCAGGGTTGTTGGTAATATCTAAAGGTAAAACGCACGATGAGCAGCAGCCACGTGATATAAAGTGTATATAAGGAACAATCCCGTTGGTCAACAAAGACTATCGTATCGAGCGATGCATCGAATCTCAGGGTAAAGATCGTCGCAGTGCAACAGCACCAGCCCCAGCTCCGGATTCGGGATTCAGTTCCTTCAGTCTTTGCTCCATTTCGCAAAGCAATGCGGATCTGTGAATAAAAAAACGTAGATAAATAAATAAGCAAATGGATAAGACGTCTCCGTAAAGTACATAAAAATAATAATTGCAAACCTATATTCCTCGTAGCGCATAACAACTTCTTCGAGCTCCTGTTTGTAAAGCCGCGTGAGCATAGCGTTGAAACAGTCGAGCTCGGGCAATCGGAAAAGCTCCCATCGAAGCTTTCGATCGAGGGCTATCGAGGCTCTGCTGTACACGTACAACCAGTGGGGAATCTCTTCGTTGAGATAGGGATTCGCAGGGACGAGTACGCTATGCGAATGGAAATGGGTGTGCCTCGGTGGCGAGACAACGCGGACCGCTTGCATTTCCAGTGGATAACAAGGATGCTCGTACTGTGCTTGTCGCGTGATGTGGCTGTAACGTAAACGAATATTTTCTTGTTCGTCTCAAGAAGTGCATACTTGAAAAAAGCATAATATACCTAGACGCGAATGAAACTTGGCTCATGTATGCTCTGATGATCGTTACCGTCCAACGATGAACCGAAAACAAATCGTAGGTTCGTTTGAATTATAAATTCTAAACTATGAAAAGTGGTTTGACGATTGAATTTATAAAATTCGACTGTCAATTCGCATACCTTAAGAAGTTATGTTTTAAGATTTATTAAAATGGCGCGAATTAGTAATCCCGAAATTGTAGAAGCGCGATGACTCTGACCTATTTCACCTGAATCCGAAGGTTTTCTCTGAAGATGAATGTATTAAATCTCAGTCGGACTTGGGATGATTTTAGCATCGATCAACCGATTGAGTTTACCCCAAAATTTGTTAAAACACCTCGAATTCGACATGTAAACATCTATAAATAAGATCGAGCTATGAATCAACCCATTAACTCGATTGGTTGAGCCAGACTACGAAAGTAATTAAACCTGCGTCTAGTGTATTATGCTCTTTACAAATTCACGTTAGGATAGACGATTGTAAGAGGTTCCCCTCCCTCCCCTCGCTTTTTCCCTTATCAACGAAGTCAGACTAACATAGGAGCGTAGTTCCTATTCTTCTCATGAAGCAAAACAAATCGGAGTCTTCGGCTAAACTAGTTGCATGGCTCCAGTGTTGTACAGCCTCGCGAAAAGCATAGAAACCACATTTTTTAAAAAATAGAATTATGTCTTCTTTCTCATTGTCCACTATTGTAGTAGAACGGAGACTCACTTGACGTAGTAAACTCCGTACTCCGGCGATTCGATTCTTTCCCAACCGGTTGGAAGTCCCTCCTTCTCCAGTGGATGTGACCAATGCGTTGTTTTCGTATTATGATCTATATAATACTTTCTGCCGCGAAGTGTAAAATCAACGGACCATCCGGGTGGCAGAGGAAGTTCGTCGGGCTGTTCGCTCCGCGAGCTCGATCGCTCCGACTGACTTCTACTGTAACCAGGATTCTGACGATAAGGTACAACTTGATTCAATTCTTCATAACCACCGTCGACTTCGAACGGTGTGTAAGGCATTTGTGGTGTTTGCACACGGTCCAAATGGTACTCCGATCCTGCGTACTGATTCACATACGTGTGAGATATCGCAGGTGACAATCCCGGATGATACATCGGTGTTGCCGTCCGGGAAACAACTCCATCACCGAGACCCGAGTTGACTGAGAGACTGGCAAATCTGTTGGTGAATTATTTACGAATTTTTACGATATCTCTGTGTAAAGTTGGAACCAGAGGTCGGCTTGATTCGTTGGAAAAGTCATTTCACTACAAAATTTTTATTTTTTATTTCTCATAGAGAAAATTTCGTTTTCATGACGTTTGAGCCATCGAAACTTTAAAGATCATTTACGCATACATTCCCAACTTAAAGTTTAATTCAATAAGAATTGTAAGTACTTCGTGACAAGAGAAAAGTCTACAGAAAAAAAACCAATTACATTGAAAATACATTGATTTTGAATAATAATAATGTCAAAAGTATTTTTTTTCTTCATATTTTCATTTCTTATAAAATTAATTTATTGATTTTTTTGTATTCTAATGATTTTTTAAAAAGAAATTTCAATTAAAAATTATATTTTCTAATTTAGAAAAATAATCGAAAAGCCACCGATTTTAAATATATATTTGTGCGAAAAGATTTCAAATTATACGTAAGAAGTTTCAAGGTCATTGAACGAACAGGTTCATAAATATTTTTTTTCTTAATTCTCAAAAACGCTCATTTTAGTCGCTAGAAAGTTATTTTTCAAAGATCGTACATGCTCGATCGAGTAGGACATCATCGTATGATGATCTTAAGATGATGTGCTACATCTCGGTCGGTAACTAAAACTATAAAACAAATTTCCCTGTTACAATTGATCTTTCGGATAAAAGAGAAGAACGGTAAATTTCGTCTTACAATTCGACGATTTATCGAAAATTCTTCTATCTCTTACGCACGTACGGCAATCTGAAAGAAAAAGACAACATATAGCACATCGTCTTAAAGTGTTGTGCTACTCCTCGGTTGGTAACAAAAACTGTAATGCAAATTTCTCTGCTATTTTTTATCGAAAAGATCGATCGTGGCGGAGAAATTCTGCTATCTCTATTGCACGCACGGCGATGTAAGAGAGGATAGACGACATATGGTCTTAAGGTAGTTCGGTTGTGAGAACGTGGTTATTTGCATTCGATTTAGGTCCCGTTTGCCCGAATTTACTCATGAAAGAAACAAATGCAAGACTCAAATTTACCTTTCACTCGTGATATCTTCAAAATTATACGGTGAATCGCGTTCCAATTTCGCTAAATACTTTTCTTTTCTCTTTTCATTGGTACGTTTTATAAAAACACTTTTGGCAAAAGATTTTTTTGCAAGCTTGAATTATTCATGAAGAAGCATTCCTGCATGAAACCTATGTTGAAACAGCTAACTTTGATATTTAATAATACGAAAACGGAACGATTAAATGAAATTTCTCTGGTCTGATTTCTTTGAAAAACTTTTCGAGACGAAACTACCTTGAATTTGAAATATAAATTATAATAAGAGACACAGCACAGCTTCTCGATACCAAATAAAAGTGAACAATTAGAAAGTTTACGCCGCTGCTATCTTATACTCGAAAATGGAATGCACAAAATTTGGATTTGATTATTCTCAAGTGTTGTACATTCTCTTTTGTTTTATATGTTATAAATCTTGTTAAGGCGATGCGACACACCCTTCCGTCCCACTGTCTAGGCCCGATCGATATCAAAAACTGTTGTCGAATCTACTTGGAGACTGTCGACATGTCAGCTATGGAATAAATAAATAATTATTTCAACTATCGGGAGTAGCCGATGTAAGAAATTCCTCTTTCTACGCTGTTAAAAAAAGTTTAATTACGTAATCAATTATACCGAACTCTGGCTGGAAAATTTATGTGGCTGTTTCGCCGATACCTTTGAGCCAGATCAGGAACAGAGCTGTTAGGTGTATACTTTCCTTCGTGACTTCCTAGACCTACCGCACTCATTGTGGTCTTGGTATTGCCAAACTTTTGAACCATACTGGGTTGTTGCGGAACTGGCTAAGAAAAAAGATGTGCGAATCAAAACGTATGATCGTAGTCGACGAGTTTGATATTCGTCGTACCAGTCGTGTCTTACCAATGACGGTGGAAGCGTTTGCTGATTGTTGTGTCTTCTTACTCTTCTGTTTGGTTCTGTTGTCCACACATTGATTACTAAAAATACGAAGAGTCAGAAGCGAATCTCAACACAAAGTTTCAATACCTGTCGTTTAATCAAACTCACTAGGCATTTCCGGAGGCGTTTCTTTCTTAACATACTTTCCAACGACACCTTCCTTGATCGTTCGCAAGTCTTTGTTCTTGCGTGACAACATTTTTTTCCCGTTGCTGCTGTAGCAGCAGCTACGTTTCCTGTGATTTTCACTTTAAAATAATCGTGTCAACAAACCATCAAGTGTCAAAATTTTATCGAAAGATTGCTCGATATGGAAACTTTCGTCAACGAATCTTCCAGTGTTCTTATTCACGTAATCGTTCACATTTCTTGCGAAATTTGATTTATCGCGCATTTCGGTCATCCGAATTACACGCAAATTAGCGTGCAAACGGTATGAATTCCGTCAAAATTGTAATATTTTGTTTGCACTATTGCACTTACAGCCCAACGTGGCAGCCATTTTTCTTAGAAAGTGCTGCCGTCTGTTGCCGCTGCAACAATGGATATAATGGCCGCGATTTTCCCTCCATTGTTGCACACATTTAAATATAAACTTGATATTACGTATACGGTAAACGTCAAATAATATATGTTTATGGATTACCGTCGAATTTAAAACAGGAAAATACTTAATGAAGCAAATGTTATGAAAAACACGAATATCTCATGATCCTTAGTCCCAATACCAATGAAACTTATTGGATGAAATACCGCGGAAGTATACGTTCGAATAAACAAAAGTACAACAAACCAAAGACACTACTGCACTTTTCTCTTGTAAAACTGGAGGCCACATTTTAACAAGCAAACATACGGAAGATGCATATCCTAAATGTATTTTATTCGGTTGTATGCAGAAAATTGAAGACGTTGCACGATCAATGCACCAGGTAAAAACGTCATGATTGTGCAGTGTTCAGTTTTCTGGATGCAAGCAAATGAGATAAGTGTACACTCAGGGCCATGCATCAGGAGAAAACGCCACGAGTGTGCACAGTGTTCAGTTTTCTGGATGCAAGCGAGATAAGTTTACATTCAGGGCAATGCATCTTCTGTATCTTTGCACGTTAAACCGTTCACTCAGTTTTACCAGTGAAAAGTGCTACGAGTGTGTATGGTGTCCAGTTTTTTGAATACCAGAGAAAACGATTTCGTTTTATAAGTTGTCTGATGCTAATTGTCTCAATGGGCATTCGCCACATATTTTTTCTAACGATAAGCCTCGACGTGCTAACGTTCCGATGATATTTTATTCGAATTTATCGTCTAAATTTCTGTATATCGCATCATAAATAATAATCACAAAATATTTCAGAGAATTATTTGATTATTTAAACCGAGTTATCGATGAATCGTGTCAGCACTATTTCTTTACCTGATTATGTCTGTTCCATACGCTGTAGATCGTGAACGTGTTGTTGACATCTTTTCTCCTGTTGCCATAACATAATTATCTAAAGATAATAACGTTGTATAATCGAATTGTTAAGGAAAAGAACAAATATTTGTTTTCTCCATTTTCAATTCGTTATTTAGATATCATCGATGCACACAATTGGATTTGGAAAATCTCATTTTCTTAGTATAGAAATTTCTATTAGAAGCTCTTACATAAAAGATATATTCAATTTTGTATCAATTATTTATTTTATGCAGTAATTTGTTTTTATTTTGAAATAAATTTTCACTTTGATTTGTACGCAAAGCTTTCTATGGCTCGAAATGGACAGTCTTCTTACAAGTAGAATGACACTTTGCAAAGTCAATTTGGTCCATCGATGAAATCCAAAACGCAAGACAAAAAGCTCAGAAAAAAAAATTTCAATAGCTGAACTAGGCTACAAAAAATATATTTCACCTGTGAAATTATTTAACTTTTTTTTCATCGAGTTGCTAGCTTTTATATACCGGGTGGTCGATTTAAGTGAAGACGTTAATATTATTGAGGCGGTAATTCACTCGTGTTAAAATGAGATCGCTCTCGCCCCCGCTGACCCTATTGAGCGGGGAGTGGTGGGTTAACATTGAAATATTAAAAAGAAACTCCATTTTTTATTACAAATGCGAATTTTACGCTACAAAATACATAGGCTTGGTCTGAAACGGTTTTTATTCGTGATAGATGGCGCTGTAATCGCAAAAATCAAATTTTGCGGATATTGCACAAAATGCACCTGCAATCGAAAAATATAATCAGTCATGCTGAATTTTTACAAGAAACTACATTCAGCGTAACCAAGAAACAACGACGTGGATACAGTTGTAATTTGTTCCCCGTGGGGTACATGTTCTAGGCGAGTCCCTTTGTTTCTAACCATTGGAGTGCTTGTTCTTAGCGAGTCTCCTTGCCTCTCACTATTCCATTAGAGCAAGTGTTCGAAATTTCAACCTTCAACTTCGATGCACTTATATTTATATTTCAATCCGATTTCTATTTCTCGAGAATAGTGAAAAATCTTATTTTTTGCGTCTACAGCGCTATCACGAATTAAAAAAAAAAAGTTTTCAACAAAACCTACGTATTTTGTAGCGTAGAATGTAAATCTGCAATAAAAAAGGGGTTTCCCATTTAAGATTTTTAAGTTACTTCCCACTCCCTCTAAAAGGAAGGCTAGAGCGGTTTAATGTTAACACGAGTGAATTGTCCCCTCAAAAGTACTAACTTTTCATTTGGGACATTTTTATTCTTCGAGATATTTCAATGTCTTCACTTAAATCGGCCACCCGGTATACAAGTTGCAAACATCACAATGCGACACGATCATCTTAAAATTACAAATCTCGAATCCTACGAATGTAAACGATCAGTTGCACCTAGTACGATATTGAAAAACTTTTTATTTTCCTCGCACTTGTATCATCGATGAGGGACTTTGAGGAAATAACAATTAATCTATAACTCGTGTCAAGATAATTTGCGCAGAATCTTATTGAACGGAACATTCAATGAATAAAATAATTAAATTTTCATGGAGGCGTAAATAGGTATAGCGTATGTCCAAATAGGCGATCTATCTAATAGAATTTTTGTTTAATGTTAAAATTTACAAGATACCGTTGAAAAAAGTTATTAATTTGAGGGATATCAAGTACTTTTCTACGAGAAAATGTCGATAAATTTATTTAAAATGCTATTTGTCATAGTTCTTGTGATATCCGAGAAAAAAAAATGTTTATCCTTCAATTGTTTAACTCAAATTAATCGATAAACATGAATTTAGTTTCCTGTCAATAGTACACTCAATAAAATGTCCTAGATTTTCTGTCACGATGTATTTATATGGAGGAAATTAATGATTTTATCGCTGGATGGGGAGGTGGTGAGCCGATGCCAATGAATTTTTCATTTCCACTGAGATATCATAATTATCGTAACATGCCGGAAATAAAATATTCAGGCGTGGTAGGTCTGGTGGTGGGTCATCCTCTGGATACCGTCAAGACTATACAACAAATGGATAATCGAGATTTATCGAGCATTAAGATCGTAAACAAGATAATGAAGACCGCAGGTGTTGTTGGATTTTACAAAGGCATGCTGTTTCCTCTCGTAAGCGCTGGAATGTTGAACTCGGTTTTTTTCGGCGTTTACGGCAACAGTCTCAGAGCATTGCAAGTATCGAGAGGCAACGATCCAGCGAACATTGTTCCCGATGGTATAACGATCTACGAGGACACGTTTATCGCCGGTTGTATCGGCGGTTTCATTCAGACGATAATGGCCTGTCCCAGCGAGTTCATCAAAGTTCGCATGCAGACAAGTCAAGGTGAGAGACTGTTCGCGTAAAGAAAAAAAAAAAAAATACAAAATTAAATTAGAAAATACATAAAATAAAAAAATATTACAACAAAAGTATATTCGCATCGAGAGCATTTTGGTGCCGAGGAAAGGAGTTCTTCAAGGAAAAAATTGGGAGGAAGTGCGACACCTCACGGAATCACCTTAGACACTTATCGAAGATTCGGTATCCGAGGACTCTATACCGGATTTGTTCCGATGTTATGGAGGTTTATACAATTTGTGCTTACCTAAACGAAGATCCAATTGAATCGACTGAATTGTCATCGAATCGATTCTTGAATTGATTTATCTTGTAATCCTCGAGGACAGGGATGCTTTCACGAGTGGATTGTACGTGCTGACTTATGTTTATATACGTCACCATATGTACGGTCATTTCGAGCTTCATCCAGGCACTATCGAGACTTTTGTTGCCGGCGGTATGGCTGGCGAGTATTTGAGCGCGTTCGTACCTTACTTATATCCTAGCCATAACTCTTTGGTAATCGCAATAGGGATGGTATCCTGGTTACCGGTAGTACCGTTCGACACCATCAAGTCGAAGATGCAAGCCGACAATCTTCTGACGCCAACGTACAAAGGAATGATAGACTGCGGTCTTAAACTCTACAGAGTCGGAGGATTTCACATTTTGTTCAGAGGCTCTATAATGATAGCCCTTCGATCGTTTCCCGTAAACGCTTCAGTTTTTCTTGGCTACGACACTATAATGCAGTGTTTGAAATACTTTCAGGACTCTTCTAAAAGATAATGTTAGTACGCGTTGAGTCGCAACAACGATTGTGTTATTTATTCTAGTCCCTAATAAAATCGTCGATTTTTTACTGCATTTATTATTAATCTTCTGTACAGCGAGCTTCTGCGAAAGAAGAGTAACCATTCGTTACGATCGATACAACTAATGGTAAATGGTAAAAATATATTATCGTAATAATGTAAAACAATTTTGTTTTTTTTTGTTGTTGTTTTTACCGTACTTGTTTTTTTTTTTCTTCTTTTTTTTTATCGAGATGTACTTGCTATGTTCCTTCTTTCATTCTCGTTTAATTTATATATTTTTATATCTTTTGCAAATAAGCCAGTTGACGACTAAAGTAAAACGACAAGAGTAAAAATAAATTGTACATTCGTTTTCGTTTTAAAATGCATATATAACGCGTGTCGAAAATGAAAACTTTGCTGCTGTTTCTAAATATCTCTAAAGTCTCTGAGTTCAGTTACAACATTTATAAATAATAAACGGCCGTGTCCCCTCGTAGTGTGTGATTTTTCGTGAGTTACTGCGTTTTCTCATTTTCTCTTTTCTTCCCGTTCGTTTTTGTTCGTTTTATTCGTGAGTTGGAGGAAAACGGAGATTTTTGTCTGGAGAATAAAGAGAGAAAAACATAAATGGTTAATTATGCAACGCTTTGATTGTCACGCCTTTGCGGACAAAAGAGAGCAATCCTTTGGATTTTTCTTTTATTTTCTTTAATTTCTAACTAATTCACGTATGTCTCGACTACTTCATGAAAATGTGAGCAAGCAATCACTCTCATTCGTTATTTCCATCTATTTATTAATAATATTACTATTTCTTTTATTTATTGTTATTATTTATTGTTATTATTATTATTATGCAATTGTAAGAAATTTTTAAAAACGATCCCACGTACACACTTTTACGGTGGCCAATGAGAGCACAGCTCCGAATAAATCTTATGCGTTGTATCTCTATTATTTATTATATTTATAAGCAACCATGAATATTTTGGTACAATTAATTTTCTTTATTGTATATCTGTCCCTCTCGCTTTCCTTTTTTCCTATTTTCTTTATTTATTTTCATTTTATTTATTTAAAAAACAACATATACTTTTTACGTTTCATTTTCTTCTCTTCTCTTTTATGCAATCAGCGTAACGCTAAGGTTTGCCATTTTATTTCTTGTTTCCGTTTTTTATTTTATTTTTTCTTTCTCTTTAATTCTTGAAAAAATGTTAACTACGACCGAACTGCGGGGGAGGGAGGGGCGCGGTCGCGTCATCGGCTCTCATTGTTAGTATCGGGTAGCACATTGGTCTGCTGTTACGTTTACTCGTGTGTATCTTTTTTTTTTCTTCTTTTTTCTTCATTCCTCTCTCGTGTCTCTCAAGTTGTGTAATTGTGTCGGTACCTTGTGTCCTCTGTGTATATTATATATGACTGTGTATGTCTTCTTTCGAGACACGTCGGTCGTATCATTAATATTCCTATACTTTTATATAATATATTGTATTATAAATATATATATATATATATATATATATAAATATATATATATATTTATCTATTTCATTATGTTTTGTTTTTTTGTTATATTTATCATTATCATTAATACGAATATATGATACATTTCAAACAACGCCCCTGCCGGCCGTCGGGAGGCGATGATCATAGTGACGGTTTCTTTGAATCGACGAGGAAAAAGAAAAGCTTCCCCATCTTCGTAGATGCGAAGGGCTTATATATTACATCGAAAGTAAAATAAGATATCTAAAAAGGCGACGGCGGTGGCAACGGCAACGACGTACGGTTATGTCTCGTAAACGCGAGGCATATACTGAGAGTGCGTTCTCTCTTTTTTCTTTTTATAATAATTTTTATTTCCTACTTGATCGTCTCCTCCCTGACGAAGCACGGCAAACCTTAATTAAGAAGGGACTAACATCCTCATATTATGTGCTGACACTGAGTACAACATACAACTAAAATCATTACCGTCAGAAGGAATAAAAATAAATATACACAATGAAAAAATAAAAAAAATGTCGTCGTATCGTAACATCGAAAAACTTTTAGACTTGAAAAAAAAAAAAAAAAGGAAAAAAAAAATAACAGAAGAATCTTTAGACTTTTTCTTCTAACGTGTGTGTCTGTGTCCGTGTCTGTCGCGCACAACCACCACCACCCCCTACCCTTCTTTTCCCCTCCCTGTGGATGAGCCTCATCCCGCGCGCTCGGAGAATCTCGCGACTCTCCGCTCTGCTCGCTGCTCTCGCTGTCCTTTCTGCATTATGTATTTCTCTCCTCCCAAATCCGCCTTTGAGGCGCAACTAACGAGAGAAACTGCTCGTATGTCAAGAACGCCGTTGCATTGAGACATTGGTTTGTTTGTTTGTTTTTTTTTCTTTCTTTTTCTTTTCGCTAACAACAATAATTCGCTTCTTATGGTTTTTTTTGCTCTGCATTTTCGTTTAGTATACGGACAATTCGACGTAAACTAAGGACTAACGATCGGGCAGCGTCGTAGTGTGTTTTCACCTGTAAAGGAAACGAGATGTTTTTTTTCTTTTCTATTTACCGGCATCCGACGCAAAGACTTTTGCGTCGTGTCAATGAGCGCGCTTCGCGCGGTTATGCCGTCCGTGCTGTTACACGCTCTCGGGTTTTCACTTTTTCTCTCTTTCTTATCTATCGTTCTTTCGCTCGTCGAATGTTACACCAATTATTCTCACCAGTTCAGGGGCGGCCTCTTGTCGCAGGTGTAGTTGTGTCAGGAACTGGAGTGTTGGATGTTGCCGTGAGAGCACCGCGTCGCTCCACTTCCAACTCGTTCAGTTTCTTCCACAGTTCGTCTCTCTCCTTCTCTCGTTTCTTCTCTCTGCGAGAAATTCCGAACAAAAGACAATGAAGCACTGTTAAAGTGACGAATATTCCATGAATTCCGAAGAATGCGCGAGACCTCCGCATTAATAGAGTTACAACTATGGTACGGACGGAAGTAATAGCAAAATGCGAATACCGACCGACCGCAATGACTCACTTTTGCCTCTCAGACTTATAGCTGGCAGTAAGTTCGTCGAAGAGCTTGCTGTTCATTTCCATAAAGGTTTTGAGAACGTTATAGACGAGAGCTACGATCGTCTGATTCCAGTGTTCCTTGCTAATCCTGTACAACGCTGGGAACATTATTCCCATTATCACATGATTGTTCTCCTCAATCAGCGACATAATATATTCATTGTTCCAGAAGTACAATGCTCTCTCGGCGACCTAGAAGCAATAGAAATGGTTATTATACCGCATAGTCGCACATAGCAGCTGCAATATGCAGTTGCATTGACCACACAGTTCCTAATCCATTCAACTTGAAATAAAAACTATTTGGAATTGTACCTGAAAGTGCGGTGACGATACACAGCGTGCGATTTGCCTGAACAAGGGTTCCTGTATTTTAACAAATTGGCTAGGTTCTATGACATCCAATATCTCCTCTATCTCGCCCAGGAACATCACCTCTTTCTGGCTACATGTCTTAGGCCAGAATTTAAGGAGACCTCGCACGACTGGCTCCGTCAGAGTCGCGTCCTTCTCCAGAAACTGCACGACACAGTAAGCGAGTTGCGCATGATAAAGGGACAGACACTTAACCTTGTGGAGTGGTAGCAGCACCTGAGAAAAAACCAAGGGGCCAGCAGGTCGATCGTTAGAATGGTCGAGTAAAAGAAATCTCGAGTTCACTCGTAGCATATAGTAAACGTTTCAAATGCCGGAGACGTTCTTTTTAAACCGTCTTCTACAACCCCCGCATTCATCTCTAATTTCTTTTCTCAAAATGTACCTTCACCAAGAACTGCTTGTGCTCGACCTTCAGCGGAAGAGCGAAACCGTTGATGATGCTGCCAAGAATTTCCAGCAACTCCCCGACACCGTTGAAATGTTCCGTCTCGTACACAAACCTGATGAGCAAGTTATATCATTCGTTTAAGCGATTAACATCGATTTAACTGTTTGTCAGGGGAGAGAGAAGCTTTGCTGTATAATGCGTTCACATACCTGAGAAATATGTTGTTTATCTGTTTGCGTATGAAGGCTCGAAGGCCGAGGAACTTTCCATAAATACGGTGCAACACTGTTTTCAAGAAATCTCTTTCTCTTGGGTCTTCAGAGTCGAATAAATCCAGCAACTGAAATATAATTTTAAGGAGATTGTAGTCCAGCTGGTGCATATGGCACGGGATGTATATTTTGAATTGCAGCAACGATGGAAACAAAGCGAAGGCCGTCGAAGGGTTACATTGCATTTTGCAGCAAACGTCTTGTTGTTGCGCAAATTGTAAAGTATTTAATTAAAAAAATTCTTTTTAAATTTATTTTTCTATAATAATTAAGTAGAGTCGATCGGTGCAATCTCCAGTGAAATTTTGAAAATATCGAACATCTTTATCTACGACTTTCAAAGCTAATTATGTAATACCAACCGTGCTGCGATAGTATACAGCAAGTATTCTTATGGTTATGTGATATGCTACAATCGATAAAACGATACTTTAAACCTATTTTCTCCGAGCCCGTTAATTCTTTAGCAAAAATAGAAACAACAAATTAGGGTCGGCTTCGCTGTTTCACTCTGCAGTCAAACCTAATTTGTTTTTGCCTCAAAAACCAATCACCTCGGAAGAAAATAGGTTTGCAGCTTGGTTGTACCGATGGAGCTATATACACACAAGCGCGCGCGTACGACCGCAATATTGCCTTAAGGTGATACCAACTGAGCCACCACAAGTGCAAGTGAAATAGTGCTATTTAGAAATCAACAAAAATTTGTAGCACACGACGTTAAGGTCATGTGGAACATGTATGGCTGCAAGAGAGATAGAACTAATCTTGCGATCCCAAATTTATCCAACGCAGTTGATCCGTCGGATAAAAGACGAAACCGTCCTCTTGCTGAATTGTTAGACGGAGAATAACGTTCTGGACATTTCTTCGACAGATCAATCGTGACATAAAAATCCGGATTACAGATTTTGTTATCGACTGAGTAGCATCACATTACCTTAATGGACACTGTCTTTATTAAGGGGAGATGAAACTTAGTCAGTAAACAAGACTGTAAATAATATCATTTAGTTACTGTAGACATTACAAAAAAAAAAAAAAAAAAAAAAGGAAAGTGTCATCAACACGCGGAGTTTGATTCTGCGTGTGATGACACTTTGCTATTTTCTATTTTCCGAAATGACGTTGTATGGAAAATTAGCAGCTATCTCTCTGGAACTCATGTCACTCGAAGCATTTTTAGCATTGATTCGTTTTTTTTTTTGTAAAAATAAATAATGATTCTTGAACTTTTAACATTTGTTTGTTTACTTGATTTCGAACAATTTCCCGCAAGTCAGCACCTCGTGAAACTTGCAACGTACAATAATTAGCATTTAAAAGCTTTCTAATTATTAAAATTGTAGTAAATATTGTCAAAGAACCGTGGACAAGAATGTAAAATCCGTTTGTAGGGATACAGTGTGACATGCCTTGTGTTTCAAGTAAACGAAATTTTAAATTTATTTCGTGCCATTTGAATTAACAAAGAATTTGCAATAAAACGCATTGAGATGTCGAAATTGGAGTTTTCCAAAGTCAAAAGATCTTCTCTTGTCGTTCTCCGAGTAGTAAACGACGGGTGAAATGTTTGTCACACAATGAAAAAATCAGGAATAAAATTGATGACTCGCTTCCAAATAATTCGAAACTATTACGTTATAGCTTTGATTACATACTTTTTTATGTGTCATCATACTGCTTCCTACTGCAGAGCATATTCACTTATACCGCAATGATATAGTTTTCATTTTAAGAATACAAAAGAAAAATGTTAACTAGGTTTCTCTGAATATGCAAAAGTCGAAATTTTTTTTTAGAACATCAAAAGAAAATATAATTTAATGAAAAATATAACATACTCGAGGGAGATAATGGTTATTCGACGCACCTGTAAAACAAATTTTTGGTCAATAACTCGCTTGCCGATCGAGGGCTGAAAATCCGACGACTCGAGAAAGCGTAGAAAGAATTCGTAGACAAGCTGTAGGTGGGGCCAGCTCGCTTCGAGGGTCGGGTCATCTTCTTCCGGATCGAAGTCCGGATTTTCACTAGGCGGCAACGTTCGAAACAAATTTGCCGAGATCTGTGCGAAACGAAAGAGAAAGATAAAGATTTATTAATGTGTTTGTCGAAAAAAAAAATACGTAATCGAGTCCACCAATGGTTAAATTGTTATTTGCGTACCATCTTAATGATCTCGGGGTAGACGGGCTCGGTGAGAACACCCCGTCCCACTGTGATGTACTCGACGAGTTCATTGAGAGTACTGCGTTTGATCTCCTTGCCCTTGAGATCAGCGACCGGATCCATAAAGTCAAAGGCCACGCAGCATTGCTGTAGCTTTCTGATGAACAGATCCTCCTGTTCCGGTACCGTGACTTCTGTAAGACAAGAAAAAAATAAAAGAAACTATAACTCGAAATTGTAACGATATTTTATGTTGTAACATGGGAGTAGGTGTTTGATGGAATTATATTGAGACGTAAAACGCAAAGTACGTTAATTTTCCACCGGTGTAACATGCTGGCCAGTCTGAACATTTGGTTTGGTTCAGTGCTCGCACTTGTTATAAAATCGACGGGCGTAACATTAGAGCTATAGCTCGACCGTCTTGTCCACGTAGTCGTACACACAACGTAAAACTACAGGGCGTTACGTAATGGTACTTTATAAAGTTTGCCTCGATGGATCCGCAACAGTCGTCACGGAGAAGAAACGCGATGTGAGAACGGTTTGCACCGATGCGGTATCTCTGACTCTTCGAATTTTTCACAAAAAACAACGAGTTTCACGGTAAAATCGCGTGCTCGTCTTATTATTGAAGGATAGCAGCATTAGTTATATTACACATACTCGTTGTCACTGATAACAAGAGTAAATACGAGGGAATAAGAGATTCGACCGATCGTTGAATATTAAAAAACTCGTGCGAGTTGGTTTGCGAAAAGCATCATATATTTAAGAGATTACAATAATAATTCTGTTGTCTGGTGCTGCCGGGTACAAATGAAGGATTCAAGATTATTTTATCAAATGATCATTTACCAAATTTAAAAGTCATAGAATTCCAATCAATGCATCAATTTTTATGAAAATTATACCGAAGAAAGGGAAATTTCTGTTCTTGTTAATCACGAAATTTCAATTCGATCGGTCATGTAATTCTTGAGATACGGAGATAAAAAATGTTCAAGGTCTCAGCACATATAGGCGCACATCTACGTTCATCCGGACATTTTACCAGAACCATTTTTCTAAACGTTTCATATTATTTTGAGGACACGGAAATGAAAATCTCGTAGAAAATGTTTGTTTTTTTGTTTTCATGAACACAAAACTTTTTTACGAGGAAGCATATAATGAATTTTAAAAAACGTTCAATTATATCGAGGTAATGGACATCGTTTCAAATGATATTTCATTGTGAATGAAATATCCCGGGGACACTATATATTGAAACAAATTCGCAGAGAGCCAGAACGGATCGAGTTCGTCACGTCGACTTTGAGGATGGCACTCGATGCCACCTACGTGGATCGCCAATCCGGGTGAGGCGTGGGGTCAACAGGGCAGTACGGTTATTTCGGTACGCCCGTGGACTGCGGTATCTCGTCGTCATCGTCGGCGTCGTCGTCGTTGTCGTACTCGGTGTTGTCCTTTGAGTGCTCGACCAAACTATTACTACCATAGCATACTACACCTATCAGGCGGAAAGTGCTTCGCGGTTCTATCTTCCCTCCTTGATCTATCTCTTCTGTATTGCATGCACATATAGTGCGGAGGCGCATCGACATATAATACGCTGAGAAACTGGGGCGAGTTCGGGTGAAATGAGAACGTCGAGAGATACCAGGCGATGTTTTCGCGATATTTGAGAGAGCGAGTTCGCGAAAGATAGGGAGGGAGAACGAGAGAGAAACTTGACGGATAGAGAAATCCGTACTAAATGGCTCTTTATATTTTCATCTCACTCGCCTACTTGTGTAATGATACCTACTTGGAGGAAAGGAGAAAAGTATAAGTAAAGACAGAGATGAAGATACAGCAGTGGAATCCGGAGAGCGAAAGATACCAATTAGCACACTCTGAAAGACAAAAGACAACGAGAAATTGCTTCCGAGATTCTGGCACGACACACGATGCTACCGCAACGAGATACATGATATTTCGATTATAATACGATTATAAAATTTTCGTATTTATCGTGGGATATACAAGAAGAAATGATTTAGCGACACATGTTCTTTTGTCATATGAGTAGTGCGTAATCTATATAATACTGATCGACCAAGGTTAATCGTCAGAGAGTCTTGTATATCTATATCAGTTAATAACGCACGGGGATAAATAATAGGATAGCACAGCTAACTTTAATTTCTAATATTTATCATTTATAATTATATTATTGGTTGACCAAACAAAATGTAAGGCCAACCAGTAAGTTAGGATAACCTCACATTTGTTTTTTGTTCAGGACAGCCATCACGTTAGGATATCCAAGAAATTGGAATAATCAATGGTCGGTTTGTGTAACCAATAATAAGTTACGATAGCTAATCATTGATAAGGATAATTGATACTTGGTCAGTACAGCTTCATAGTCGGTTAAAATATCGAAAAAATTGGGATAATGAATGGTCGGTTTGCATAACCAATGATTGGTTATGCAATGATTGGTTACGATAACAAATCGTTGATAATGATAATCAATACCTGGTTAGCATAGCATAATTGGTTTGATAGCTAATCGGTGATAAGGGTAATTGATACTTGGTTGGAAGAGCTCCATAGTTGGTTAGGATATCGAAAAAATTGGGATAATCAATGATATGTTTGTGTAACCAATAATTGGTTACGATAGCTAATCGTTGATGAGGACAATTGATACTTGCTTAAAACACCTCCATAGTTGGTTAAATATCGAAGAAATTGAGATTATCAATAGTCGGTTTGTGTAACCAATAGTCGGTTACGATAGTCAATCGTTGATAAGAATAATTAATAATTAGTTAGGTCGGTTCCATAGTTCGTTAGGATATCGAAAAATTATGATAATCAATGGATGGTTTGTGTAACCAATGATTGGTTACGATAGCCAATCGTTGATAAGGATAATTGATACTTGGTAACAACGGCTCCATAGTTGGTTAGAACATCCAGGAAATTGGGATAATCGATAGTCGGTTCGCGTAACCAACAATCGGTTACGATGGCTAATCGTTGATGAGGACAATTGATACTTGGTAACAACGGCTCCATAGTTGGTTAGAACATCCAGGAAATTGGGATAATCGATAGTCGGTTCGTGTAACCAATAATCGGTTACGATGGCTAATCGTTGATGAGGACAATTGATATTTGCTTAGAACACCTCCATAGTTGGTTAAATATCGAAAAAATTGAGATTATCAATAGTCGTTTTGTGTAACCAATAGTCGGTTACGATAGTCAATCGTTGATAAGGATAATTGATACTTGCTGAGACCGGCTCCATAGTTGGTTAGAACATCCAGGAAATTGGGATAATCGATAGTCGGTTCGTGAAACCAATAATCGGCTGCGATAGCTAATCGTTGATAACGAAAATTAATACTTGATTAGGTCGGCTCCATAGTTTATTAGGATATCGAAAAATTATGATACGCAATGGATGGTTTGTGTAACCAATGATTGGTTACGATAGCCAATCGTTGATAAGGATAATTGATACTTGGTAACAACGGCTCCATAGGTGGTTAGAACATCCAGGAAATTGGGATAATCGATAGTCGGTTCGTGTAACTAATAATCGACTGCGATAGCGAATCGTTGATAAGGAAAATTAATACTTCATTAGGCCGGCTCCATAGTTCGTTAGGATATCCAAAAATTGTGACAACCAATGGATGGTTTGTTTAACCAACAATTGGTTACGATAGCTAATTGTTAATTAGGACAATTGATGCTTGGTTAGGACAGCAAATAGGTAGTTAAGAAAACCATCACTTGGTTTAGGAGTACGTGTGATTGTTTGGCTAAAACAAGTAATTGGTCAAAATAATTATTTGAGTCATATAATAGTTGACAAAGTTTATCGATAGTTCGTATAAGAAATCAATGGTCAGTCTTGAAACCCGATAGTTGACATGGGCAACAAATGGCCAGGACGACCAATATATATATATATCGTTTGAGTAACCAATCGTTAGTTCTTCGAATCGAAGTGATTAGTTTTGACAGTTGTATAGCTATTACTCATAAACTTAGTTGTGACATCTCATTATTTCTCTCGGTTCAGTACAGTATTAGGTATGCTCGGGAGATATAATACAAGAGCAACGATGGGAGGACGGTACGAGATGCTCGTTGGATAAATGCAAACTACCGAGTCGTTCTATCATGATCCTCGTGCAGACACGAGCTATTTGCGCCTACGTCATCCCACGTGTTTATGCACGTACTTATGTGATCGGGGCCATGTCACTAACAGCAGAATCGCGGGGTGCACAGTGAAATCATTATAATATACATATACGTAGAATAATTGTATAGCGCATATTATGTAGAGTACTTATATAGCGCAGCATTTGATTCGTCTCATCGATTGTCCAGTCGTCGTAATAATACGGGATTGAGATACGGGCACGTCGCAATTGCATATATAGTCCCAAGAAGGGAGCAACTAATTTCCGCATGGGCCATTATCGTATGGGCATCGTTGTACTATTCTGTAACGATGAAAATCCTCTAACATCATAGCTCGGCACGCGCGAAAGATTCTTTATTTAAGTTAAATTAAAATCTACGATGCAACTGTACTGTGTATGCCCGTATCGTATTATCCTCTGTCGGTAGGTAAGTTCAAATGGTCATTGGGTCGCGTCGTCGCGCGCGCATCTCTTTAAAGCGCGTTTGTGTATATTACACAGTCAGTCTTTCAGTATCCCTCTTCCACTCCTACTCCTCCTCAATCTTCATTCTCACGCTCTCTCTCTCTCTCTCTCTCTCTCTCTCTCTCTCTCTCTCTCTCTCTCTCTCTGTAGTATCTACTCCTGTACGAAGCGCGGGCGTGATCGCAAATTGATGGACGGGACTCGCGCGGATGTACCTTTGTTCGCAATACCATTGGAGTATAGTGCACTCGCGGAAAATACTGGAATTTAGTTCGCGTGCTATTCTCAGTCAGAATCTTTTCTCTTTCTGTGGACCGCGTGAATCCTGTAACTGTGCTGTAACGATCGTTACTGGTTAGTATATGGTGTCGAATTAATAATTCAGGCATCTCTCATCCGCAGACAAGCGCTATATTTCAGAATGTACGATTTTTTTGTCAATAACTATATCAAAAATGTATTTTTAAATCGTTATGTTTTTCTTATCGTTTACAATTATGAGTGTATTTGTGTGGCCTGTCAACAATTGATGGTAGACCATCTAACGTAGATCCTTTTGCTTTTTATGTTAAGTAGATCACACATGTTCAGTTTTTTATTCTCCGATATTTCATTTATTTTTTTCCCATCTTCGCTATCCTCAAAATATATCAGATACATAAGATATATAGTCACGAGTAAAGTAGAATAGACTGCGAAGAAACAACAATTTCATACATTTAACTCGACAACAATTTTGACAGATAAATAATTTAGCCTGAAATTATTTTTCACGTTCGTAACAATATTTTTGTCTATCTATCTTGCGTATATATTTTTTAATATAATCTACGGTGTGGAGATTAATTGTTCATTTAATTCAGACGAGATGCACAATTTACATAATTTAGTTTTTCAAGGACTCTCTTTTAGTTTTCTATTATATCGTAAGAATAATTTATGATGGGAGTCACCCTTGTGACAAAGAGATTCAGAAATTATATTAAACCAATCCTTTTTTTTTAAATCCAAATTTAGAAATTATTTTAAAACGAACGCCAGTTTTAGTTTACTTTTTCATCCAAGGAAGGCTTTCCTGTAATTTTAAATTATCGTCTTTAAAACTCAAAATTTTTTTTTGCTCTTTCAAAATGAATATCCACGTTAATTGAGAAATAAAAAAATCATTTTTGGAAAAACTATGTTCATCACAAATATATTGTTATTATACGAAGCACTTGAAAAAGGGTGACTTACTATTGCCACTGGGATATGATGTTGTTGTAAAATAGTTTCATCACTTGCCAAAAAAATGTATAAGTCTTACAATTCGCTCATTTACCTTTAACTTTTTTGAAGTAGACGCAACAAAGTTTATTCCGAAGTTTATTTCTTTGAAAAAAATTCGTTACATGAGGGAGATGTTTGGAAGTTCTCCCTTACAGGTGTTCTGCTTTCGGTCTCTTGGGTTCTCCCACTAATTCAAAACTTTGTAATTGAATTAGCTTTAATGTATTAATTAAGTTGGATTTATCTTTGAAAGAATAATTTTTCATTCATAGATCTTGTTCATATAATTTTAAGAGTACCGAAGCGGGACCGACATCAACTGGATTAACAATAATTTGTCAATACAGATTGAAGCTTGGTACAATAAATCTGTAATCTTTACAGATTTTTAATGCAGATAGATTACAACAAATCGAGAACATGGATCAAATAAAGATTTACTTATCAGACCCGGTTACGTACATAAACCAGCGTAGGATTAAGTTCTGATCCAACAGAATCCTTTCTTGTTTTTGTTGTACTGTATTCACAAGAGTACCTGCTTACGTGACGAATACTAATGCGAACGCCTGTACAACGAGTAAAGCATAAATGAAGAGTCAAGAGCCACCGTGAAGCATATACACACTGCATAATACGATTACGCTAACCAATGGATCGATCAAAGTTGAGCCCAAGACCAAGAGCATTCAGATAGAACGAAAGATCGTATCGGCCGAGAGCGTTTCAGCCCTATAGCTGTGCAGTGGCATTCTTCCGTTTTGTGCTGATCGTTTAAAGTAGTTCCCTTGGTAAATTGATAGTAACTTGACTGTATTTAAAAAAAATATATATTATATCACAAGAGTAGATTTTTCCACATCGATGATGATTGATAAAACGGGTGTTGAACGTATCGTTTAGACGATATTTAGGATTAAATTGAGCTATTTTATATGTTGTTTTTGTGGACAAGTGTTGGCTGAAATATTAACGTAATTTGCAAAAAAAACTGGAAACTCAAGGGGATAAAAATAATAAACCGTCGAAAGGAGAATACTCTAACGAAAAATGTATCAAAGTTACAACACGTTTTACCTTACAGTTTTTCTTATTTTCAATTAAGGTGATGTAATAGCCACAGTAATAGTTCATCCTGTACCCAGTCCGAAGGAAAAACTGTGATCAATTTTTTTTTATCATGGGTGTTAAACCTTTCCAAAGAAATACAAATTATTAGCGTCTGTGCAACTGATAGATAAAGTCGATGATAATTCTCGTTTAGTCCCAAATGTTTTAAACATCCTTGGAATACAGTTTTTGTCACTGGCTGACTCTATTTCACATCGCTTTAAGGTAGTTCGCTAGTGAATACCTTGCTCAAAGAGTCGATGTTTTTATTTCTTACACCGAATGACCTCTTTTGCGTCGATTGAGAGCAAAGAAATTCAATTTCACTGTCCGGCTCTCAAAATATTAAATATTGAAGTTAGCCGTTTTAATAGGAATCTTATGCAGAAAGAGGAGTTGCTTCATGAATAATTCAAGCTTGGAAAAAATCTTTTGCAAAAAGTGTATTTTTAATTAAAGTATACCAATGGAAAGAGAAAACTCTGAGGCAGACAAATATTTTAATGTCAACACGTTTCACCGAATAATTTTTTCAGATATCACGAGTTAAAGTGGAATTCGCGACTTTCGTTTCTTTCTTTTAAGAAAGTTGATCAGGTGGAGAAAAATTTACAGAAAAACCTCCAATTTTTGTCACATTTACATCACTACCGCGGAAATGTGCCTGAATTATTTGAGAATTTTCATCTACACCGTTGACATAAAATTTTAGTACGTTATCAGACTCCTTTAACACGCGTTCGTGTGGCGTTTTTGTAAATTTTGTGTTTTCCTCCGTCGTAACTCTAGTGAAAATGTTAAGGCGAAAATTGAAAAAAAAAAAAAAAAAAGTTATATTGAACAACGCGCATATGAATAGCAGCATGACAACCATCAGATCGATCGTGTACTTAGTTTATGAAAAGCTAGCACGAGTGAAACGGAACTTCCAGCTTTTGTCTCGGCACTCTCGGGATTTCGCACATCGGATCTCGCTCCTACGCTACCTGTCCCGCACCGCGTGCGGCCCCCGATCTATCCCCTGCGAACCTAGCGCTCCACCCTCCTTAAGGCGAGGCGAAACCTCCATATTTAAACAGATGTACTGTTTCTCTTTCATTCCGCCGTGTCCGCCATACTGGTTCTACTTCTTCCGCACTCATGGATGTTCCGCCTCGCCTTAAACGCAACTTCGGGCACGCCCGATCCGGCGCCACCATGTGCACTCTGTCTACCTCTCTTCAGCCCGCACCCCTGCGCCTAACACACAAATGGTTGTGTGTCTATCGCAATTGGCCTAGATTTACGTTGATATCGATAAAACTCGGGTTATGTTATCGAGCGTAGGTGACACTGTGGGATCGAGGAAGACAGCAGAAAAAATTATTTCAACTTTATGGTAGTTGGCCCGTGTGATCATGGGATCACACGGGCCAACTACCATAAAGTTGAAATAATTTTTTCTGCTGTCTTCCTCGATCCCACAGTGTCACCTACGCTCGATAACATAACCCGAGTTTTATCGATATCAACGTAAATCTAGGCCAATTGCGATAGTCTTGCAGAGAAGTATTTATCAAGAGTTATGAATTTTTGCACCATTATCACATTCACTGTAGATACATTTGTTCCATTTATAGCCTCTTCGGCCTTGTTCGAACTTATCCCAAATCCCCATTTGTGTAAATTGTTACAATCCTCTCTCTCTCTCTCCCTGCAGACAGTTCATTAATTTCAATCAATATTGTTATTCAGTTTTTTTAAAGGTATCCAACACGTTTGTTGCCTAAAATAAATTCGTTTTGACCTTCGTCGTCTCTTAATTCTGTGGGCGTTACACATTTGTTTGTGTCCCGAATCGTTCGGAAGCCTTGAAAAAAATGGACTACCGCTTCTACTAGCGACTGGAAATAACAAATGGAAGAAGAAGGGGCATCACATTCTTTTAAGAGGAGATGAAACACTCACCCCACGCTATTTGGGTTAGAGAGAGAGAGAGAGAGAGAGAGAGAGAGAGAGAACACACCAGGTATCACGTGGTACATCGTGGAGTGTTTCGCTTCGCCTTAATCGTAGTATTCTTAAATTTTCCATATGAACATTACGATATAACATTCCGTATCTCTCCTAATCATTTCTTTTTTACAAATCACCTTTCTTCGTACTTGCCACGTTTGTTCAGCGGCCCATTTATTTATCCAGCGATACAAAACTCGATTTGTAAATGTTTATACTTCACACATTCCACTTTTGCAATAGATCCATCCATTCAAAATCTTGAAATACGTAAATTTCCGACAAAATTCACAGCTCTCAAGTCCTCACTGCTTATCAGTAGCAATACATTACTTCGCTTCACTTACGCATTTTGTATAATTCTTTCATGTATTAAGATACGCGGTAGCACCTTGATGCCAAGTATTAATAATCATTTTGGTTAAATAATTTCCCAACTTTTCACTGTTTTATGGTGATAACCTCCGATTATTCCCCGATCGTTCTGTAGATTCTGTTGCTCGTCTTTCTACTCGTTTTAACTCTTCCCATCTTCATCATACGACCCTTGCGGTCTCCGTTCACCGACGTAAAAGTTTTCCAGTTCTAATTCCTCGTCTCTCCGCTGGATGTCGGCAGGGCTGAGTGTCGTGATTCCCTCCACTGCCATTTCCTCTTAAAGAGAGGCAAAACCTCTGTACTTCACCTATGAGTCCTCCATGTCGACTTTCTCAGATTGTTATGCGCGTGGAAGAGATAGTACAATTTTTCCAACGCGTATTTCTCCGCCAGAATTTATCTTTTGGATAAAAAATAAGTACGGTCAGCTGTAGAATTGTAAGATGCAGTTTACCGTTCTTTTTTTTTTATTCGAAAGATCAATTGTGGCAGAGAGATTTGCATTACAGTTTTTGTTATCGTGCTAGTAGTATCCATATCACCTTTATCGGCTTTCATTAAATTACTTACTCTTATGATTTTGTTTCCACAAGTTCTTACGGGCTGTTCCTTTCCTAGATCCTCACATTTGTCCCTTCCCCCCTCATCCATTCTTTCAAATGCTTCTCTCATTGTTGTTCTTGCAAAAATTCGATGGAGCGGTAAGGATTGTCAAGACAATTCTGATGGATCATATACAGTTTGTCAGTGTAGCTATGTGTAGAATTAGCAGATGGATGAGTGGTCATATATAATGAGTTACCACAACTAATTCAGCCTTTGGTAATTACATAATTATGCCAACTAATTTGCTGACTGGATCATCTAATAATCTGACAAGGACAACCAATAACGAAAGCTCATAGTGTGGAAGGGGTTTTAATGAGCATAAAATAAAATTTTCAAAATTCTTTAGCACGTTATCTTAATTTTTCAACATACATCGTATGGTTTAGATCAGGGGTCTCCAAACTACGGCCCGAGGGCCACATTCGGCCCGCGGACAGATTTTGGACTATTTCACTTTTTACCACCGGCAACAATGATAATATGGTTTTGGCCCTCGGAACTTACTGGAGTAATCAGTATGGCTCTAAGGCTGGAAAGTTTGGAGACCCCTGGTTTAGATCATCAAGTGTTCACCTATGCTGGTAATCGGTGCTAGCTAGTTACGATTCCGTAATTGCATCCTCGTTTTTTAATCCCGACTTCCCGCAAGGCAAAAACAAGGGAGTATGCATTTTACTGGCATGGCGTGAATATGCAAGTTTCTATGCGTCCGATGTTCTCCGAATCTGCTAAAGTTGTCTTAACAGAACTGGGTATACAGATTCTGTGCATCGTAACCTCCATTTTTCGTCCTGGATTGTATATATTAGGTGAGATTTCAGAAAGATAAAAGCGTTAAAAAATATGAATGTAAGGCACGGTTGTATATATCGAAATGCCACAAAATGGCCGCCATTTATACTATAATCGTTCATTCGTACCTAACTTCAGGCGCTCACGGTGGAATGAGAAAAGAGACGTGGGTTTTAGACAATATTTTACTCAACAGCATGTAAATTTTAATAAGTTTGTTGTATATCAGAGATGTTGTTAACAACTAGATGTTAATAAAAACGCAACGTAATTTTTTAATTACCTTTGTTAATTTAATTTTACATACAAGAGTGCTAAAATGTAGTAACTTAAGCGACAACCAATGAAGATTATATGGACAGTGAGTTATCTGCGGTTACGAATACTAAATAAAATCACTCTTGTAACTATAACTAGCGTCAGAAGTAAAATAAACATTGAACTACGTATAAAGTTCGAAGTCTAGTTATCGCTACTATTCTACACCGGTCATTTTTACCATAATTCGTTTGCTACTAAGATTAATACGGGAATAAATGTTTGTTGTGCATGCGAAATAATAAAATATATTCGTGGCATCAAAAGTGAACCAAAAACATATTTTTCCGATTCGGGAATTAGGTTTTTAGTTATATTTTGTCATTAGCAATCGTTGGTAGCGGTTTTCACAGGAAAAAATGTCCTTCTACCGGGATTTGAACCTATAACCTACCTGCTTAGCTAACTACCTAACACGCCAACGCTACCATTTACGCCATTCGATTACCGTTGAATCGAATACATCTAAATGGCATAACAATTGTATGAGATGTAATCTTATTTAATTCCAATCAAATGTAATATTGATATTAAATTTAATTTGATCAATAATTTAATTCAACACACACGACGAGAGGGAGAGCGACAGAGAGAGAGAGAAAGAGAGAGACGGCCCCGTGCTTTACAATGCGTGCGATCACAAGCATCAGAAACGCATATTTACTCCATTCGATGGAAAATTACAATGTGCATCGAGTGTAGTAAATATTGGATACAAAAGTTGGAAGGTACACTTTACTACTGAGTATAGTAGATATTTTTTGTTCCATATATACGATTCAATGTACTATCCTACAATAGTAATATAAGCTACTGGCTACTGTTATAAAGCCAAGTTAACGAGTTATTCTAAATCTTCAGTATGCTCAGGTTAGATAAATATTAAAATTTATCTTCGAACTTATTCACAAGTACTGCGTTAGCGTGTAAGTTTTAATACAAATATTTTACTACAGCATCAACGTTATATATTACAACAGCGAGTGTTATTTCACGTATAAGTTGCAGTTATAACGACCACGAATCATGTAAAAATTACTTGAAAAATATTACTATTCTCTTGATTGTAATATCGACAACCCCATTCCTTTCCGCGTAAAGATATTAAAAATTATTTACCTCTTTTAATTTCAAAAACTATAATAACTATAAAAATATATATTAATTAAAAAGATGCTGTAGCAAGTCACGTTGAATTAGCTTTAAAAAGTAAGAAATATTGTAACAAAAAAGTGTAGTGAAGTTGGTCATTACAGCAGCAAAGAATTAATGCATTTAGATATTTCATATCTTGATTATATTACGTGAAATAATAATATCACCAAAGTTTGTAATGAGATTCGGGATTGTACACTCTTTTACATTTTTATTTAATTTACACGTTGGATTAACGAGAAGTAATGTAAATTGCAAGATTTAGGATCACTGATCTATCTGCGTTTTGGCACTGATGAATCAAATCAATTTCATTAAAGATAGATGTCACAAACCTCGATATGTGACATACAAATAAAACTCTTTACTAGTCGTTCTGATTGGCTTTTAATGTCACGTTTCAAGTTTATTATACGTACTTGACATCGTATATGAGAAATCTAACCTAACAAACAATACAACACGACGAAAAACTAAATAGAAATTATATAATATAAAATGAAAGGATGTGACAAGCCCACACGTAGCACGTGCGCTCGCGCTAGTATGAATAAAAATCTCATAACCTAACGTATATACTGACATTGTTACTTACTAGAATGAAGAATAATTTTCTTACATATTATTAAAAAATTCTAAGGCCATTGGAGGTCTTTTGAGATTTGCTGCAAAATTGAACTTTGTATCTTAGATGATTCGGTAAACTAAGATATTGCTTAAACTTGAAGATAAGATTGGCAAAGAATTATTATCTTCTGTATATGAATATTCTTGTAGTTAGCATTTATACAAATGTGCATCAACCATTTTTTTTTGTAACATTCCGTAAAGTAGAAATTGTTGTTCTTAGGTATGCAAACCAAAAGAAAAAGTGTTAGCTAGCGGCATTGAATCAAAAGAAACACGAGGAATAAGGAAATAAAGGTAAAGAAGAGAAGAGGATAGAGGCTCGACCGATAGACGAGTGCATTCAATGATGAGAAAAAATTCCATGACAAACACTAAACTGCCCAAAGCGAATAAGTATTTCTTTTAAGCGAAGAATAGAGTTATGATAGAGTGTATAAACGGATAAAATAAAATAAAAGGAAGCAAAGACGAGAACGTGAGCGATAGAAAAAGGAAGATCGGGGGATAAATCGACGAGGAAAGATAAATTTCCTTGCATCTCATCAACTTTATGTTCGATGTGAGATTGAAAGCGAGCCAGCTCATGGGTATGGAGAGGAATAAATAAAGAAAGAGAGGAATAAATAATAGAGGGAGAGAGGGATGGAAGCCTTGCTAGAGAAAAAAGCAGTTCCTTTTAAAACAAACGACTCTCGAAGGTGGATGGCGAGCTTTCAGTAAAACGTAAAGATATGCTGCTTAATATGTATATGAGAGCGGCGCGTCGCAATACCCGTTCTATTAGCACCCATGCAGCAAAGTAAAAGAGAGAGAGAGAGAGAGAGAGAGAGAGAGAAATTGGAAGCATAGAAAAAGGAAGGGAGAGATGTTGACAAGACTGTACACAGGCTGAGTACGGTTCAACAGTTTTCATTCATATTATCGTTCGCGGGCTGGTGTACACGCGAGCTTGTATGAATAGCCAAAGGAGGCAAAGGTAGAAAAGAGAAGGGAGGAAAAAAAGCAGGGAGAGGATAGAGAAGACTAAAAAGTTCGAAAAGGGTAAGGGTCGTGGCACGGGGCCCTTCACTCATTTTGGTATCACAAGAACTATGAAAGTGTGCTGAGGGGTACTATCCCTTTCTTTCCCTCCTCTCTCGAATCTCCATCTCTCTTTGTATCACACGAGCTTTGATGCTCGACCTTTGGTCTCGGTGTACCCTCTCCTCATTCACCCTATAGTCGTTATTTTCTCCGTGTAGCCCTCACTCCTCGTATTGATTCTCCAGATGGTCCGAAGTTTGCCTCTCTTCGATGCTCCGGCTTCTTCGCTATCTCCCTTGCGGTGGGGCCTGTCTAAACCGGAAAGAAGATGGTGGGGACCGATGAGAGCCATTAAGATTATCCTATATTGAGTCACGCTATCGACTACGATGGCGTTTCTCGAATGAATCGTGAGGCGCAGCAGAGTGCAGCTGCGGCTCGGTCGCAAACTCGAGTGCAAACCCAAACGCTATCCACTACATAAAAACTGTCGTCAATTTGAAACACTAATTTCATCATACACAGAACGCTAAGATAAATAATTGCTTAGGAGAAAATATAAAATTCAAGTTTTGAAATCCTTTAGAGAACGGTATCTTTCAATTGTATCAAACAGGGTGAATTACTTAATAATTTTTTAAATTAAATTATTTATTTTTGTAAAATTATTATATTTTATGCTTTATTGAGTAAAACATTGTAATCTTTTTATTGTAATGCGTTAATGATAAGAAAACGTGGAGTTGGTTAAGTGTGCGTACTTGGAATAAATAAACTTGCGAGATTTTAAAGAAAATACAATCAAGTATCAAGACAGCAGAATGAGTTACGTTAACGCGGTAACGACGGCAGTGTCACTGTCAATTTATGAAAGAAAAGCGGGCTTTTTCTCAACGTTAAACATTTTTTTTTCAATGTCTATCTCTTTGTGGTCACACGTAATAGTCTTAATTTATCAAAAATACACAGATTTTGATCAACAGAGAGTCGAATACAAAATCATGTTGAGAAATTTGCAGCTGTTTTGGCAAACATTCGTAACAACGTAAGCGACAAATATCACGTGAGCCTCAGGAAAACGGGGAATCCCCACGATTTCATCGTGCGGACACAGATGAAAGTAAAAACATCAGTTGATTCGTGCATATATTCACTTATTTTTCGATATATTTTGTGTATTTGTTGTAAAATTTCTTTAATGCGTTAGTTGACCCAACGATTTGAGATCTCCGTTTTAACTCGACAATTTGGCCATTACGTTTTGTTTGTTTATATCGCGATTACGGCTAAATGTGTAGACGAATTTTTATTACATTTGGCAGGAGTAGTCGTTGATTCTAGGCCAAACGACATCTGTCAATGACTTTGCAGCATTGTGACTTTGGGATGGTTCAAATACTTAATTCAAAATATTATTAAGAAATGAGCCGATAACTGTTAATATGTTATTTCATTTTTATAAAAATTAGCGTCTCGGAGAGCGGATTGCCACGATCCCTAATTTCAAACGAAGTGATAAAATTTTGGCATTCAAAACGGCGTGGTCAATTTGGTAGACGAAAAACTAAAGGGAAATTTATTTTCAACAAAACGCGATAGCTGAGTTCACTTAATAGAAAAAAAAAAAAAAAACTGAGCGAGATGAATAACTGTTTCTGAATTATTAGTTAAAAAGTTGCAACGAAAAAATCATTACGATGACAAATTGCCGTAAATTGTGCTCATTCAAAAGCGGAAGTAGCCAAGTTTGCCGAACCATTCACCCTAATCCTGAATACTATTGATAATCAATTACTTTTCAATCCATTTAGGTCTATAGGATATAGGATTTGAGATCTCTTATTTAATTCACGAGGAGGCAGTAGGGGAAAAGGCAGAAAGATAGCACGAAGAACTGCAGAGTTTTCGCTGAAAGGATTCTGGAAAATGAAGATGGTGAATATAAGACACGGCAGCCACAGAGTGGAGGCTACACCTTCTGGTCGTATTCCATTGAGTTCATCTTACGAACACGCCTTACGACCAGTAGAAGATCGTTAGCACGAGATCCTCTCGTAGATTCGAATTTGTGGAAGAGTTTTCTCCTCTTCCACCAATACCGTTAGATATTTCTTGCATCGACCTTTTCTGGCCTCCTTAAATTTCGATCTAGCACCGTATTTTCATTGAGAATGGAGTTCAAGAAAGAGCAATAACGTCTCGACCCAAGCGCCTCTGGTATATCTATTCCGTGGTAAACTCGTCGCTAGCGATACGGAACCTGCGTTATTTATAATTTTCATTCATACCATGATATATGCTTAAAGGTCGTCGACGTAAACCGACAGGTTCTCTTTAACACAGCCAGAATATGTGATACGAAGTTCGTGTAAGTGTATAAGTTTATGTACTACGGTAAATATACGGCTACGGTATATACGTAACGTCGTTCGAGGTCCACCCGTAACTCGTCGTGGTCCAGAATGAGCCATCTATCTCCTTTTTATCTGGAGAAGGAACGAGTATACAGAGTCAAGCGTTGGAACGGTAGATGCAATGCAACGTGTATGAAATGTACATAAGTGTAAATCGAAAACGCATGTACTTACACAGAAGAATAGAACGTGAGTTGGTTTGTGTTAGCTGATGATCGGACAAGGATGGTGGTTGTTGAGAGACCGAGGACGAGCGACCTGCGAGGAATAGAGGTAGATATTTGAGTAAGGGAATTCACGCTGCTCTACTCTGACCTCACTGAGTCTTTGTCACTCCGATACACCCAGGATCACCAAAATAATTATATTAACTTGAACAGTAGGGACCCAAACGGTTGAAAGCAACTTGCTTTGAACGTTCGGCGACATCGATATTTCAATTTTCATATTAATTCAAGTTGTTGTAAAGGCAAGGTAAGGTATCCCAGTTGTTATCAACGTCTCGTTGAATTACTGAGATCTATAATACTGGTTTTACGATGCATTTAAATATATTCTGTCCACTATCTACGTTTGTATATGCATACGAGAGTTGATCGTTTAGATTGATAACAGCTTGATAAATTTGACCATTTTGCTGCCAGTGCAAGTAGCCACGAAATGGACATGTTGATTGTTCGTTTAACGCGGATGACTTTTGCTATTCGGCTACAGTATAAAATGTCTTAAGTATCATTTGATCCACAGGCTCCATAATGTAACAATTAATACGTAAACAATTAATCTCCCCGGATTGGTAAAAAGGATGGTTGCGCGCGGTTTGGGTCAAAGCCGGTCGAGGAGGTCGAGTAGATCGAGTAAAGAGGTGCCGTCGGCGGCTGCTGCTTCTGCTACTGATACGATGATTCTTCGTGGTCCAATTATAAAATGCAAATGTGATGAAATTTTTTACATCAACAATCTCCTTTCTGTCTTCTCTTGTACTATCGATTTATCTTCTATTACATTATTTATCGATTTATCTCTTTGGACCGTTGTCATAAGAAGATAAAATTCAGTGGCGGTATCCACAAGTCGATGAAAAATGAATGGTAGTTCATTAATTGTATCACGGGCGCAGTTGAATATTCCGTTTATTTACGAGAGTCAATGAACTACAGCGGAGAAGAACCGTAAAACCGGTATGGAATATGTATCGTTGCGTGGAAGACGGAGTATTGAAAGAGCGGATGAGAATTCGTAGAATTCTGAAAGTTGGGATGTAACGGAAAAAAGAAGACGCGAGCGAAAGGGAAGAGAGATGCGAAATCAAATTCAGTGGAAGTTGGCAAGCGGAGAATAAGTAGAAAAAAAAAAAAAAAAAAAAAAAAAAAAAAACGAGGAAAGGGCTAAGTGAACCAGTTGCGCCGATTGCCGAACGAATATAGCGAAGAGTTGGATAGAACTTGGAAGGAATAGTTAAGTTAGGGGTATTCAAAATAAACGAGGTTGTGGCGGAGCCTGGCTGACTGCTAGTGACGGTTCTGCTGCTGCTGCTTCTACTTCTGGTGCTCGCTGTGCTCTCGTGGCGATGGTGGTGGTCGTGGTGGTGGTGGTTCACGATGGTGGTAGTGGGGTCGAAGAGGAGAGTCGAGAGCGTTCTACTAGAAAGGCGGGCGGTTGCCGGCATTCTGGATCAATACTCCCACTACGAGAGGCACACAACACCGACCGGGAAGAGCGCGTTTTGCTTGTGCACCGTTTCGTAGGTCGTCGCCATCGTGCGTCGGCGTGTTGCTCACCTCTCTTCAGTGACTGATGCCGTTCCAAGTTTTGGCAATAGACGCCGATATAGAAGACCGCTTACAAAGGTTATCTGGATAACCGCGACATAAAATGCAGAAAGGAATAGCACGAAAGAAAAAGTTCCACGAGTATCTCTTACAAAGAGATAACACAGTTTGGTAGAGGGAGAACTAATGGAATGGTTGAATATGCTCGAGGTAAGTTATTTGCTGTGTCAATCAACTTAATCGTTCGTTGAACTAATAAGTTGGTTGATACGTCCATTGAAAATTAAAAATTGGTAGAGCCAAGTGTACAAAATTGAAAAATTTACGAAGCCTGACTAATCAGTTGATTTAGTTGGTTGAGCCAAACAATCAGTGAATAATGACGTTCGATGAGTCGGTTGAACCATCCAATAAGTTCGTTCAACATGTTATTTTGCCCAACGGTTGTGTTCGACTAAATTGATATATTTTTGGCACATTTGTATCTTTATAATATATAATTCTACCGTATAAAAACTCTAGCCGATTTAATACTACTTACAATTCCACTAGATCAATGTGTAGTATTACAAGTCTACCAAGTGACAACTCTAAAGCGATAGATATTTATCTTTTCACTTCTGCAATTTCAATCTCCCAGTTGTAACAAGTCTAACGTATTCTCATTACAGTATAAATATACCAGAATGTAACTAAACGCTGATATACGGATCGAGTCGTCTCCCTGCAGTCTTCCTTTTATTTTTTTTAAATAAAAAAAACGAGATGTACGCGATGAATCGTCAGCTCATACTTCGCGGCCAAGTGGAAGTCGGAGAAGATAAGAAGCAACATCACAGTTCACAGAGTACCGCGGGCGTTGGGTAACGCCAATTAGCGGGACATAACCGGCCCGAGCACCTCCGCATCGAATGCAGTTGCGAAGATTGCGCCGGCAATGACGTCACTCGCCACGAGTAGAGGTTTGCACGTGGATTGCAGCAGTATTGCAGAGCCTTGGTAGTCGATGCCGCGAAACGCTTCGACGAATGGACGAATGATTTACCTTCTATGTTTCAACTCGGTCACTGGCGGAACACGACACACAGTGATGGCTGATTCGCACGGAGGCCAATGCACTTAGAGGGATGCGGCAGATCACATGTACGTCGATGCGACAAATTCTCGCATATAATTTATAGCGAATTAAAAAATTGATTGATTGTCTTTTAATCAAAGATTTACTTTGCTTCCATATCAGATCGTAAGCTTTTTTCATCGTAATATTAATGATAAGACCAGGTTCAAAAGATTTAGTCTTTTGGATGTTACTGATCGGTTTTGGTAAGAAAAACCAGAGAGATCCTTCATTTCGATAGCGCTAGATTAAGTAAATTCAATTTCATGCTAATTAAACTTAAAATTTTACTTATTCAATGTAGTTGTCACGAAAAAATTGTAACAAACAGGTGTGCTTCACTCCAATATAAGATCGCAGAGCTATGTTTTAACTTTATGTCAATGCATGATAGTGGAAGACAAGGAAAGAAACATCAGCCGTCTAATATGATGCTATAAACGAATGTACGATTGGATCTAGTATTACGTTCTAACGTAGACCTAATATTAACGGTCAACAACGGTTTCTTCAACATCATAAATCATTACAAATCTGAAAACAGACTCACAAATAGAGTGATAGCGAAATTCAATTGGATCAGTAACAATCAAGCAGGATAATATTCCGTACATTACCTCAGGATTCATTACAATGTAACTATTGTACTACTCTTCGTTCCAATTTCAGGCTTATGATATTCAAAAAAGCATTCGCTGTTGGAAGCCATTATTAGGTCGCGATTGAAGTACAGTGCGCCCTTTCTACTTGACACAACGAGGCAGAGCCTTCCCCCCACTCTTGGCTAATTCACATTAAGTTGAAGCATCGAGACGGAACGATGCCAACTCTGCGCGTCAAGTGCTTTAGCAGGGAGCCCCTCTTGGCGCAAAACATGCGGTCGCCCTCAGTCCCAACTCTGTTAAATAGATGATAGTGGCGTACTGTACTAAAATTCATGATATTTTCAGTTATGGACTCATCTTAGGTCCCAGATATTGGATAGTTCTTCTTCATCGATCCCTTCTTACGTGATAATACGAATAATTTTTTTATGTAAAATTATTCTATGATTCTATGATTCTATACAAGAATCACTCATAGATTTCCCAGATAATATTTCGTTCGTATCCGATTTAAGAAGGATCGATGGATTACAGGTTATTGACATTTTGAATTATATACAAGGTGTACAAGTATGAAATGCGGATTTCAGACGACAGATGGCGCACGAATGCAGTTTGTGCTATAAAGATTTGACACTGCGTCATTTTGTTGTGTCATCAACAAGTGTCGGACGCGCACGAGTGATAAATTGGAAAAGTGTGCGCATAGTGTTGTGTTGTTGTCTTCAATATGTCGAAATTTATACCGAACAAAAAGCATTCGCGGACAGCATTGATTTTTTGTTTTCATTTAAAGAAAGCTGCTGCTGAATCATACCGATTACTTCGAGAAGCTTATGGTGAATATGCTCCATCGCAAGATGCGTGTGAACGACGGTTTTGGCGTTTCAAAAGTGGTGACTTGGATGTTGCAGACAAGGAACGTTAAAAGCCGCCAAAAAAATACGAAGATGTGGAATTGCAAGCATTGTTGGGACGAAGATAATTCGCAAACAGAAAAACAACTCGCCGAGCAATTGGGCGTTAGTCAACAAGCTGTTTCCAATCGGCTACGAGAGATGGGAAAGATTCGGAAGACCGGTAGATGGGTACCACATGAGTTGAACGACATGCAAATGGAAAAGCGCAAAAACACACGTGACATTTTGCTCGCTCGGTACAAAAGGAAGTTGTTTTTGCATCGTATAGTTACAGGGGATGAAAAGTGGATTTATTTTGACAATTCCAAGCGTAAAAAATCATGTGTAAACCCAGGCGCACCATCCACATCGACCGCAAGACCGAATCGCTTTTTCGAAAAAAGGCCAGAATACCGAAAGAGGCAACATAAAGTCATTTTTCTTCATGACAATGCTCCATCACATACGGCAAAACCGGTTCGCGACACGTTGAAAGCACTCAGCTGGGAAGTTCTACCCCATGCGGCTTACTCACCAGACTTGGCTCTTTCCGATTATCACTTGTTTGCATCGATGGGTCACGCACTTGCTGAACAGCGCTTTCGTTCGTACGAAGATATGAAAAAATGGCTCGATGAATGGTTCGCAGCAAAAGGGGAAGATTTTTACTGGCGTGGTATTCACAAATTGCCCGAAAGATGGGAAAAATGTATAACAAGCGATGGAGCATACTTTGAATAAAGCACTTTTTATCATTCTTCCAAATGTAACATATTTTTATAGAAAAAAAATCCACGTTTCGTACTTGTACACCTGGTACATTTGTTTTCGGTAAAGGATCCATAGATACATAGTAACTTTTAAAACGCAGTTAAAAATTCATGACAGAGTTCACTCCGGTAATTTTTTAAGTTTTCTAAGGCGTCGTTTCAATATCATTAGTCATTGCTCATAGGCTATCACTCTCTAGTTTATGCAATACGTTAATTTATTCAATGCACTCACTTTTTTTCTGTAAAATTTTGTCAAAGTAAATGTGTTGTTACCATAAAGGCAAAAGACGGACACTGCTTTCCGTTTATAGGTATACGAGACAGAGTTGCATAGGTATATGACGCGTTTGAATGCACCTCGAGCAACGTCACGTTCTACGGTATACACATCTATACATTTGTGTATGTGTGTATAACAACGTAGTTCGCGTAGCGCGCCGGGGGCGGAGGATTTACGACCCCGACGTACGCGAGCGGTTAACCTGACGTCATTCTATCTCTCTTTCGTCGATGCGCCGCGCATCCTCAAGCATAGTTCAATCGAACGTGAAGCTGTCTGCATTTCTCGCGGTTCATAGATGGGCGATAAAAAAAAAAGAGGTCGAATCATACCGTGATTTTGTATCGATATTGGATAATTTGTATCGACAACATTCTTGTTGCAAAAAATAGTTAAAAAAAAAAAAAGTATTCTTTATTGCCTAAAGCGATCAATGAAATATTTAATAGATAAAGCCCGTGGAAAATATTATAGAGTGAGTCGATAATAAATACAAATATGTCGTATTGTAATTGTAATATAGTTGAGGCGGAATACCAATAAAACTACCTCCGAGAAATACCAATAAAATGAAGAGGAATACAGATTCCGAACAGGTGAATTTTTTTCAATCGAGCTACGTATGACGAATTCCTTCTTTCCATACTACTTTGGAGAAAAATCAAGAAGCCGTTGCAGCCTTCGGATTTGTCACGTGCACAATTTCTGAGTTTGACCTCGAAAGAGACGTCCAACGTGTATACAGATATAGTACGCAATGGTCCGATTATCGACTGCTGTTCAACACCGTCCTTCTTTCATTCGGAACTCCCTGTATATACAAATGCGTTACAAAGATACGATTTACGGAAAAAAGTGCACGAGTACTCGAGGGAGCGGTCCTCGTCAATTGTACCAAGATGACTACTTTTGTCGTCTATTTGTACGCCGGAGTCATAGAAGTCAGAGAGGCACGAATATTCAACGAAATGTGGATCATTTACTTTTTATAACAATAACGTATAGAACAATTGATCATTTGTAAAGAATTTTTCCAATTATATTGATACAATTATCGTGAATGGATTATTTTTACGTGTAAAATGTTTTCACTTCATTTTTGTGCTGGCATTTTGTATGTAGGACGTTAGATTACAAAACGCGGTACGGGTTACATTGATATCAAATTATTCTAACAACTTGTCGGTGAGAGGTATAACTCCCCTGCATGACTGATTATTTTGTCTATGTGTATTCACTTTTTAAAATCTTAATACCAATGTTGCTATTTTCTCTCATAAACTATATATAAATAATTCGATTTACCGGATCGAATACCATAGAAATTAACTTAATTACAACATATTTCAAAGCTATCAAGTCCGGAAATATTGGATTGTTTCAGCGACAGAGCTAGCTTAATAATCTCATTCGTTTATCAATATAATAATATTGTTGCATTGCAGTACAATTATACAACCCATTTTGATACTTCAACTGAAATAAATTTTTTAAAATTTCATTAAAAATAAATTTAAAAAATATTTTAATCTTCAGAGTTTTTATCTTCACACAGGTTTTTAAAACTGAATGATTGAACAGCAGTGCACTCGTTTCATTATGCATTCACTTCTATAGGATAATAAGAATAATAATCTATTCAGCAAGAGATGAAGATATTAAGTAAAACGTAGCGCGAGAGCTGCGTATAATAAATCATGAACTTTTTACAGAATCCTTTATTTATCTAACTTAAATTTTGATAAGCACTATATGTTTCATTGAATCCATTATTGTTAATTTAATTTTCAATAAAAAAATGTTAAGTTTGCTCTTTCGTAAAATCTGCAAATCCACGGCCCAATCAAATAAAATTCTCGGTGATTTGACAGAGTAACTGCGAATTATTGAAACGCACACCTTTTGACACTCGTATGTGTACAGACATTCGAAATGCTCGATTCTTCTTCATCTTCTTCTTCCTTCTCCTTCTCGTTTTTCTGTTCGATGATGAGAATGACGACCACGAGCACGAGTGAGAAAACACAACGATGCAACAGTTGAACTTCAATGCAACACTCTACACAGCATCGTGTGTATGTCGTCGTTCGTCGTTGGTCGTTGTCACTCTCCGATATTGTCCAAACATCGACAATGAGCGAAATAGCTTCTACCACTGGTGCAATCTTGAATCGTGAACACCGTCGGGTTTGTCTTCTCACTCGCCCATCTCCGCCTTTGTCGTCGTCCTTGACTGAGTACCGACGGTACGATTCATATTTTATTGTTTTTCTTATATATTGTAGTTACGAGGACAAAAAGTTTGTTGATGCACGGGTAACATTTATTTTAACTTGATTAATAAATTATTTCCGACGTCATACGAACGTTTGTTATGAATATAAATATTTTATATATCTTCCTTTGGAATCTGCATGTACAATCTACAGATGAAAATTTCTTGTAGGCAGAGCGCCCGAGTATAAGTCGACACTCGTAGATTTCATTAATTTACTTGAGAGAAAACGTCATTGACGCTCCTCGCAAAATGAGAGAGAACGAAACGTAGCTCCGTCGATGAAACTATAATTCTATTTTTTTTTTAGGATCGTTGATATTTCGAGAAAACACACATTAGCGTTGACTGCGTTTAACAGTTTGCTAATCGAGGTTAACTTGATTTTTTTGCCGAAAAATGACTGATTTCAAAGAAAATAGAATTACAATTTTTTAAATATCGACTGAGTATCATATTATCTTAAGGTGTTACGATAAATGGACTATGTAGCGCGGTAGGGGGCATGCGGCGAGTTAAAAATGCATGATTTAATAATTTTTTTAATCAATTTGTCAGTTTAGTGCGCATGGCAATAATTACCTTAATATCTAGGAAACTGTGCGTCAGATCTCATGTACAGTTGTACACAATCACTAATTTTATCCTTACTTACAACTCTTGCAACAAATAAAGTTTTGTTTATCTCAACAATATATAAAATCCTCGAATTTCAGTCTTGAATTTATCATGGTCACTTTTTGATAAATAATTCTAGTCAAATTCCAAAATTTGTAAACTGTAATGCAAATTATTTGACAATTGTATTGTATTTTTCATACGATTCAATTGGTAATTTTCATGAGTAATTCAAAGTCATATATCTCCATATAAAACTATAAAAATATCTGTTGATTTACGTTGATATTTAAAAAAGTGAGGTTACGTTATCGAGTATAGAACTCGGCGAGAGCGAGAAACAGAAGAGAACAAAAGATAAACTTTAATTGTAATTAATGCAAAAATTGTTAGATAAATTTAACATAACCTCCGTTTATTTGTGAGCTGACATCTATTTTCCTACGACTTTAACCTCAATTACTGCTTAATTAATTGCTTTAAATAGTACGGTCACGACCTGTTTCATTGGACACAATCGATGCAGAAAAAAATGTACTCTTGCGATGAAAAATAAATCAAAAGTAAGATCAAGTTTGTACGCGTTTACTGGTGGACTACCTCAATCACCGACAACGTTTGCACTTTGTTGAATATCACTAATCCAGTAGGAGAATTTCACTTTGACCTTCCGACCATCATGAAGAATTTTTAGCATAAATTCGTCGCATGGCAGTACGGGCGAACATTAAAAAAAAAAAAAAAAACTTTTAACTGAGACAAATAAAGCTGAAACTGGGAAAATCATGCCTGCAAAGGGACATCAACAATCCAGTATCTTGGAAACATGACAGAACGTTATACAAAGACTAGATGTTTAACAACGATCGATCCATTCAACATTTGCAATTACAAGACAGAATTCATCCAAGTCTGCAGCGAATATAATTTTCGAATCACCTTTGACGTACATTGTGTACAATAGTTTAACCGAAGTAGATGCATCAATGTATCAAATTTATCCCAAGAGTTTAATCTACTATACTGTACATAAATCTCGCAATCTCGTTCAAGACGGACGATAATATCAACTGGTATATTCCGTACAGCTCAGACTAGACGCTTTGGATAGTTGAGTGGTAGTGGTTGGTTGTGCGAGTTAAGGAAGGTATCTTCGAGAGAATGTTATATTATAGGATAGTATAGAGTTGGAGAGTACAAGAGTATGCAAGAGAGAGAGAGAGAGAGAGAGAGAGAGAGAGAGAGAGAGAGAGAGAGAGAAGGCAGATCGCGGTGTGGTATACGTAATCGTCGTTCGGCCCATCCTTTCACGCACGCTCAACGCGATCTTGACAGTGACCGAGTCGATCATCGGGGCGAAGTCAATTATGAGGCACATCCGATATACCCACGCCCGTGTCTCTCACATACCACTCCCGGGACAACTACTCTCAGTACTTACAGAGCCGAAGCAATCGCGTTAGTATACCGAGATGATATAGGACAGCGGCTGTATTACATTAAATAGAAGCTTAACTGTACACTTTCACACGTCAGCACAGATAGTGTCACTGACTGCGTTGTCTCAACACCCGTCGTTGTCCTACACTTTCACTGACTAATCCCAACAAAGAATCAATTGCACGAACATTCATAGCACTGATTACATTTTTTCTTTTCTTATTGCATTGTGAATAAAAGAAAATAATTATAAATAAATGGAAATACAATAAAATTTTATTTACGCGTCTCCTCCTGAGCAATTGCATTAAAAAAGATTTTTAAATGCACAAAAGCTCTTATCAGCTAGCATTATCAACTGGCAGATGACGTTCAGAGATTAGTTTGAGATGAATTTGAAAAAAGAATATGTATAGCCCAGTTGACAAAGAATGATTCATAGAATGAATTTTATTGCGGAAAATGTTGACTCGTTAATGATCGAAGACTTTTTTCAATGGTTATCAACAGCTTTGCCTAGTTTTGTTTATAATGACAATAGGAATGTGTAATAAATATTTGTGTACGTCGTTAAAGAAATTATACATTGAAGTCAATATATGAATTTTTCCAAAATTTTTCGACATTTTCCGATTTACAAAAACAGTTTTAAAAAATAATTACAGCCGAAAAATAGCGAGATCTGCAAATATTTTTTTTTGTCTCCAATAAATTATTTTCCGACGAAAAATGTCATTAAATAAACGATTGTTATAAATCTTTAATTTCACTGTACACATGTTTACGTAATCACTTACGAAACAGTCACATTGATACAAGAAATAGAATTTCAATTTGATTTCAGTTATGAATTCAAATTGAAAGAAAATAACTTTTGGATTGGGATATTTTCTTCAACCTCTGTACTTTGATTCCTCCTTACAAAATATGTTTTATTTATTTTTTGTTGTGTTCGTTAAAAACCAAATTTTTATGTAAATCGTAGACGCAATCACTGTAAACACATCGCTATCTCTAAACGACGTTACTATTGGAATCGCTGGAATTGAAATGCTCGATTGGTTGACAGTCGATTTCAATTGAGATTTCATTACATGGAAGCAAACTCAAGAAGCAAACGCGTTTGTAATACAATAATGCTGGAGACATTCCGTCTTAGACGAACTCATAGGAAACGCGAAACGAAAACCACTGCCATGACAGGGCGCGTGCCGACCCTGCGAAATTGAGACAGAACGAGTTATGCTACATAGTTTATACGAGCTCGGATGCTTGTTCATTCATTCGTTCGTTACGGTACACGAATTAAGCCTGCTCGTGTGTCTGCAACGTGCGGTACGACTCGAGAACGGAGCGTCATTAATCCCTCTCGTTTATTATCGCGGTCATGAATGCGTTTCGTTTCGATCGTGCAGCATTTTCATTCTCTGCTATATACGAAAATTTCGATGACAATCACATGTGAGTGATAGTCGAGCTTCATGTACGAGGCTGTGATTAAAATTGTGAAGATTGTTAATTTCATTGCCACTCTCTCTTTCTCTCTATCTGGGAGCCGAAATAGTAAAGTTTTGGTAACACTCAAAATAAAATGATTCATATTCTGTTTATAAATTACGGCCTTACATACGTCCAGCGGTGCCTAAAACGCGCTAAAAGAAAAACTGTTTTTAGAAGAGCAAGCAATAGAAATTAATAAAAATAATTTTTACACATTGTTTATTAGTATTTAAACTTTGTAAAAAAATTTATTCCATTTTTTTTTTCTTCAAAAATTACAACATAAAAAATCACGTTTCCCGAAGCGACAGTTGCAACTATTATTTTGCTTCCTCAAAGAAGCCACGTTTTCGCGAAAAATTGTTCTCCAGATTTTAATGTCGGACTACTTAGAAATTCTCAAAACGTCGAGAAATCATATTTAGAAAAAATGTCCGTACACGCACGCGCGCGCGCTGTGTCTGTGATGAGGTTGCAAAATTACAATGGATATATCTCGAGAACGAGTCACTCGATCATCTTGAAACTTTGCACACGCGTCGGATCACAATCCACGTGAATTCGCTGCAATTGTTGGCCAAATCGCTAACGGGTGTCTCGTGTTATGTTTGTTTGAATTTTTCGAAAATAGGATGTGCGCTTTCGTAAATTTTTAGTTATAGAGTTGAAACTTTCTACAAGAATAAGACAGAGGACAAGGTTGTTTGGTATTGAGTTTGGCATGAATCGATCAAGGTGTTCAGATTTTATCAAACTATGCATTTTTGTAATTTGTTCGAAAAAAAAAAAAAAAAAAAAAAAAAAAATGTATTTTTGCTCTAACTCTCGTAAATTTTTATCGATCAAACTAAAACTTGGCATACAAATTGGCTAGAGTGCAAGGATACTGGGTCTTGAATTTTGGAAGAATCAATTAAGGGGGTTTGAACTTTATAGAATTTGCAATTTTACTAAATTTTCAATTTTATTGAAAATTTTAATATCACTTCCTCTATGAGGAATCAACAATTGAGATAACCATCTTCCGTAGATAATCACGAGAAAATAATGTGCAAATTTCAAATTTACACGCCTTGTTTTTATCCTCAATTATGTTTACTGACTTTATTATTTCCACAATGCTGCTAATTAGTTTTAAAAAAGCTACGTAATATCTTGTTATTATGGATTAACTTATTAATTAGTAATGCAACATAATAATTAAGTATAATCAAATTGGATACTTTCATACCGACAATCACAGACATTCACAGAGCAGTTTACGGGCTCGATTATACCTGAAATTCATGGAAGTAGAATTTATTTCAAAAATACCGCGAGGAGGCGTATACATTAAAAAAAAAAAAAATTTTATAAGCAACGTGATTTGCATAACCTACGTTTCTCCTCTAGTAGTAGTTGCCCAATGAATGACAAATTAGAATGGGAATGGCGAGAGCTAACTCGAAAAGTTCATCAAGCACAACATTTTATCGACTTCTAGTAGTTTCCAAAGCTCGAATCGTTGCCAAAGTACATGGGAATCATACAGTAAAAGCGAACGAACAGAATGTACGAGAAAAAATTTTTAAAACCGCAGAATGTACGTGGAAAAATAAAAACGTCGACTTTCTAGTGCATTTAAAAAAAATTAACTTAATTCATTTATCTTAATTAATTAAGTTCTGCTAACTAACGCTGGGAAAGCATTGCCTAATGACGCCATTATCCAAGGCTCGTAGGGAAGCAAGTCAATTTCTTTCTTTCTTCATGCATTCGTTTATAAAATGTGCGCACTCGAGTCCGAAGATATTATATAGACACAAATGAATTAACGTACGTCTTGTATGAAAAGGCGCCAGTGAGAAGCCAAAAGAAGAATAGAGAAACAAAGTGAAGCCAAGAGTTTTCATTTATTGGCAACGAAAGATGACGAAAGAAGGGAAAGAAGTTCGGGGGACGTCGCACGTCAATACAATTGTGCGTCGTTGCGATACGTTCGCATGCTGTTTTTAGTTTGCTTTTTATTTTTTTATCTCCTCGTTATACAAAGACGTTTAATCGGAATTCTCTTATCTTGCAGATGGTGCGATCAAGCACCTAGGTAATCGAGCTCTAATACTATATAACGAGGAAAAAAGAATCAGGCGTAAAACAAATATATTCATTAATTAACGCAGTGCGTGACAAACGAATAAATTGCTATGCGAGAAAAAAAAAAAAAAAGATTAAAAAAGAGGGAAATAGATGCGCGTCGTAATATTTTCTCGGCACTATGCGATGTCGACCTCACTTTTATCCTAGCGAATATAACAGTGTAGTCACGTAAATCGAGAAACCATACGAGAATATATTTTCCCTCGATCGGAAACACGTGCGAGTTTATTTTAACGGCAGAAGCAAGTGAAAAGAGGGGAGAAGGGGATGTCAAGGGGCCTTTGCGTCTCGACTGCCTGCCTGCCTGCCTGCCTGCCTGCCTGCCTGCTTGTCGTTTATTGGCAGAAAGGTGAACGACACATTGCGCTCATGCCGGCTACTGCTAGTCGACAGCTACTTCTGCTTACTTACTGCTATTACTACCGCTACTGTTGTAAATTGGATACAGTGGTAGTAGTAGTAATAGTAATAGTAGTAGTAGTAGCAGTAGATATAGTGGTCAGACAACCGCGAGTGGATCAAGCGTACCGCGGTTTATGGGTCATCGCCATGGCCCATAGCTCCATAGCAGCACGAATTCAAATGGAGCGGTATGCGCAGCGGTGGTTACGTGTCTTGTCGACGGTATTCGTACTAACCAGGGTGGACAAACGATATTTTGGCTAGACGATATGTTTGGTCCTATGTACATGAATTTACGAGGACCTGAATACACAAACAAACATGATGAATGTAATTACAAGGTAATTAATAATTGATGATCGTTAAGTGGCAACGTTAATAGACTTAATTCGTAAAGACATTTTTTTAAAAATATTCTCCATCTATTTATGGCAGAAGTACCGGATTTGGTAATTAAACCTTTATGATCACCAATAAAATTTTATATTCTTCCATGATTATTGAGTACGGCAATGTAAATTATGGGTATTTTCTATGGGATTCTAACATCTGTGCTCTAGATTGTGCAAATTTATTAACGATAGTGTATCGTTGTGTCGTATATTAAATACAGATTCGAGTATTGATCGATATCCAAGATCATGTCGTCCATATTGCTATAGTGAAAGAGCTCACTTTATAGTTCAATTGCACTATCGTCCATTAAGAGCCGTATCAAATATCCGTATTTCACTATTTAACTTCACTGTAGTCAAATTGACAAGCATGTGCGTAGAACAAGATTGGTAGCGTGTATCCGATAATCGGGTGCAACGAAACACGCTTCGTAAGTCATCAACACTAAATAATATTATTCTCACGTTTGGGTATCCTCATTTCTTGACACGATTAGTAAAATTATTGTTGCGATATTGAAATCTTCTTTACATTATCGTTTGAACTCGTGGTGAACCTACTATCGTTTAACTTTAATGCAACGAAACATCCTCCTTGATAGCTCCTAAAAGCCGCAAGTGGAAAAAGCCTTTGTTATTCCCCTAATTTTGTATTCTCTCGGAGAAGCTTTTAATACTTTAATTGATAAAATATTAATTTGTATCCAAGTACGTTTAACGACGTAGGATAAATGTTCCGGTCGTAGTGGCCACCTCTAATATTTTATAGGATTAATCAAGTTTCGACAATAAATCGTTCAGCCAACTCGTTTACGATCTTTTAATTCCTTGGATGTCGATATATCGAAATTTTTACAATTTGTTTAGACTATAAAACAATACTACAAGTTATATTAGTTAATGCTCGTTATCTATCGTTCAATCGGATTCAGGTTTAGCCTCAAGTCCATCTACCGTACATTAAAAAAAAAAAAAAAAAAAAAAAAAAAAAAAAAAAAAAAAACATTTTTTACGACTAGAACAAGAAAACTACAAATTGCGTACGGATTAAAATTAAATTGACTTGTAAAGGGTCATTGAAATATGGTTCAGACTTACTTTATTCACTCTGCTCGTTTATAATTGAATAACAGAATGAAACGTTAGCAGATTACGCTGAAGCGTTTATTTGTTTTACTAAAAAACATGCTTTGATAATTGCTTACACGGGGAAAGTTGAGGTCCATTCGTTACATTTAAAAGTAGGAACGTAACAAAAGATGTACGAGGTTCATCCCATTCCTAAATTCAGCTGTGACAGTGACACACCCTGACATCTCTAACAATATCCATAGCCCTTCTTGCTTTCCCTACGCCCTCGAAGTCTTCTCCGAATCGTTTTACCATCCCCCAACAGAGCTTATCGGAATACCGTGATAAGATACACTGTTATATACATTATGCATATTAGAATCTTCCTTTATAAATCTATTTTGGTGTTATACATGCACGTCTGAAGGAAGATTATTGAGTGATATTTAAAGGAGATATCCATTGTACTGCCAAAGCTCTAGGAAAGTGGCATTCATTCGTGGAAATAAATTACGGTTTTACAGAAAACGAATTCTAATATCAAAAGAATTTTTTTGTCTTCTAAAATAAATCTTAATTGTCATCGTAATAATATTTTTCGAATGCATTGTTAACGTAGAATTTACTTTCTAAATATATTGCTTTTGTATGGAAAATCTTCGAAATGAAAGATTAACATGAAAATGTCATCGCGTTAATAATATCGAGTACCGATACAACATTTATTGTTCACCCCATCTAATTGTTTGTTGAATAATCACAAAATTATTTGGCTGATTAATTCGTTTTTCTTAAAACAACATAAAAATGTTGTAAGCAAAGTATTGAATATTCAATGATAAACATTATAAAGTAAAATATTACTAACGCTAGCAATTAAAAATTAAATAACCTTTACCGAATGTTTCAGCAATTTAAAAAAAATTAAGTTTTCAACCATCTTTTTTCATGCATTACATTAACTACGGTAATTGAATTCACCTTTGAACGGAAGTGCCCGGGGCGATTCAACTAAACTTTAAATGACGCAATATTTTTTCTCCACGTACTATTTAAGTGAAGCAGATGCGTTTAAAAATTAGAACGCGATAGAACAATATTTTTCAAATGCATTTTTGTCGTAGAATTTATTTTCTAAATATCTTCTTTTCGTATGGAAAATCTTGGAAAAGCAAGATTAACATAAAAATTTCATCGCGTTAATAATATCAAGTACCGATACAACGTTTATCGTTTACGCGATTTAATTGTTACTTTTTAGTATTACTTGAATAAATACAAAATAATTTGGCTGGTTAATCGGTTTTTCTTCAAACAATATAACAATTTTCTAAATAAAGCATTGAACATTTAATGTTAAGCTTCATGAAGTAGAATAATATCAACGCGATCAATTAAAAATTAAATAACCTTCACCGAATGTTGCGGCAATTAAATAAATTAAGTTTCCAACCATCTCTTTTCATGGACTACATTAACTACGGTAATTGTATCCACCTTTGAACCGAAGTGCTCGGGGCGGTTCAACTAAAGCTTAATTGATGACGCAATATATATTTTTTCCAATACCTACTATTTACGTAATGTAGATTCGTTTAAAAATTAGAAGGCTGTTGCACGGTTCATCGGAGAACCGTTTGTAATAGATGCAAAATGATGCTACCACTGCTGTCGGCGCGTATATCTATCGAGGCAAACCTCTTTAAATCAGGCATTGCGAATCGATCTCATACTTTGCGACATGTAAACGCAGTCGGTGTAATCGGTGGTTGGAAGGTTAGTTCGCGACGAGCAACAAGCTTAACGTTCATCCAATAGCTCGCGTCACAGCTCTGTGACCCACATTTTTTTTATAACTACTTCTTTTACACACAACGGAAAATCACATTTGCGAAAAATGTGTACTTTGTACACATGACAGATGCAGACGGTGGTAATGTACATTGTGGAATGTTAAATATACGAGAGCATCTTATGACGCGATTCACGCTAGGAAATAGATGAGAAGGCGCCTCGTGCTCGGTAAACTCAGGGACATCAAGTACAGACACACAAGAGTATATAGAAGAATAGTGTAGAGCGTGTCGAGACGACGGTTTAGTGACAAAAATGACTTGTCAAAATATATTTTTGAACTTGCGGAAATAGGGACGGTGCGACACGTATTTTGGCAAATGATGCCAACACTCGACATAGAGAAGATGCGGAAGAAATCCAGAATGACGTGATAAAATGTTATATATGCTTCGTTCTGTATATTACGTATGTTGGTATAGATAGAGAACGAGATATGACTCATATGCGCAAGGTAGAACCAGCAGAAATGGTTATGCGTAGACTCAAGACTGAAGGCTGGGATCTTCAATGCATATTTTATAGCCATGAGACATTGGTAGTTAATTTGTACAATCAACAATGCATCTGGGCGACGTATCTGTGGATGTATTATATATAATACGAGCAATCTGGTTATTATTGTGTCTAATACTTCATAAACAATTTGACTATCCAAAATTGAAGCATCAATGTAGAGTTACAAAAAGCGTAGAATATTCTTTAAATTTTAGATAGAATAATACTTATTACTCGGGAGTAACTAACTTATTCAAACTAAGACTGTGGCTGCATTATATTTAATACGAGCAATATATATTTATTTTTAAATTGTTCATTTGGTTACGAGAGATGTTTCGAAATTAAATAAAAATAACATTAGAGGGTTTGAAAAAAGCGTTGAATTTTTCTCGAGCTTAGACAGAATGAGATTCTTTGTCTTCGGTTTTGTGAAAACGTTGACTCGATAGTACGAAGACGAGAACAATATTTAAATAATGAATGAGCTTGCGGTGTGAGCGCTTAAAAGTCTGAGTATTCGAAGAACGTTCTTTCTTACCCAACACGTGGAATTATCCAACAGAAGTATCGTTACTCGGTGACTCTGCCAGCATTTGACGACACTCTTGGTCGGGACGACCATTCACTCTCTTACGCGGGTGCTATTTGTACGTAATACATGTTTATATCGATGTATTATAAATAAAACAAATATTCGCACGAATTGCTCGCACTCATCCGACGCGTTGTCGTTCAAGAGTCAACAACATTGCAACGGAGCAGATTCTATGATCGTCACGCGATGAAAGCGTTCGAGTCCCACAAATCGGATGATACATACAGTGTCTAATGTATATATATCGTTGTAGAAACGTAAAACGATCACGATGGACATCTGCGAGCTATTTGTAATGATGTTATGACGGCACCTGGACCACGCTCGATGAAATTCTGTCGTTTTGAGCCGCATAAACTTTGTGCAAAGCTAAAAAGATTACGGAATATCAATAACTCTTGTGCAATATATTTGCTTTGAAACAGAATCTTTGTGAAAAGAAAATATAGAAAAGCTGAGAGAAGACAAAGATACAGACGCATTCTGGATGGAAATATTGTGAAATATTTTCTATTGATAGATTCACCTTAATATTCGTTCTGGCACGAGTTTTAAACGAATGTAATGTCGTTAGATGTTAGGCGAGATATTGCACAGTGGGAGACAACTGCGAAACCCACAATATACTTGTGAGTTATACAGTAGCTTGATAAATGCAATGCCAATGGATTTGATAATGTAGAAAGGCTCAGTACCTGCGTGCCAGATTGAATAATCCTCAGATTATACCACCGCAATGGTTCATACTGACTTTGTAGTTTACGGTCCGATGCAAATTGTAATAAATGCAAGCAATTATTGACCAGAGTCAAAGTTCTCTGTTCTAACGTTCTACCTTCTAACGCTGTTGGTGCGTCTATGATAAATATATTTTAGAATTTTTCTTTGTTTGTATTGTCCAGGTATTTAAAGATTCTAAAGTGTTCTGTCCTTTGTCAAAATCTTTTGAAAAATCTCTGGCACACTGTCGTTCGATGAATCTTTTACCTTAGCGCAACTTATGGATGAGAAAAAACCCATTGATGAATACAATAATAATAAATTATTAATAAAATTTGTACATATGGATTCAATCTGAGTCCATAAACAGCTTCAGCTTGATCAACCGAGTGGCAACGTGCCAGAGAATTTTTTAATTGTTCTTCGTACCCACTTATCTCAGCAAACGATTTATAAATGATTTTAGTCCCTGCTGAAATATTTAGTCGCATCAAAGGCAAGTGGAGTACAATTGTGGTTCAATTTGTTGTCAAAGTTAAAATTGCAGTATAGTCGCCTCTTAGTGTTGTTTTATGATTATTTCCAACTGTCGAGACGATGCGTCGCCACAAATGTCAATGGTCCTACGTCGAATAAGAAGTTGATTTTGATTATTTTTTCGGATGAATGTGGCTAAAAAAACCAATCCTGTCCTGAAAAAAGAAATCCTTGAATTTCTTGATTAGAGTTTAAAGCTATGGAGCACGCGTGCCACGATAACCTGCGGGTATATTAAAAAATATATATGTATACATAATACGTAACGCAACATTGTTAGAAATGTTTGGTACAAACCTTTGAACGGCGGTAACTGCTGAAGCTCTACATCCTGAGAGTTGCGATACCTAGACGAGCCTTGCGATTTCTTGGACTTCTTCTTGAGGGAGCGCTTGGCGAAGGGGTCTATCCGATCGACAAAAGGCGTAGATGACATGTTGGGAACGTTTGAGGCGGCAACGACGCGGCTAGTCGATGGGCTGGATATGCCAGCGTCTTGCCTCTGAGACTGCTGCTCTTTACCGGCCGTCGTGGCGACGGCTTGTTTAAACACCTAGATTTACTCAAGGCTAGAGAGGTCTAGCTGCAGCGGTTTTGCGTCTACGAGGCAGCATTCCTTCGCAGCAAAGTCTTTGCCGCGACTGACTTTTACAAAGAATTTCTTAGTCCTGTTCAGAAAATTGCAGATTCTACACAGCTTGGCTAACCTTCCGTGAAATATCCGATATTCCAAGCACGTTAAAATATCCACGAGGTTCCGTTGACGTTCCGAGTAATCCAGGTAGCTTCGTGAGGTGCAAAGTCTTTCCTTTGGAAAAAGAAGGGAAAAAAAGCAGATAGGACAGTGTTTTGTCGTGAGATTTCGTGCGGTGAAATCAAGGTGTACAAGAGGGAAAGAGAAAAAGATATCTCGTTAGGCGTTGTCAGCAGGAGCGGTACACACGTTGCGGACGCACGCCCCGTTTGGGAACGTCGAAAACGACACGAGTCACCACCACCGCCACTAGGACCGCGCACCCCGTTTCTTCCGATAAACTACACAACTTCTTCTATCGTGTTCGTGTGCACTAAAGATTCGTCGGTCTGTCGTGCTCTGTCGTGTCAGTGCGTATTCTTGTGAGTCAGTGTGTTGTATATGTATGTCGCGTTGATAATATCCACGAAAGAAGGGTATGCATACTAAGTAGGTTTATCGGGATATCGGCAACCAGCGGGGACACACGAGATGACGAGTTTTTCCTTCCGGATTACCGTCGAAGCGCTGATCGCTGGGGGGCCACGCACTACGCGCACTCTCGCTCACTGGCGTTTCACGAATTTTCTTGGCCCCCGACTATACGGGAGCGAACGATTAACTATCGGTGTAGCCGATTATTCGCCGAAGATGAGGGAGAATAGAGAAAGGCTAGAGTACCGATTGGCAATAGTACGCGTGTGATAATGACGAAGAAAGAAGGAAGGAAGAAAAGTTGAGGTTCGCGTGGAGCGTGATAGACGAAAAATCGCGAGAAACGACGAGTGGAGCAATGGAGCGGCGAGAAATTGCGGTGGAATAAGCAGTGAAAAAATAATAACTACAACGATATACAGGGAAAGAAGAAGAGAGTCGCGAGAAACGATCGCACGCACGCACGCACGTTTTACACGCACACGCCCCGCGCGTGCGGAGTTTCGTCGTTTTTATTTTCTCTTCTTCTTTCCACCCGGCGAGAATTCGATAGCCGGGCTACAGGCTACGTGCCCGTCCGGATGCCGGAGTCCCGGAGGCAAAGTAAGAGAGAGAGACGGAGGATCGTAAGAGAGATGGATATGTAGGGAAAGAGTGAGATAGCAAAGAGCAAGAGAGAGAGAGAGAGAGAGCACGAGATACAGAGTGAAAGAGGAGAGAAGCACCGTTATATCACGCTTCGTACGGACGTGCTCGCGGCTCACCAGGCTCTCGCCACTCGCGAAATACCGTCCGTAATCGGGCGACTCTCGTGGCTCCGAGTAAGGAGCTCTCTCGCTCTCTCGTAGTCGTACTATCGACACGACAACCCAAGCTGTGTATTATGTACCTCCTCCGTACGAAAAATCGACAAAGCGAAGACGACGGCTACGACGACGCCTCGGTTCGCCTCTTGAATCGTTAGCGCACGGGCCCTCAGACTCGTAACTCGTAATTATTCATCGGGGCACGACGAGCTCTCGTCCGCCATCAGCTGCTCGCACGTACGAGCCTGTCTCATTTTCGCATCGTACGTCGGACACCGAGACTCGCCGAGACGCGCCTCGACATCGTCGTTAATACCAGCGTCCCACGAAGCAGTTCCCCGCACACACTGAGAGGATCTTCTCGGCACACACCAGAACGCGGCCCCGCGCCCCGCCGTCCTTCTTTCCACAACACCTCGCGCCGCGTTACTATACACCACTTAAATTTTCGGGCATCTGCCAGCCGCGATTCACGAGTTTCCCGTTAACAAATTAACAAAAGGAAGAGAACCAAAATTATATAGTTCCGCGCACTCGTGTGTCGCCCTTCACTTATCGAAAACCCGTCAAGAGGTGCCTTGTGTGCCTGAAAATAGTAATGCGCGCTCGGCAATCATCGGACGGAGATTCCCGATCGCCCACGAACATGCGCGACTCTGCGTAGATGCCGCCACTTTACGGAACGCTCGCGACGTTGTCAAATTTATTAATCGTCACTTGCGATTGCCGCCATTTTTCTCGGCTCTTATGTTATTCTCGAAAGATTCTTTAAATATTCGTTTGCTCTTGTCGTTTTCGCTTGTCAAGTATTACTAATCGTTGTATGCTCCTATCGAGTCTCTTCTTACGGACTTGAAAAACGTTTAAAAAACGACTCGCGTGTTCGTAGGATTACGTTGATAAGCCACTTACATATTTCGCGCCATCATATGCCGTTAACAGCGTTGTCGGCTATAGTCGCAGGTGAAGAACTGATTGCGCAGAAATCGAAACATCGGCTGCGCACCCACACTCCGCTAGGCTTGCCGTTATCTTTCCAAAATGTCATAGTGCCAACAGTAGCAAATTGGCGAAATTGAAACATTTTTTTTTTTTAATTAATGAAAATGCGACAGTTTTATTCATTACCGCGACAGGTAATAACTATAACTGCGATTACCGTTCTGACGATGAGCAATAACTCCGACTCTATCGTACTTTCGAACGTGTTGAGCAGATGAAAGTTCGTGCGCTCGGATGATCATTTGTGGCAGAATATAAGAGTTTATTTACCGTCATAGAAATCGTGGTTACCGATAAACGGTACAAAGGGTTTTTTTTATGCGCCTATAAACACACATGCAATTAGTCCCTCAGGCACGAACGATGTACTGACGCTGGCTGATCGGATGAGTAACATTTCGTTGTATTTGCATCGTCAAGATGTTGCGGATATGATTAAAATTGTACAATGTGAGGCATATCCGTAGGGTGGTAACCAATGTCTCGAAGATTCAATCTGTCGAATAGCATTTGACCGACAGGAATAACTGATGCAATTCGTCAAAATGCAATTCGAGAGATTGGTTACCGCCCTGCTGAAGTAGATTTTTTTACCGACTTTGGTCGGTACAAATAGGCTACTTCGTAGTCCTTATCCATAGAGTATGAAATCGTTCCTACGTGACCATCACAGGCCCAGTCGGTATTAAAAACTGTTTACCTACATATTGAAGAGTGCGGGATGTTTCTGGACAAAAGCAAATTAGGTTAATGTTTGTAACAAATAGAAGAAGAGATACCGAATTTGTTTTTATCCAGAAACTACTGGCACTCTTGGAAAAAATAGATAAACAATTTTTGATATCGATTTCATTGTGTCACATAACCTAAGAGAATGTGCTACACGTAATCTGTCTCTCTCAGATTGCCATACGTGCGAGAGAGATAGCATAATTTTCCTATCCGAAATTCTTCCACCACGATTGATCTTTTGGATAAACGATGAGAACGGTGAAGTGTAAAATTGTGAAACCCAATTCACCGTTCCCTTTTATCCGAAAGATCAATCGGGGCAAAGAAATTTGCATTAGTTTTTATTACCGATCAAGGGGTAGACACATCATCTTAAGGGGTGGCGAAACCTACTCAGTGGATAAGTAAAACTGTAAACAATAGCGTTTCACTCTACTGGTGTATAATATACTACCAGCGCCTCTCGCGGAATTCAGGTGAGGCGAAACTATACTAGTTCTATCTCGTTCGCACTTATGCATATTTCGCCATGTCTTTGTACAGTTGAGTCATCGGCCATGTCTCGCGGATTTATTTTTCGAGATTATCAACAATAGTTGCCGTGCACGGTTGAGGTACTTTTTCGTTTCTAAATCGCAATCAGAATGGGTGTACTGTGTGTGCTGGCTTGGAGGTGACAAACGGCGTTTTTTTTATTTTGTGCCTTAAATAATTTTAAAAAGTAATTTTTTCATTACAGGTAACTGCGGATAACTAATCTGTAATTTTTTTTTCTATTTTCAAAATTCTACTTTTGTCACCTAAAAGGTTCACGTTTTTGAAGTCTATTGACCAAATTTCATTTCATTCTGTTCAGTGTAGAACGAGTAGGTGTGTTCCGGGATTTAGATGCGTGGTGTGGAGGTTTCGCCTCGCCTTAAGATGAGACCGATACCGACAGTTAACCTCAAAACTTTCAACACATTTTTCTCCAACCCAAATTTTTATGAGGAGCCCCACTCTGCTGTCATAGTTACAAAAATCTGGATTCGAGAAAATGTTTAAAGTTTTAAAATTAACTCGGTAACGAGCCTCACGAGTCCTAAGAGCTTTTTTTCGAAACTTCAATATCGATAAAACAGTGGTAAGAAATATTTTGACTCCGGTTACTGCTTGAGCTATTTTCCATTAAGAAGATGCAATGAAGAGCAAAATCAAAGAAAAAAAACTCTTTTTTGAACCAGCAAGTTGATCGTGTTTGAGATTATTAATAAAAATATTATATCGTTACGTCGAGCCTTCGTTTATTTGAGAAAAATACTATATACATTGCACAGATATATTATCACTTGAATCGCTAGAGCGAACGAATAATTAATATTTACGAAACGAGTAATGCGACGCGATGGTCCGAACATTCTTTGAGATTTCTTAGTTCTGCCTACAACTACTCTGCCAAACATTTTTTTCTTGTATAAAACCGATTGCGAGCAGAGTCTCATTTGGAATAATAATGATCGATATAACGTCGCACAATTCGTTTCAAATTTGGTCTCTCAAATTGTGAGGATGCTTACGCTCGTACGTGATAAAAAAAACGAAAAAAAAATGTTCTACTATAAAAGCGTGTGTCCGAAGGTTCTATGAACGAACATTAAATGCGTAATGAGTACATCAAAACGTTGATGACTCGATAAATCTATTACTTGTTGCGATATATTAAACAAGTACCGCTTGCTCGGATATAAAATAAAAAAAAAAAAAAAAAAAATTGAAATACCACGAGACTTGTCTCGCTTATAAAATGTCTCATCGAAAGAAGCATGGGGTATTCTCGTTTTCGAGTGATTATCCCAACGATTGGTTCTTCCAATAGCACCTTATTTGTTGTGGCTAACGCCGGATTATAAAATCCCAACAAACGTCTAAATCCGCCTTCTTGAGTAAAGTATCGGAAATGCTTAGTTACTACAGCTATTCGACTTTTTTTTTCTTGTTTTTTCGCTTTCCCTTTTCGAAGACGGTACATGGGCGCTCTGTATTTTTGTTCTTTTCATCACCCGACCGGTGCGAACACTGTGATTACTACAAGTTCGACAAAAGTGCTGGATACAATTATCAAGCCAAGAGTCGATAAGCTTATTAGTTAATATGTGTGGTCGCGAAGATTATACGATTCCGGGCTGAATAGAACTTTTATCATTGTCCAATGATCATTTTCACGGTCCATCTATCCCTACTCGGTGACAATTATCTTGTCTCTCGTTATTTAAGTACTGAGTACAATTTAATTAGTCGAACGGAATACGCCAAGTTAGATTACTCGATGTTTTTTAGCGTGTGCAGCACTTAAGCTAAATGTGTGTGTGTGTGTGTTTGTCTGTGTGTGTGTGTGCGTGGCTGCTGCAGCCGTTCAAACATTCATCACGATCTACCAGCACATATTATCCCGCTGCTCATCGCTCCACTTCTTCATAATCATTGTAAAAAAATACGCATTTATACGGATACGGCGGTAAATTTTCGTTGTAGTACCACCGTTCGAATCGCACAATGTTACTATTACAAAAAGAATCACAGAGGAATTTTCAGGCAATTTCACTTCCAAATATTTTCATTGTTGTAACAGTTTGACATATAAAATATAAACTTTCACTGTCGTTAGGTCAAATATTAATCACGTCGTAATTTATTGTAAAAAGGTTCTTAATTGTTGTTACGGTAGCTCACCTCACTTGAGCCTTTATACATTATTTTGGTAATAAAAGTCTAAGAATATTAGTAAGCAGGAGAAAAAAAAATTATGACAATTACGGATTGAAGAATTGGACGTTCATTGAATACTTATACTTGTTAATTATAATTGATAAAAGTAAAATGTTAATATCACGTTATAAAATAATGAAGAAAATAAAATGTACAACACAAATTTTGCAGCGAAATTGTTCGATTGCTAGTGAAGAAGATGTGCGTGGCTTTCTTTTTCCTTTGAAGTATTTTCAATAAAGTTTGTAATATAGTCTCGTCGATTGAAACTTTTGAGGAACGGAAAGTAAAATAAAATATGAAATTTAAATAAATTGGATTTTATGGCAAAAAAAAATTAAAATACAGAGTTAATAACACGTGTTCTAAAGAAAACATATTCTTGCAAATAACTCCGATGATTAAAAAAAAAAAATTATTATGTCTTGTTGGACTTTGATTCCAATGATGAATTTAATAATAATGAAACGTTATTTCACACAAAAGTATATTAAGTGTATAAAAATTTAGGCAAGAACATACGCTGCACAACCTTGATACAACCTTAATTGCAGCTAACGCGATTATACTAATCGACAATGAAAGGAATGACTTTGAAAAAAAAAAAAAAAAAATACTAGAAAGTTTGATATAAATTTGACCTCGAGTTGACCAAACCACTTTCAACCATTTTATAAGAATTTAATAAGATTCCAATGTTTTCAATTAAAAGATGTTAAAAATTTCATTGACATGAAATGTTTCTTTAATATTATGATTTAAAGCCGACTCTGTGGAAATATCCAATGAAATTTAAAGTACGAATAGCGAATGAGACGACAAAATAATATTTTATGTTTTACGTCGCCTCAAGTGAGGTATTGCCGCCCCTGCGCATGCATGAAAAGCTATGAGGCACTGAAACGGCTTGCCATCAATTATTCTAAGCTAACAACCCCGAATGTACCAAACTGTCGAAAGTGCAAAACCTTGAATATGCTCAACGTCCATTAAAATATCAATTATTTCGATATTTTTTTCGAATATCAATTACCACGAATCGTCAATATTATTTTATTTTATTGCCTTAACGAGTCAAGCTCACAAAGATTCATTCTTACGAAATCTACTAAAAAAAGAAAAAAAAGATATGAAATTGATATTCATTTGTATGACACACGTTCTTTATAGAAACTTTATGAACTTGATCTGTTTTGGATCATAAACATTTGACATATCCTTCTTTCGACAAATATACTTGGTACATTACGCATTTTGAGCTTTAGAACAAGTAACGGCATGTCGGTAAAACCGCCTTTCGTATCCGACAAAGACGACAGCCGTTGTGATAGTACACAACGAGTGCTTCATAAATCTAAGCTTCCGTTCCAAGCGCACACCGATCGTTTCAGGAGCGTTGCTGACACACATAATAATTTATAACGTCCCGAAATCGTTATACTACGTATCGCGGTACGATGATGTATATAAGCATATACATAAATTTAAATAAATTTTTTTTAAGCGTTATACGAATTCCTTTGTTTGAAACTCATTAATAATATTCCTGCATAGGGGCTTCAAAAGACTTGACATACGCGGTCCGTTGCTTCTTGGAACATTTGCAGCACACTTGTTCTTCGAGCTACTTTAGATTTCTATATAACCATAACGAGTATTAATTAACAGACAAAAACTAGAGTACATACTCAGAAGAAAAAAAAAATACTGAACCTATTAAGGCGTAATAGACGCGCATGACGAGATCGATAAATTACGAAAGATGAGAACTCCACTGATGATTATGAGTGATATGAAAGCTTATTGTATACAATGACAATCTAATTAATAATTCAGTATTTATACTCTTCGAAGCGAATGCCAAGCGCCAGATTCGTAGAAATCTAAGGCTACTCGGGAAAAAATTCGGTAGTCACGTGGCAACAGAATGATTGGTATAAATTAATAGTTATTACAACTATTAATATAATTGAAAATTTAAGGGCTCTCGATAGCCCATACCAAGAAGGTGAGTCGTTCACGGAAATTTATATGTTGCATTATAGTTCACTATATCCAACACTGTACTTCTGAATGTGCGACAGAGTCTGAACACGCTTAATATAACGCTATAAAAGATCGTTAAACATTCACGTGACTCTAATAAAAGTTTAATACATCGGAAGTTCGTAGCATCGCGATATAGACGAGGCTCGTGAAAATTCTCCGAGCGTCGTCCAACTCTCATCAATATTGTCGTGAACGAATGCTCGATTGAAGAGGTAAATAAATTATATTAAAATAAAAGATTACATGTATTCTACGATATTTACGTGTGCGATTACGATAAGTAAATTATGGCGAAACGATTCAACGATAAGACTATTTTAAATGCGTTCACGTTTGAACAGCGTTTTTTTTTCGCCAGCTTACTCATAACGTTAATGCACAAAATTCGCGGATCACGAAGTGTTGAAGAGCCAGCGGTAAATAAATACTTTTGTTTTGCGTGACGCGGCGATTTTAAAAACATTTAACGCAGCAACGCGAGAAAGAATTACACGTATATCGACAAAAACCTATGGTTCGAGACAAATCTGAATCATTGACTGAACCGGTTAGTTAAATAATACATGAATTAATTGTACACTTGTTAGTGGGGACAGCGCGAATGAGATTCTTTGGAGGAGTTTTCGCAATTTTGAGGACTGTATTTCGTAAGATCGTTCATCGCGCGTCCTTGGCCGTTAACTTTTCTATCAACTCTTGCAGAGGCGCCAGTTCTCGTCTCTCGATCAGATTGAATTCCTGTGAAGTAATCATTATTATTAAATATCCTTTCAACATATTTGCTATGTATCAACGGTTAACTCAATGTTGATTCATTTTTTATAACTTTGTCCTTTTTTTTTCAAGTACTGTTGAAGAGAATCACAACACTTATCTTTAAATTAAATATTTTCATAATATATTACCTGTGGTTGAATTAATTTTCAATTAAATGACGTATTGCAGGAAAATCAATTTTTTTTTAAATTGAATTTAACAATTGTTTACGATTATTTCGAAGATTCTATGAAATTTAATCAAACTGATCCAAACGTTAAGGTCTTTGTCCTCCTATAGCGTATACACTTGTTTGTCGTTATATGATCGTCATTAATATATAACAGAATACAATCGTATTATATGAAGATATAGTAACCTGTACGAAGAATATAAAGTGCTTGAAGGAAGTATTCAAGTGTGCTTCTTCGCCCAATTGTACGACTTCGCTGAAATGTTGATGATAGATGTGCGCGTATACTCGGAACAGTCGTTTTAATATTGTTTTTGCGATGGAGAGAAAGTTTTTTGGAAAGGGAACACCTGGAATGAGAAAATGTATATATGAATATATTTGTATAAAAATTCACCCGACTTTCATGCGTAAATTCTGCGTCTGGCATGACATTATATTTGTTCGAATTGATAATCTCATAGTAACATTAACATGAAAAATTGTAGTTATCTTTCTCACGTTCGAATCGTTGCAACTTATCAGTAGAATTAATGAATTATCGAATTTGTTAATTGAGCGTTAAATTCTCTCACGCAATTCCCCGAAGACTATATTTTCGTCTATACAATGAGCTACCTTTCCCCTAAATACACAGGATACTTGGAAACTGATGGTGATTCGCTCCGCAATGATTTTTAATATATAATTAATGTTAGAACAGTTGAAATTATTTCTATGCATGTACAGCATTGTACAAAGGTTGTCTGAAAAGTTTCCGACCTCAACATTAAGATGGCAGCACTCATCAACAAAAGTGGGGGAGAGTATTTGCGCATGCGTTGAAAAGTACTCACCGAAATTTCAGCCATTTTGGACGTGCAGTTGTTGTTTGACAATCGTTTGAGTGAGTCGATGTGAGTGTTTTTGTGAAAATGGAAAAAGTCGAGTATCGAGCTGTCATTAAATATTTATTTTTTAAATACTCAAATCAAAGACGAGTTGGACGCTGTGTACGGGGACTCGGCACTATCATTGACCACCGTGAAATTGTGGGCAACTGAATTTAAACGTTGCCGTACCAGCTTGGTTGACGATAAACGTTCGGGACGTCCAAAAACTGCAACCACTGACGATAACATCACTCAAGTTCACCAAATGGTGCTTGACAACCGTTGAATTAAAGTTAGAGAGATAGAAGAGGCTATGAATATGTCCAAATAATGTGTTTGTCACATATTGAATCAAGATTTAGGCATGAGAAAGCTGTCTGCGCGTTGGGTGCCGCGTTTGCTCACTTTGGACCAGAAACGTGTTCGAATGAACATTTCCAACGCTATTTTTGAGGATTTTAGGCGCAATAAAGAAGAGTTTTGGCGACGGCTAATTACTGTTGATGAAATTTGAATACACCGTTACACTCCAGAATCAAAAATACAGTCAAAACAGTGGACTGCCAAGGGGTAATCGGCTCCAAAAAAGGCAAAGGCTGTTCCTTCGTATGGGCAAGTGATGGCAACTGTTTTCTGGGACAGTCATGGAGTTATCTTAATCGATTATCTTCGAAAAGGGAAAACTATTATAGGAGCATACTATGCATCATTACTTTATAAGCTGAAGGCAGAAATTGCAGAAAAACGACCACATTTGCAGAAAAAAAAAATCTTGCTCCACCACGACGATGCGTCGTCTCATACCTCAGCGGTTGCCCTGGCAAAAATTCATGAATTGCGGTTTGAACTACTTGACCACCCTCCTTACTCACCAGATCTAGTCCCAAGTGACTTTTTTTTGTACCCTAAGCTAAAAGTTGCGCTTGGAGGACATCACATTCGTAAACAACTATTTTGCAGAGAAAGACGCCGAATACTATTTACAAGGGTTAACGAGATGGGAGCATCGCTGGAAGAAGTGTATAGACATACAAGGAGACTATGTAGAGAAATAAAAATTAATTTAAAGAAAAAATGTCTTGTATCTTTGTTATGTCGCAAACTTTTCAGACAACCCGCATATATATATATATATATGTAACAACGATTTTGTATGTCAGAGCATCGATTGATATAAAGCCTTATCAAGATATATCGCAAATGACAATGACTCGAGGTAAAAAATTAAACTGATATTAGTCATGAAGTAATTGATATAAAAAAGTACAAATTTGTAGATGTACTTTGAGTTAAATTTGATAGACTGCTCATTATTGAAACGTGTAAAAACTGCTTTGTAACTTGTATGAAAAGTATAAAAAATTTTAGATTGATTAGAAAAAGATGCTAAAAGAATAAACTTACCAATTTTGGAAGGAAAGAGTGTTTCATCGTCCAATTGATCTTGCACCCAAGTCATAAGGTAATCTATGTACTTGGGTGCTGAACATTTTATTGGTTTCTTTACCGTGTGCCCATCCGCCCAGTGATATTCATATTTCGGACCTGCCGACATTATCGGACAACTTTCTTCTGTACAAAATTCTGTGATTGTTCCATACAACATGTTGATTTGATTAAAGAAATCAACGGCTAGAAAATAAAAATGCAGGTTAGCGACGCATCGAGATTGTAAGTAAGAACAGAAACAATCGTCGGAGCAATGAAATTCAAAAAGTGCCATGCGTACGTTATTAAAGGTACAAAATAATGAGGAAACAATGTACAATATTCTACTTTGCATCTTTTTTGTTATTTTCTTAATGAATATCATTAGTGAAATTTGGAAAATTCGCGTCTTTATAAACGCCTTTATGAATTCTATTTTGTACAAGTATTTTGATTATTAATCATTGAAAAAAAAAAGCAGAGGATTATCCGATCTATTTGTATGCTAGGTTTCAGCCCGATAACTACTTCCAAGTGTTAAAGTATTTTCTAAGCAAGTATATTTGTTTGATAAAGGACATTATTATAATGTATACACGCTCGTACATTTATCTTCAAAATGTGACTTCAAGACAGGTTAGTCAGCTTTAAAAAATCTGACGATTACATTTAGATAAAAAGTAAAATTGTCTTTACGACAAATGATAACTACAAGAAAACTTACTATTTACAGCGACCCATTCATTGAGATCTTCCCCTTCAGGAAGCATAACCGCAAGTCGCAAATTTCCTGATCCTAGCGTAGCTGCTGCATGTTTCATCAAGTCATATTGATGCGTACCCTCAGGAATATTTTTCTTAGGTTTAAAAGTCTTGGACGAGCGGCTTCCACTAGAAATATAACGGAGATGACATCATCCGGTTTTTTACCATTGCATTGCAAGCGTGACTAAGTGTAAAGGATTGTTGGCTTAGAGCTACAAGGATCTAGACATGAAGAGGCTTTCAATTAAAAGCTACATCCGATAGAAATATTCTATAGGTATATTTCATATTAAAGCAAATTTTAAAAGTTTAATAAATTATTTTTTTTTTTTAAACACAAAGGTGGAACCTCCGAGCGTTGTTGAATACATTGACATTTTTCATAACAAGTGACTCATAGATAGGCATATTGACACAAATTTTTCTGATTACTTCATTGTTATTATCATTGTTACGAGATGATCTCATGTCTGATAATAAAAAAAAATGATTCAAGAAAAAATAATAAGATCAGATAAATTAAGCCTTAACAATCTGTACTTAGAAAATAAGAAACTATCAGGGCCATCTCCTTGATCGGTCAATTCGTTTGGTGTAGACACTGAACAGGTCAAGAACCCGAGTGTGTCTGAAGGAAAAACAATCGAGATTACGAGACAGGCCATGTCTAAGAATGAGATTTAACAAAGAAAGGACGCTCGAATTCTAACAAACGCACAGTTCTGTTTGTAATACATTCGTTGAAGCCATTCAATCGATCAGTCATCGACGTGTTTCCAATAATTGGTAAGACAGCAACGTCTGACATTTCATAATTCTGATTAGATCGCCGGTCCACAGTGACAAGTACTTTGCATAACAAAAGGAAGAAAAAAACAACCAGTGCAGAATTGGATTACATTGATAATTAAAAACTTACAACAGGAAGCTCATGTTGCTTGGTCGTCGAGATTGTTTGTCGTTTGAGCAAAATTTCTCACTAGACGTCGAAACGATATGACTGACACAACAAACACAAACACACAATCGAACAAACGCGAAAGTAACGGTGAGCTGCTATAGCGCTCCCGAGGATACGATCCTCTCGAAGTTTGAGTTTCTTCGAACTTGAAGAAAATTACACAACCGAACACTATTGTCAAGACGTTTTGTCAAAACTGGCCCGTGTCCCCGTGTCTCCGTTCTCCGTGTGTCTAGACCGAGAAATGCCGAGCGATGCCGATAAATGCCGATGATCTGTCGCTACAGGCTGAACTCATAACTCGTTCGCTTCGTTCTCTACTTGATAGTTTCCTTTTTTTCTCACGGCTCGGATTGGTGCGCTGCTAGTTTCATCGCTTTATTCATGCAATCCCATTGCTCGATAATGCGGGAAGGTGACGTCGATGATGACATCTGTCACGGATCTTTCTTCTATATTGTTTATCAGATGTATGGCATCGGAAAATCTTAGAATTTCTGTTACGTGATTACCATCTGTCATAAGGTTACCGATTGTTGCAGTGGTTGATAATCCCACTGCACATTATCGATTATACGCAACTGGTTCCGCAACATGAACGCGTATCCATCGTCTCTGTTCAAAGGTAGTGGGTGCAATGTTTTTTTTTTATTACTAATTAATATTTATCTTTGAGGCTGAAGAACTCATCCGGTCGATGTCTCATCACTCGCGATAATCACGATGTTCGCACACACGCGATCATACACTCCGATACACACAAAATTATACATTTACACGTTTAAGGGGATGCTGCAGAAGATACTCTTACCGATTTTGGACGGTATAAATAGGCTATTTCGTAGTATACTTTGTGCATCGTCAATATACTGCGAATATGTTTGCAATTGTAACCGAAATTGACGTCCGGTCGAATTAACAGATTTTCACTGACTACTTAGTCTATTTTAGTGGTTCCAATAGTTATTTTCTGAAAGAGTTACATTAGATTCCCTTAAGTTTCTTTTGTCATGTCAGGGATTTAACTAGGAAAAAATATTAAAAACTAATTTCGTTTGTTATTTATTCATTGTCATCGATAGGATTTTTGTTTTGACATATTATTCTACAGATAAATATTCGAATTTGCTATAATGTTTAACGATATTTGTATCAAAATTGAGAAAGGGAAGTAGGTGAGGGGTTACGATGAGTGTGAAAGTCAATGTGAGAGAGACACATTGACACATTGACGTTCCCACCGTACGACTGAGGTAGAAAGAGAAAGGTGTTGAAAGTTTTTTTGTTTAATGAATATCATAGACCGTCAAACATTTTCAAAATTGGACACAAGCTGCCTCAAAGTATTTCATCCGATCCGTACATTTTTTTATTCCGATCAAGAAGAAAATGGCTGAGAAAATTGTTACATTTTGTTGATGTGAACTCGTCTTCACCACTTTCCGCGTAAAAGTCCGGAACTTTGTGGACACACACTGCTAGAAGCTAGATCGATAATAATATTAGTCTTTATTATAAAACTGTCAGCGTATTGTTTCTACAAAGTAGCTGAGTGCCATAGAACGCAAGAGAACAGAAACTTAGTTTTGAATACAAATATCCGTAAGGTGATGTGCGATACCGACCGAGCTGCCATGAGTGTGAGTGTGATAACGCCATCGACAATCGCGGAGAAACGAGAGAGACTAACAGAAATTGATAGCACATTATGCTAATGTCCTACTTCTCTGAGGGTAAAACAGAAGTTAACAAGCATGCTAAATCAGTCAAAAACGGCAAAGTGGATTTCCCTAAAACGGTTTATTCGGTGAATTAAACGTTAGTTTGTCGATCTTTTCTGCGAAATTAAAAAAAAATTACCAGACCAATTACCAACGAAAAATCCGTAACTACAAACGTTATGTTATTATCTTTTAACAGCAATGAAATCCAAAACGACGAGAATGTCACTCATAAATACTAAAAAACGCAATTTGGCATGTGACGGATGTCATATCCTGTCATAAATATCGAGAAATTTGCGATCACGTAGGTAAGTTCTCTACAACCAGAACATTTATGAAAAACAGCGAGATGAATTTCTCGAAAACAGTTCAATGAAATTCCATGACACGTTGACAATATATGTAAAATGAATAAACGTAGTTTGTTGTTCTCAGGTTTACTCCAAAAGTGAGAAAAAAAATTGCAAATTCCAGATGATAACAAGGATAATGAGGAATCTGTAATCGTTAGGTTCATGATATTTTTTATAAACTGCATCAATACAGAAAATCACGAGAAGGTCGAGCTCGGCAACAAGAAAAAACACATTTTGGTATACGAAAATTGTTATTTTGTTATAAAGAATAATAAGAATCTTGGAAAATTCGTTCGCGTAGACACTGTCGATAAGTTGAGAGATCACTTGACGAAATTAGAATAACCGGTCAGGCTTCAACAAACTCAGATAGAGGTGCTGATTGCAAATTCTCTTGCAGAGGCAGATGATTCGTGCCTGAATAAATATAAATGTGTGATGTATGTGGAAGGTCGGCTTAAACCAAGTGTAAAATGATAAAAATATTTCTGTTACGTTTTTACGAAACCGTATTTATCTGCTTATAGTCAAATTGCTCTCAAGGATTGAAAAATAGAGTTACTAGGATGAATCAAGTCGACATTTGTTCGTCTGATTGTACTCTATCGCATGGAAAAAGAAAAATATGAATCGGTAAAACCAGTCAGAAGTTATGGTCACTTGAAGTATCTAAAGGGAGTCGATAAAAAGGCGAAAAACAATATTTTCGATATTTTGCACTTGCGCTGCACTCTATCCGATGTATTTCGATGTATATTATTAGTTTTTCGAAAAAAGCAACAAAAAAAAACGAATTAGCTGTAATAATTATTCTTATCGTTTATGGAAAGCGCTATCACTTTAGCCTCCGCGCCGATTGCGACGTTATTTCCCGCGCGTTGTCTTTAAAATCAGCCAAGATTTCGAACGATTCTATTCTCATGTCTTTAGGATAATTACTTGATTTTTTGCAAATTTTTCAAGCAAGACAATGATTTCCTCAAATTTCGAAGAAACGGTATTTATTAGTTGATTTACAAATTGCTCTTCGTGGGTCCTTGTGCATTCTTCGGTTACTATTTTCGTACTCACAGGGTTGCAAAACAGTCCTTGTAAAAGATTCCTCTTAAGGTTCATTTAAATGTAAAGAGGATCTCGACACCCGATATTATGTAGATCCCGTGCTATGCTGATAACGTATAGCGACCGTCGCGATTGCAGCATACGCGTGCTGTCATGCATGTTACCGTGGTAATTATATTTTTCCGATGCGTTCTCGTTAACTCTCGGGAATAATGTTTTGATAATGCAAATTTATTTTGTTTTGCTGTCGCCCTTTCTGAAAATTATATCAAAACCCCCGTTTGATAAAAATTTCGTCAAAAGTGTGGTTTTAATCAGGCTATAATCCCGACCCTCCTTATCACAATCTATACAGCCTGAGGTCCGGTGCATTTCCGCAAGCGTTCGCTCTTGTTCAGGCATTTAATTGCGATTGTCAATTTTACGGACACCTAAATATTGACAGGTCCCTTATCTTTGTACTACATTTTTTTTTTAGTATTATTTCGTGGTGCTAATCACACTTTTTTTTTGGTCGAGTCGATTCTATTCGACTCCCAAGGTGAGAGCCAAGGGATGACCGAAAATTTCGGGAATGCGTGCGAGCTCTTCGGCGAAAAATACGTCACAAACAATTTTTATTGTTTGTTAAAATAGTAATAGCTCTCGATTTCACTAGATTTCCGATCGGATTCGCTGAGCATTCTCTTCACAAGGAGTCAAGTTTTCATATGACTCTGTAATCGTTCCTTTAGGAAGACTATATGATTTTTTGCAATCTTTTTAACTCGGAAAATCGATTTTTTACACATTTACGAAATGATATTTTTCTGCCTAAGATACTCTGCCTAAGAAGTCTCTCTACATATTAACGATCGTTCGTCGAAAAACAAAAGTGAAGAATAAAACACATAAATTCAATGGTCCTGCTATGGATGATCGTAATAAATAATTATTAATCGAGGACGTATCGTTATTGCGCGTTATCCGCGTTTATCTAATCTAACGAATTAAATATGAACGTTAAACTTATTCAAAAATGGTATCCAAAGAAAAAAATGTTAACCCTCTGCCATCATAATTATCAGTGCCCACTAGGATGCCCATCAGATATTTCGATGGATTTTCTCTTAATTTGAAAAACAATCTCCACTATTTTAAGACTATACCGAATTACAAATTTACTATTTAACACCACTCCGGCATTCCAAGTAACATGGTAAATCTTCTTCCAGATAAACTGCCACTTTAAAAAATACATCTCAATTCAACACTGACATAATACATAAATGCACTCTCAATTAAAATATATAATCGTAACACTTGCATTATACTTGACATAAACTCCACTTACATTATTTTTAACATAAACTGCACTCGATAATCGTTAAAGTACGGCAGTTTCCTCGAATCACCAATCTCACAAGTTACATTACACGCAATGATATCGTTAAGGAGAGTAGAGTGGTTGGTTCACATTGGAATGGCCCCGCGATGTGTGGGGTGCGGGGCAGGTTTTGTTGAAGCGAGATGTCTGCATTGCCGATTCTCGAAAATGTTGAAACAAAAGCTGTTAGATTCGTTTCACTCGTTCCAGCTAAAAAAATAAACGGCAAATTGCTTTAAAATTTCAATGTACATTTCTTGACATTATCTCCTTGACATATATATATTTTTTAAACGAACTTCTCTTGTCAAATTTTTGCAGCTGCAATTTATGCGACGTATCGCAGCGGTTATTCCATTCGAGAAATGTTGAATAACTCAAATTGATTGGTCAATATCTAGGAAACGAAACGGTGAATCTATTTCGAATTTTTCATAATTCAAACTTAATTTGTGATCTACGTTAGATTTCTTATTGAGGCTTAAATAATAAAAATGCTCTAGCCCTTCAACCTGCTTAAGTACATAGGTAGAGATGACATTAACTTCCACGTGAGCTCCTTGCGACCAAGGTCTCCGGTAGTAACGGATAATCTCCTATATACAGAAAGGTCTTCGCGTGGATCTTCGCATTTTGCTCGTGGTCCGCTCGTCCTTCGATCGCTCGGCTCGGTTGCTACTAGCGTGCTCGTATATCCGAAGGATCCCTCTCGTTTTACGGCCGGACAAAAGTGGAAATACTCCCGGCAATTTACTTCCGGCCCTTTCGCGTATACAGTGCTATCATACCGAGGCCTTAGCAACACCCATTTCAGCCGTTGTATGCATGTCCCGTGGTTTCACGACGAGCTTTCATACTTTTATCGCGAAAACCGTAGAACCGGGGGTGATAGAACTTCTATTGCGTCATTGGAATTACATACAGGATCATTGGGCTTATATATATAAGCCAAATGATCCGATATGTAATTCCAAATAATATATATTGCATTTCGTAGCGGTACTCCGAACTCGTATGGTGACCCTCTCTTGCTATCATGTGCCGCATCCCACGTGTATCTCTGAGGGCGCATCTTCGATCGTGCGTGTTTGCGAGCGAGCACTCAAGACAATTCCCCGCATCGAGAGTGCAAATTGTAATGTAGAAGGGCCTTGACCTATTTTCATCGGTTTCATCGATAAGTCGTCTCTAAGTCCGGATGTATACATAAGCGTTCGTCTCCCTTTCGTCCTGACTGAAGACAAGTCGTCTTCGAGTGTGCACCCGATGGCAAATAACACGAGCGTCCACTCCACTATCGACTCTCATGTATTTGTACCTTAATTCTTGGCTCGTACACCGAGGTTCGTGAAACCCTTACAGTCATCGAAGTTTTAACGGAACTGGAGTATTCGAGGAAGTATCGTTGAGGAGATGCGAGAATATGTAGTTACAATGTGCAAAGATTATACCTTCTACAGATTACTAATCGACGTTTCATTTGAGTCGTGCTAGTGTTGTCTACGCGATGTTAGCCTTTGCAACGTGCGCAACTTCATCGAGTGAAGATTCACTTCGGCAACTCGTGCAAACGATGTATAAATGTTGCGCTTGTCGCATTAATCGGTCACTCGGCAAAAATGGATTTTATGTTCAGAGTCTATATCGCTTTTGCGAACGGTGCAACCATAGAGCGATTTGAATCGTGGAAACAATAGTACATTATGCTACAAGGGAGGAAAGTACCCGGTTTTGAGCGTGAGGTATGCTGTTCGGACCCAGCGAGGGCAGCTGACGCTGGAACGAGGTCGCAATCGGGCTTCATCCCGCGTAGAATACGATACTTTTTTGCGACTTTGTCGAAATTACCACACTGTTATGCGTACAACAGCACTATTGTTGTTACAACCAATGTAAGTTAATGACAATTAGTGACAACGCGTTCGCTCTGATCGTGCTATAGGTTATGTCGCAAAGCATTCAGGAGCAAAGTCACCCCATTGCATGAAAATAAATGTTCAGTTGACTAAATAACAAACCGCGATCGGTATCCTAAAATGTTGAAAATTGGATATTTAAAACGCATGGAACATTTTTGGCCGCATTCAATCCGTAAAGTAAATGATCAAGATACTAAATCCCATATGTGCAATTCCAAAACGTTCGTCGGACATCCCGTACGCAAGCGTATTATTATTATTACTAGCACGATGGCTACGAGTGTCTCTCGAACTCCGTCTGATGGCGTCACTCGAGCACCTTATGTTTTTCGCTCGGGCAGTCTCTCGGTTTTTGCCCTAGGGTAGAAAAGTAGCAGCTGTCGGTCAAGTGCCCATGCGCACTAGTTATAGCTCGAAAAGTACCACTTTCGGCCCGCGTTGCACGCGTGCAATGCGGTCATTTCAGCACAGCCGGGAAAACAACACTCGCGTTAATCATAGCGTACAATCTCTTTCAACACCAACCTGAACATCCCTTTGCAATTAATTGTACCACAAATAGAATGTCTTTCTTCGAACGAACAGTAAGCGCGATGCATATTAGATTCGTAACTTCATAGTTTAACAAACAGATTTCGTTGAAAACGCTGAAAGATAGATTTTCTCATAAAGATCTCGACAACAATCATCTAGTGAAATGGATTCTAGGAACTCGATTCTTGTCTGTCAACGTCAACAAACTATTTAACTGGTGTTCGGGATTGGAACGAGGTCAAGTTACAAATTTTTTGTATAAATGCATAAACCGAAAAAAAAAACAAATCCTTTTAAGAACGCAGTAAGTTTTTTTCTCTCTTCTGCTAGAATAATATTTGTTGGCGACGATTGTCTGTAGGCTAAAGGCAAGCGCAGCCCTTTAAATTGAATTCCGTCGATCAGTAAACTTTGTTTTTCCGATAATCCGTACAGATGGAATCCACCATATTCTATCCGCAATCGGATTAATGCAATGAATAGTTTCAGTAAGTAGCAACTTCGAATGTCCTCCCCATCACGTGGACCTTCGGCAATTAATGATTTACTAAGGATTAAAACATTTTTTACTAATTTGTTTAAATCGGGCATTCTAACTCAGGATTGACTCGAATTACATCCTGAGAAAGCGAATTACTTTGGTATCCGTAATTGAACGCCTTCTGTTATCATCTATAACTTGTCTGTCTTAAAAAAAAAATAACTAGCTTTGTTTTCTCAGGAGCTAATATCTGATCAAGATATGAATCGAGAGTTCTTACAATTTAACGTATTTTATATCAGACGGACAGTTGAATAGAATGCAACATTATCTGCGTATTGTTGAATAATCTTAAAGTCCAGATCGATTACATTATCCAAGTCCATATAACACAAATCGCATGAAAAATAGAAGACGACTCAAAACAGTATCTTTCGGACGACCCCTTAAACACCATTTAGTCTCGACAATTTCCACAAAAGGGAATAAAAGTAATCTCGCTGACACGAAACTAAATGTCAAGATCAATATATTACGTGAGGAACCCAGTTCTGCACGCCTGTCCAGGAATACTGACGGTAGTGCTTTATTTATTTAAAAATTTCTATGTCCACATATAAAATAGATAAATTTGATTAAAATAATCGATTGTAACGTTAAACATTTTACCAGCCCTTTGCATGAACACGGAGCTAACGAAATTGCTGTAAGCTTTCTTCCTTTCGTTTTAGTGATAAATAATTCGGACATATATGTTAATCTTTACATCATTCTTCCTAAAAGAATTTAGAAACAAACATGTCAGGTAGAGTATTAAAATAATCAGGCAGGTAATTCTATCTATTCCTGTGAACTTAACTTGATTTATAAATTGCACATTGAATAATCGAGCGCGGCTCTTATAAATGTTAAAACTATATCCGGATTATCAAACAAAGGTTTTGGAATTCTCGTTCAAAAATGACATAGCGTATACTTAATATTTTGAATCTTCTCATATATTACAGATATTATATATTTCGATAATCTCTTATATTCATATTCATTTAAAAAGTAATTTTACTTATTTTTAAAACACTTAATATTCTTTCATAAGTACGCACGATTAGTATCTCATGGAAACCCCCGCGGAACCCTTTGAAACATTTTTTCTTCATTTTTCTCAGATTGTATCTCGTCTTGGCTTTCGCTTTCTTAAAGGCAAGAAAATCCATCTGACTCATCGAATGATTGAATTAAAAGATAGCAATTTTCTTTAATTCAATGAGTTTGACGCATTTTTTGTTCCACAAGGACCAGGAGGCTTCTTAATTTTATTGGATCCATGTGATACAGAACGTCAGAACCCTTTGCATTTGGGGTTGGGTCCCTGATACGATCTTCTGTAACGTTGCCTGCCTTGTATAAGTAGACGATTCGAATGAGAGGGGAGTATAGAGGTGATATCAGCGCAGTGGTTAACGCTCTTACTCTTTACTAGAACAATCATTGATCCCCGATGATCACCATACATTTTCTCTCTTCGATATTTCATTTCGGCAGGGCATCGTTACTACCATTCTACACACTTCCCCAAATTCTCCGTCCCGTTATCTCACTTCTATCAAACTCACAAATTTAGGGAATCCAATCAGAGTATCTGCATTTTTATTACTAAGTTCAGAATTTACTCTTATTCTCGATTCCAAGCTATTCAATAAATCTTCCCAATTAGTTTTCCTACAGTAGAATAACCTCATTAACTTTTAACGTATTTGCAGCTTCATTTTCATATCTATAACACAGCCTCACTTAGTAAACGAAGGATACAATCGGTATTCATGTTTTCCAGATAATGAGATGTTCAGGTAGAATCTAGCAGCGAAGCTCCAAACAGTTTCACCATCTTTCCAATTTGATTTCCCGTCGATCTTCGTTCGCTTGTTCAGGAGAAAGGTGTCGGTTGCTTTGACTTGCTTGTTTTCTCTCGTTAACACAGCATAGTCTAGGAGCACGTTTAAATATAAATTCTACCGAGATGCCCCATATTTTTGCAGTACACGATGTATCTTTGTACAAACACTTTGAAACTTAGGACTTACGAGAATACCATTTGTCACAGTTATATTTTCACTCTTAAGAAAATTAATGAAGTATCCACTCGTTTTTCTGCTTTTATGGCCCAAGCCGTTCGTAGTTCATGTTAATTTTGTACATTTTTTTGGGAGATTCTCAGAATAGCCATTGATTTTGCTGCTGTATCTTCCAATTGAACGTCTGTCACGAATGTAATACCGCACAAGGACTATCGGTGGATAAAATTGAAGTATCTTTTGCGTATAAAAATAGTGCAACTGAACTGGTAGCATTTCGGCTATGTGTAGCCGAACCAAGCTTTTAGAAAACCATTCGTGTCCGGATGACACACGTGGTGTTGTCTGGTCTAATTGAACGACTTCCGTTGCTGATAATTAAGGTGAGATTCGTCATTTTGTAGAACATACTTAGAAGAAGCGATACTTATCTCTGGAACGAATGATGAATTAAATAATTATTTAACGTATCAAAGAATTTTTGTTCTTTAAGGAAACTAATTGACATAGCGTTTGAACCTTCGAGTCTTATCGTCCTTTCTACGAACTTCGTGGGGTGCTATATGCAAATACACGTATAAATCGTAGTATCTCGTGTAATGAACTTAAAATGCGTCACGTAAAGCTAGAAACGTAGGCCTGAACGAGAAGCAAGTGATACGCCGGTCGATACATACGCTCTATCATTAAACGCGTCAGGCGTTGTAATTTGCAATTACTGGTTAACGACGCAGCCTTCGGCTCGGCACACGCTTCTCATTACGTTCTCGTTTGTATACACGAATTTCCCCTCTAGCTCTTCATCGTCAGCATCACTGAGTATTCATCGTTTATCGCCCCGTCGAGGACCTTGTCATTTGATCACATTCCGGGCGTGCGTGCATCCGAAATAAAAAAAAAATGTTGGCGCCGCAGCGAAAGTTACAGAAATATTATCATATATATTTTTATTTTATCGTATATCGATCGAGACATTTGTAAAGATATTTTTAAAACACATAATGATTATGTTTTTTTTAAATGTTAGACTCATAGATATAATTCTATCGTTCTCTATCAACTGGACCACTTCTGTCGATGTCTTCGATGTTTTAATTTACCAGTTTGTAGTTATGAGAAGCCTCTGTAATTTATTTTTGATTATTAAACCCAAACTTTTATTTGTATTCCTTGTGGAAACACTTGGTCACTCGATAAATGTGTCATTATATAATAATAATGATTTTCTATCAACTTTTCAATGTAGTCATATCTCTTGTATACACTTGATGCAAGTATATACAATATACAAAAAGTACTTTTATACTAAAGTGATTCATCGTATGACGTGAGGAAACGCACGAATTTTATTGCTACTTTATCATGCGATAGGTAGAGTTAGCGCGCGCGCGTGTGTGTGTGTGTGAGTGAGTGAGTGAGTGAGTGAGTGAGTGAGAGAGAGTGAGAGAGAGAGAGAGAGAGAGAGAGAGAGAGAGAGAGAGAGAGAGAGAGAGAGAGAGAGAGAGAGAGAGAGAGAGAGAGAGAGAGAGAGAGAGAGAGAGGAGAGAGAGGAGAGAGAGAGAGAGAGAGAGAGAGAGAGAGAGAGAGAGAGAGAGAGAGAGAGAGAGAGAGAGAGAGAGAGAGAGAGAGAGAGAGAGAGAGAGAGAGAGAGAGGAGAGAGAGAGAGAGAGAGAGAGAGAGAGAGAGAGAGAGAGAGAGAGAGAGAGAGCATTCATAGCGTCACGTATACTTTTACTACTTTTCTCCCAACAGCTCCAACAGAAATTAATTTCTTGGCTGTAATATGTGAATCGTTGAATTTTTAAGCTTTCCTAGTTACGCTCTGATATCTTTTAGCAGGCACTACGCGTCGTTTTAACTTTGACAACACGCATTTATTGAACCAAAGATCTGGAAGCGAAATCAAGATTAGAACTGTTCTATTGCTTATCATCTATACACGAAAGTGTTTAACTGTACAATAATCGCGGAAATCATTTTAGAATGAATTCATTGTAAGTTTATTAATGGAAGAAACGATATTGCAAAATAATATTTTCATTGCTTAATATGTAAGGGCACTAATGCTGCAGAAACAATTTTTAATAAAACATTGTTATTACTTTTTTTTCTACTTTAATCACGTAGGTATAAGCCGAAAGTTAAAAATGTAGATTTTCTTGCACTTTTAAAATGTATTTCTTAACGTATTTCTTCAGTAGTTATTTCTTGGGGGAAATTAATATTTGTTGGTCGATTATGGTGTATTTTTGTCAAAAAAATGCAGCAGAATTACTCGAAATTTATTAGATTCCAAGTGTTTACTGATGTTTTTCAAAAAATTTGAATCACTCGATCGATTCTCGTAAAATTTTGTACCAATCATTGTTTAATGCTAGTCTGTCTGGGGAAATTCAAACTCGATATCTTTAAATTTGAACGAGCTGCAGTGCGAAAATACATTTTTTCAAAAAATGTAAATGCAATAAAACTTGTAAACTCTTTGACCGATTCGCTCTAAATTTAATCCCAAACCATGTTTAATGACAGTCCATATGTAAACCAAATTTAAGCCCGATAATTTAAATGTGAATTTAACTAAAATGACATCGGAAGTTATTTCATCCTACTTAGATTTATTTTCATATGAATACTTTTTAAAACTAAAGTCCTTCTTATAGTTTTTTACAATCAGGGGTTTTACAAATTTTTTAACAATTTCTCACTCTTAAAAGTTAGTTCAATGTGACTTTCTACAGCATTTTTATAATTTATATATATTTATATATACATAATTAGTTCCTATATTTGTTGAAACTAAAACAACTAAATAATTTTCAATAATTCTATTCTATTTAATCGCTCAATCATTTTTCCACTCTTGTATTTATAATTTAATCAACAAACGTAATTAGAAAATTGCATTGCGTTTTTATTAATTTCCAGTTGTTAACGACATTTCCGAGGTACAACAAACTTATTAAAAATGACACGCTGTTGAATAAAATATATATAGAAATATTGACTGAATCCCACGTGCTCTTTCTCTCACTTCACCGTGAGCGCTCTGAAGTTAGGTACAGATGAACGATTATAGTAGGAATGACGGCCATCTTGTGGCATTTCGATATATACAACTGTTTTTATCTTTCTGAAATCTCACATAATATATACAATCTAGGATAAAAATGGAGGTTACGATGCACAGTTTTGTTAAGGGATCTTTAGCCGATTCGGAGAACATCGGACGCATAGAAACTGGCATATTCGCGCCATGTCAGTGAAACGCATACTCCCGTAATATAAAGTAAAAATCGTTCATGTGACCCGCATTGCCCCAAAGAATTGTATATTTTCGTCGCCCTCTCGTCCAGTGGGTTGTCGACCTCGTGTGGGGATAATCCGATTATTCGTTGAAAGCCAACTATGTCGTTGGTGGTTTCTGTGAACGAACTATATTCACAATCTCGGACACGCGGAGAGAAGCGATGAAACGGAAGAGAGATAAAAACATGGAGCAGACGGAAATAAGTAGGGAAGTTGGATGAGAGTGAGCGCGCGAGATATATTGAATCCGTAAACGTTCTAGAGGGAGCCTGTGGGAAATCACGAGTCTGGTAAAAAGGTCGACGGTCTTGGAATCGAGATGTCGATGACTTCTCACATCTTTCATCCATCCTTTCCCCGCCTTACGACATAGGTGCGGAGAAAATTGTCTTTGCTATAGTGAAGCAAGATTTATACATGAAATAAACCCTTTTTCCCTTTAACTTTGCCATTGGTATAAGCTAAGTGGATAGCTGAGGTTATATTCGGGCAGGTGTTGACAAAACATTCGCGCAATGCTTCGTGGGATTCATGAAACAGATGTCCATACCCATCTAAATATTAATATTTTCCATACAACGCCATTCAGAGATTATTGATATTTCAGGAAATAACAAAGTATCACCACACGCGGAATTAAACTCTGCGTATGGTGACATTTTGCTTTTTTTCCGAAACGTCTACGGTATTTGAATCGTGTTGTTTACAGTTGTTGTTACCGACTGAGTAGGTTTCACCTCAGCTTAAGTTACCCTACGACGATATTGCGTTTAAAGGCCGACCGGTGATCTAATTTGTATATTATTTAGGGGGGTTCTCGGCGCGTATTTCTCGTGTGTGTACGAGTTAAACGGTTTCAACCTCTCATCACGTTGGACCGAACTATCAGTAATTAGAAAGGCTACATCTATTAAAATACTTAAAAATGGATCTAATAGAGTCACGTAGAAACGTTGAAAATGGCCGAGTTTGGCGCACTCGACAGCTGTGTTTTTAGCTTATAAGTTGACAGGCTTTGACAGTTTTCCTTACAATATTACATCCACTTTTAAGTGGAAACAGATACTTCGTAGAAGAAATGTAATTATCCCCACTGTTGTTCCTTATTATGGCTCAAAAAGTGTGAGTACGACACTGCTCCGTTCGAAATCAATATGGCGAGGTAACATTGTAATACTTTATCTACGAACGTTCAGGCTATAGCGAATTTCTCGTTGACACATTGTCTGCTTGTTTTCACGGCTGTGTAGAGCCCCGAGTAGCCCCGAGTGATCGTATTGTATTCGTTTACCCGGAAGTATATTGCTATCCCTTGCGAGACGGCCTCCAGCGACAGGCCGGGGCTGGAAAAAGTCAGCCGAGAAAACGCACTGACCTACTAGGAGGTTATAATTCCTATAGAAGAATTGAATGTACGATCTGTATGATTTTATCAAATATTATAATAGGAATAAGAGAATCGTTAAAATTATTAGGTTATTGGTTTTTGCGTTCGCTTTTGAAACAATTATTTATGCAACATACTCTATCGGAACGAGAAATTTGTCTTGTCCTCCGCGGCCATTTTTCCTTAGATCCTTATTGTTCTGGGATGGTGAAACCACCCGAGTTACCCGCTTAGCATAATCAACGATGCTTTTATTGGAAGCGTGTTGTCCTTCGCCTTAAATCCAATAGCAAAAAAGAAGATGCTTATGGATGAAGACATCATTAGACACATCCCTATACACATCATTCCATCCTGCCAATGATAGTGGTCCAATTACGTCTGGCAGACCCTTCTTCCTCTGTCGTTCTCAATAAACCAAAGTCCTTCCATAAGTGTTATCGACCCAGCAGCGATAGATGTCGAGGCGAATCCTACCGACGGTGTACGGTGCACGTAATTGATGGGGGAATCCATGCGGAACACACAAAGCAACGAGACGTGAGTGAGTCGCTTTCGAGGGGGGAGGACACTTTTAATGGGATATTTCGCCCTCCTAAAGCAATGGAGTAATCAAAACGAAAAACGTTGATTGACGCCAAGTTTGCTCTCACCGCGTCATTTTTGTATTCGTTTACCCACTTTGTAATTGTCTTATGTGTATGAACAAATTCCGAGTCGAGTCGAACGACCCTTGTAACATTTTCCTCCTTTATCTTCGACTTAACTTCCGCTATCCAATATCCTTTTTCTTCGGTTTTTACCCTCTTCAGCAGCTTTGCTCACTCGTGAAATATTAATTTTCTAGCTTGTTGGGCAAACTTTCGAGATCCTTGCGCGTGCTTCCCGTACTTTACACGTTGGGTATATACATACATGTATAGGGTACGTTCTGGGACTTTAATAACCTGTGCGCGTCGATCCAGGGCAATGTTACCGCACGGTGCACCACTCCCGCGGGGTTTCCGTCAACTTTGAAAGCAACCGAACAGGCTGTAACTTCTAACGGTTGATCGACTTCGAGGACCGAGAGAGTGAGATAAACCCTGCAGTAGGAGTTTCAATATATTTGGTTCAACGCGATGACGATGTCTTTTACGTAGAATTTCCAACCACCATAGTCACTTCAGCGATGACTATGATCGACGATTATTACCGACAAACCGCATTATTCTCTAGCATTTTTTACTTATACTTATGTTTAAATAATATTATCAAGATTGAATTTAGTCAGAAGGAAGAAAATTGTATCTGACGTGGCGAAATAAATATTGAACCGAAGGGATTAAGGCATTCGAAATACCGCTATCAAATATACAATGCAACGAGTATTGCATCTTATTCATCCCTGTACGGTGGAAACACATAGATCTTGTCGAAAGAGCTTAAGAATGAGCCAGAGTGAGAAACGTACCTCCCTCGTGGTTTCTGGGTTTGCTCGTTAGCTTTCGTGGGAACTGAGTACCACGATTATCGCCAAGGACCTTTGTGCGGTGAGCAAATAGAGTTGCATAGTTAACTGTGCTTGAGAGGGTTATAGAGAAGTGTAATAGTGGGGTAGGTAGAAAGCACAGGGATAAATGGCGAGGTCACCGGGATCTCTAGGAAGGTCATTTGAGGTCAAATGGTTGTGCTTCGATAGTAAATGCATAGGGGAGGTGCGTTTGGTGGAATAGCTGTGGCTGTGAAAGACGGAAGAAGTATGATCGAGTCACCATCAGGGTGCCAAAGATTTTGTAGTTATTGTTACAAACTATAAACAATCCGCTTGGCGAAAACGGATTCGTTTGTATTTAAACGAAAATATTTTATGACATTTGATATATTTCATTTAAATACAATTATTTAAATTTAATTGACTCGTTTGAAATAAATTAATAATATAAATCATTTGCATAAGTGCGAGAAGGAGAATAACGATGAAATGTACAACAATTACAGTGTGACGATTGTTTGTAGAAGATGAAGAAAGCTATCACATCGTGTGATTGCTTTTTAACATAACACGGAAACGTCTGCAATACGTCAGAGATGTTGAAATATGTTTCGAAGACGTATTTCACAGGGTTATAAGACGTTTGTGTTATCTGGGTTGTCATCAGATCTTATGATTCCCATGACCCCGATGTCATAGGTCGCGAGAGATATGAATCCGATTACATTAACGAGAAGAGTTGTGCTCCGTGCCTTTTGGTTCTGTTCCTATAATACGAGTTCGTATATAGCAAAGGAATAAATGCAAGATAGCCAAGCTTATCCCTACGGAGGAAGAGCGTCGAGGTCATCCAGAAAAATCGAAAGGTCGTGAGAGGTCAAAAGCTTGGTGAGTCCCAGGAAGCTAGACGCTTGGAAGGTTCTCGCTGTCCGGGTTATATTGAAATAACTTTTTGTCAGCAAGCGTTCCAAATAGCGACCTTGGCAGAAAAGTATGATAAAGGAGGCGAGAAAAGCAGGAGACCGTGAGCCAACCCATCCTCCCACCTTGCGTTTCTTTGCGAAGAGTTTTGCAAAGTACGATAAAACGGCTATCAACGCTGGGAGTTTTGTGCCAGTTTGGTACCACAAAGAGAAGGGACGAAGACGAAGGTTACAGCGAGAAGAAGGAGAGCGGAAAGAAAGGAATTGTTCTGGTCGCACGATAAAGTATGGATGAGCGAAGGGGCGGTGCAGATATCTCGTTAGCTCGCAATATTCGTCCTTACACTCCACGTCCAATTCTTTCTGGTCTCTCTGTGTGAGTTTTCCCGTCCATCGGAATCTTATCTATATCCATCAATCTAAACCGCGTTTGCGAAGAACAATAAAACTGGTAGCAGTAGTCGAGTGCTTTTGTAATGGTTGCCCGTGACACAGCGCGAAAATAAAGATAAACGGGATAAAATTGTCATGAGGGCCGTGATGATCCCACATTAGCCCTTTAGTGCTTGGCCGTACCCGCGTTCACTTTTTGGATACTTTATCTTATTTTATTCTTATACTTTAAGTGATCCAATAAAAGGGAACATCAGTAGATGACAACGGTCACACCGTAAAGATCTAAAATAAAATAATTCGTCAATTGTTATTGCAAAAACAAAAAAGTTTCTTTTATTTCATTTCCTTTCCTCAAAATCGTAAAATAAGGATGAACGAGGTAAAATGGTCATAAGGGCCGTGATGGTCCCACATTAAGTCTACATTAGCACTTTAGTGTTTGGCGTACGCACGTTCACTTTTTGGACACTTAATTTTATTTTATTCTTACTTTAAATGACTTTCTTTTAAGGTAAATGATCCAACAACGGAAACACTACTAGATGACAACCATCGTACCGCATACATTAAAAAATAGATAATTTGTCAATTATTATGGCCAAAAAAAAAATGTTGTCTTTTATTGCAAATTTTTTTCTTTCAAAATCGTATTTGAGGTGCGGGAAGTTTTTTTTTAAATGCGGATAAATAGCAGCCAGACTTGAAGGTTCACAACTGATCAAATAAGTTTATAATTTGTTGATATTTTTACACTCTCACCAGCTCCCGAACACTGTGTAACATTTTGTTGACATTACCTTACACCACTTTTTGTCAGTAAAACAAGGTGCCTGAAAAATGCAATTGGTAGCACAACTTTAGTGGTTCAGTTTACAAAATAATCTTTGTTTCAAGTAAATATTTTTTGTTTACCAGTGCACCAGACACGTCGCGAATGTAACAATTTTTTTTTATCAGTGTAAACAAAAATTTCGTTGATTGTATTAAAAGTAAGTTTACAATGCCAATTCATTAATTTATACAATAAATGAAATATAACGTGAATCCATGTTGTTTTCTGACTGTAAAAATGTATTTTTAAAAATCAAATAATAACAAACAGTAAACAATTGACTAATTCGATTATAATTAAGTTGAATTAATTAATTCTTCTCTCAGTGTGTACGAAAATATTTTTTATAGAAATTCCGATCGTTGATGTTTCCAAGAGATTTCATTTTCCCTGCACTCTTCTATTTCATGTTCACAGACGCGACTCGAAGACTATGGAAGCTTATGGCAATAGTCGGTGATCCAGATAGAACGCCACGATGAAGCAGACTATTCGGAGAAACGCAATAACTTGAAGAAAACGAGTGAAGTGGTAAAATCTAGCGACCATCATAATCTCGAAGCAACCTTGAAGAATGAGCTGCTTCTTCAATAACTGGGTATACGTAACGATTCTAACAAACAGCCTTGACATCGATTCGTATCAGGTCGCTGAGATTATACTCGGTCGTGAAGCTTACCGTCTCGAGGCCCCCAAACCTATCCCTCATTAACCTTTTCGATGACAAAATCAAGTCTAAGCCTATAGCCGATCGATGCACCGGTACGTCCATGTCGCCTAAGGGTTTAAGCGGATTATCTTGTCTCGGTCGTGGGAGACTTCGATCCTGGTATTAGGATGAAATAATCAGACGAATCTCGATTATATGTTTCATATACATTATCATTCATTAATGTCTGGATCATGTTCCCTAGTTCGTTAAATGGCGAATACATATGTAAGGTAGTTGTAACATTCTTGGGCCACTGTAGAAGCAATGTGTCAATGTGTTCTTTGATCATAGCAACGTCTCGAATATTGCAATGGTACATTGCAATGGAGATTATATGGACAGTGAGAGTCTGCGGTTAAGAATGTAATTGTAGTAAAGTTATTAGCGTCAGAAGAAAAATAAACACCAAACCATTGCTACGTACACCGTTCTTCTGATCATACTACCTGATATATTTTGTCACACTGATAACGAATCTAGCCATGGATTTGTATGTTTCAATATAAATATTTTACTACAGCTTCATCGTTATATATTACAACAGCGAGTGTTATTTCAGATATAAGTAGCAGTTATAACGATCACAATTCATGTAAAAATTACTACGAAAAGATTACTATTGTCTTTATATATAAACTATAAGATCAATATTTAAGTTCCTGAACCTCGGTATACCGAACATGGCCAATGAAATACTTTCCGCTTTTCAGAGCGAAATAATAAATAACGAAAGAATAACAAATATGACTCATTACTTATCACGATTAAGAGTGAATTCACCTGTGAAGGTGGCGTATATTATTAGATCTATGTATATATGCGTGACAGTATTCGAGTGGTTAATACTCATTCGTATTTGCGGTAATACGACCGGCAATTTACTCTCGACCATTATTTTCTTATACTATACCTTCTTCGTTATTATTATCGAATAAAGTCTCGAACACTCATTAGACAACACGAAATATCACGATTAGACATTGTATATAAAGTGATGTAACTTTCTTTTTTATTCGTTAGGCCAAAAATATCATGGAGCACGTCAGAGCGATTGAAATTAGGTTCAAGGCTGATGTAGCAATTTTTTAAATATTTTATGTAGATTAATTTATCATTTTCTTTGACGTAAGATCTGATATAACAAACCTGAAAAACTGTTTAAAAATTATTTTGAATTATAAACAATTTTTAAAATATATTACTTTATCTTCATGCATGAAAAAAAAAAGATCAATTGCAATTAGCGACATTCAACTATGCCAACAAATAAATTAGTGGGATTTAACAATATTTTGGTAACGCGAGTATCAGTTATTAAAACTAATTTTGGTTCTTCGTGTGGGGGTATGGTGACTGTTATCTTATTGTCAATTATATTTGATTAAGTCGTCGGTTGCTTAAAATCTTTATTTCACGACTCATGTAGCAATTTTTTAAACTTACGTGTGGATTAACTAATAATTTTATGTTGTGTAAAATTGGAATTGCGAACTCACGTATGATTCTCTGAATTTAATTTTTGTCGTACAAATGATTAACCAGGTTCTAAAACTTAGCATTATCATTATAAAAAATATTCATTAGCTTCCAAGAATTTAATTTTTTAACATTGCTTTAGACTGATGGAAATAAAAAACGACAATATATATTGGTTCTGATTGAAAAAAGAAATAAACACGCGTGGATTAACGTAGAATTGTATAATATAATGATCAACAGTTTAATGTAGATACGAACTAGCGTATTTACGTAATAATAAATGCGATTCTCACCAATATACAGATTCTTTTCTATGAATAACAGTTAACTCAATTCTGGCTTCCTTATCGAGGAAGTGGTATTAACATTTTCAACAAAATTTGGTTAAATTGTAAATTTTATCAAGTTTAAACCCTTTGATCGATTCTCACTAAATTCAAGACCAAGTATTTTCATCTAGCCAATTTGTATATCGAGTTTCGATTTGATCGATGAAAATTTACGAAAATTAAAGTGAAAATAGTTTTTTTCGAAAAATTATAAAAATTCATAATTCTATAAAATCTGAACGCCTTGATCGATTCTTGCCAAACTCAATGCCGAACAACCTTGTTCCCTTGTATATTCTTGAAGAAAGTTTTAACTCGATAGCTCAATTATTATGAAAATTAAAGAGCGTGCATCCTTTCTTCGAAAAATTCAAATAAACGTAGAATGAGACACCCGTTAGCGATTTGGATGAAAATTGCAGCAAACTGACGGGGGTTGCGAACCGACTTGTGTGCTAAGTTTCAGAAATACCATAAGTTCCAGTGATCCGTTCTTGAGATATAGATATTTCAATTTTCCAAGCTCATCACACACACATACACACGCGCACATGGACATTTTTTCTAAATATCCAATATTTAATTTCAGAAACTCGACAAAAATGTTTAAACAAAAACAAGGATTCCTCTATAAGAAAGTTAAAAAAGAAATAAAATATACAATATAAAAATTAAATAGCGATATCATAGTACAAACATTTATTATCGTTAAGCGACTGTACAGATAAGAATGAAATAGGTATTAAAAATTGAAATATCAATGGTAGATACAATTGGAACAACGTGATGCTTGCCACGATTGCATAGATCGTCATAATCGCTTTTGTTATTTCAGTAGGATTCGAGTAATCAGGAATATACATCATAAATAGAAATATCATTTGGCAAGTCAGAAGACAAAATTATCGACGACGACATCGTCGTGTAGTTTTCATTGTACGTGAACCTTACGTACAAATTACGATAACTGTTCCCGTGGTGAATGCGCCAGTGGAATTTCCGCGCGTGGATCGACAGCCGTGTGGTCCTGTAAAACGGTCCATGGCGCCCATGAAGAGAAATCGCAACCAAGAACGCAAGAATAGTAAGTAGATACAGGAATATATTACAAAGCCAAATATTATTCGCATCTTGAGGAATAATTTCATTAATAAATCAATGGGAAGTTTTCAATGAGACATAATAGAGTTCGATTTTTTTTAACGTTTTTTTTTGTGAATAATTTTCACAGTTGGTCGTCGACGTGGAAAAAATTCAGGTAGAAAGGGTCATAAATATTCCGGGAGTTCTGATGGTTCACGAGTCGAGAGACGATCTAGACGAAAAGTAAACGGCTACAAACTCGAGACGACTGAAATCCGGAACAAGAACAAATACCAAAGAATGGGTGCTGGACGATATTCCAAGTTAGCGAGAGGTGGAACTCACGGATCTACCGACAGTGGATCTGCGTCAAAGGATGAATCCGGTATTTGCGAAATTCTTACTCAACAATGTAGAATATGTACTTCGCACAGAAAATAATTCTTTCATAAAATTCAACGAATATGAGAAAAAGATTGACAAAAGTTTTCATGGACTGAAAACTACGAAATACGTTTGAATGAACATTTTTTTTTTAAACGCAAAGAAATACAAACAATTTCTTTGTCCCTCTTTTTTTTCTTTTAAACTTGATCTTTTCAATATTTATTTATTAAAATAATACATGACATGAGAAAAAAAAAAGATTTTTGCTTCTTCATTGTACAAAATTTTGTTTTTACGAACTTTTTGTTGTTGAGATTTTCATGTCAGGCTACTTAAGATTATCTAAGAGGTCAAGAAAAGTGATTTATCATTTGTTATTATTTGTATTATTAATAAGTAAGGTGGTGTGCGGCCGATGATAGAAAAATATAAGATTCCTGTTAGCCAGCTATTACGAGGCCAAAGGAGGTTGCATTGAAAAATTCATAACATTTTACATTTCCGTCCTTAATGTTCTTCGGAACATATTAGAACTCTACATACTGTGGTCGGCTTGTAATATGTGAATTTTAAATTTTCCTAAGTCAATAGATATCAATTGGATGTTATTATATTGGTTTTCTCAGACTGGTGGAGGTAGAAGATACCGGTGATTGCATCAATTCGAGAAAAAACGAGAAGTTATTAAACACTCAATGGCAAGTGAAGAATGATCACGTGTTAATGAGACATGTCCTATCGATACATACAAGTAAAATATGACTTTGATCCAGAATGAAGTCAGTGAATCGATTAAAAATGAAAATAAAAATGAATAAACGGGACTTAGCATGTTATCAAACCGCATATTGATGATAGCGAATACTAACCGAGTGAGAATAGTATTATTCGTCTGATTTCGTAACGTTCTATGTCCCCTTTATGATGTTTTGAACATTTTTTAACCGATTCACTAACTTCATTTGGGTTCGGAATCATCTTACTTGTTTGCACGGATACGACATGTGCCTGCTACAATACGTGCTCGTACTTTACTCGCCCGTGAGCGTTTACTTCTGGCTTTTCTCCAGTTTTACTTTTCGGTTTTAGAGTCAATAGTGTTCTCCATGGGCTTTCGTCACTTCTATGTCCCGTTTGTGGTTTTTAAAATATTTTGTAATCGATTCACTAACTTTATTTAGGTTCAGAATCATCTTAATTGTTTGCATGGAATCGACATGTGCCCGCTACAACACGTCCTCGTTCTTCACTTGCCTTTGAGTGTTTACTTCCGGTTTTTCTCAGATTTTACTTCTCGGTCTGATGCAATTACGGAATTTGAATTCTTACATCAGTCCAAGCAAACCAATATCATAACTTCCAATGATTATCTATTGACATGGGAACGTTTAAAAATAACATATTATAAGCAGAACACAGTCTATAATTTTTTATTATTCCGACAAGGGTTCGCGCTAACGATCGAAAAGTAAAAGTGTTGTGAATTTTGAAATTCACGACATTTGGCCTCGTAGTAGCCGACTATAAGAATTTAATATTTTTCTATCATCGGCCGCACACCATCTTTATTATAATAATTATTATAAATTATAATTAACAATAAAGGTAATTACAAATAATAATTACAGTTAACTGAAAAAGACGTTACAATGAAATATTAAAAATTATTTGTGTTCAGGGGAGCTTCGTGCAAAGCGGTATATTCGTAAAGCTCTGAAATTCGGACTCGCGTCCGGTTATTTGATTCCGGATGAGAATTCCGGACGTCAAGTATTACGAGTGCCCTCGGATATTGTGCAATTTGGGGTCGGAGGTAGAGCTGGGCGAGGTAGAAATGATGGGGGAGCGAATGGGTCATCAATGGAAGGGCGGAGTCGAGCGAGGCGCGGCGCTCGCACTACAGGTGCGGGAAAGCGTATGACAGGAAACAAGGCGGCAAAAATGAGACAGAAAAACATACGTAAACGTGGTCGATCCAGGACCAAGAGTCCAAAAAAGCCAGCCCAAAAGCGTCGAAAAAAGGGAAGCGTCAGGTGAGCAAACTCTTTCTACATTGACACGGCATTTGTACGATTGCATAAATTCAAATCAGAGACTGAGATAAACTCGCGTACTTACGTTATTATGTGAAAGCATCTACGGTAGTTTAAGGATTGGGCAATATTAGTATCGTAACGCTTTACGGTGATACGTTTCGGCCCTTTCACTCAATGTTCAATAGGACCGTAACGCTTTATGGGGTTACGTTTGGCCATTTTACTAAATTTCCAAATGATCCTAACGCTCTATGGCGTCGCTTTTAGCAGGAAGAGAAAGATGTTTTTCCATCAATAAATAACGAAGACAGAAATTAAGCACCTTCATTTAAATGATTTTAATTTTGAATTTCTTCGTTACAGCCGTACAAGGACGAAGGTACGTATCCAGAAACGAAAACGTGTTCCCGAAGGCAAAAACGGCGGGCCAGCGACGACGAAGAAAGGAGCAGCTGACGTCGATGACGCCGACGACGATGACGAGGAACGTAATCCTGAGGAGGATGGCGATAATGACAACGGCGGTTCTAAGAAATTGCCGGTTTCTTCGAGACCCGGCTCTGCTGCGCCAGCTTCTGGCAATCATCCGACTGACGATAAGAAGAAGGAAGACGATGAAGCTTCTGAGCCTTCCGGCGAAGAAGGAACTGACGAAGAGGAAGAGGAAGAGGAGGAGGGAGAGGAGGAGGAGGAGGAGGAGGAGGAGGAGGAGGATGGACTCGAGACAGAAGGAACGAATGACGAGGGCGGAGAAAATAAAGCCGACAACAGCTAGAATCATCCAGTCCTTAAAAATCGATGATATAGTTTGTAGAAAAATTTACGCCGTGTCCTATAGTCTTATTTAATACATATTTTATAGTCGTCGTTTTTTATTAAAAAAATATATATATTTTATACATTGTTGGAAATAAATGTTAGGAATTGCATAATTTTTAAATCAATTGTAAAATGTTATTTGTTTTTTCAATCATCGGCCGTATATGTTACTTTTACAGCAAACGATGCAATTGTAATTACTTTTGGGGTAACAATTTTACGCGTTTCATTATGAAAATCGGACCAACGCCAATTTATCTTCCGTCTGCACGGAAAGAAAAGAGTAATTGGGAATACTAATTAATGATTTCTGTCAACAAGTCGATACAATTGGCACAGGACCAACTTCGTTGATTAAAGGTACTACAACGTTGTTCATAATAGAATACCTGCGGTAACAGTTACCAACCGATATTGCAATCCCAACTCACCGGTTGGTTGGTGCAACCAATCAGTTCCGTCTTGTCGAGAAGAAGAAGGCAACTCTGTCAGTCAGAAAACTAAGATTTTTCTGTATGTTACATTTTTACCCAGTCAACTGTTAAATATGATTTAAAAAATTATCATTCGACGATTGAAATGATGAATTTTTCTGTCGTTGTCAGAACCGATAAGGTCAATGAGTTCTCTAGTAAACATATTTTGGGCTTTTCCTGATTGAACTTATTGGTAATGGTTCTGACAGCGACGGAAAAATTCTTTATTTCTATCCTCAAATGTTACATTTCGTATAATATTTAACAGTTGACTGGAAAGAACAATATAACGCACGCGTGACCTTAATTTTCTGGTTGACTGGGTTGTCTTGATAATAGGGCATGAACTTTCGTTTTTAATATCAGAAATAGAGATACAAAATTCGGGATATTAGAATTTCTTTTACACTTTTATTCAGCTGTTTTATTTTTTAAACGAATAGTTCCAGGTGTCTAATGCATCACCTATTTACTCCATTTGTAAACTGAGACTTGATTTTTCGTACACCTAGTAAATCGAGTTTTCTTTACGAGTATTCGTGTTCCAATATAACGTGAATTCTACACGAGTAGACAAACTCGCCAGCGTGATTGATGAACGTGGCGATAGAAAATGCCACATGGGGATAGAGTCGAACGTGACACGCACCGGTGCATGTACGACGTTCGGTGCATCGGTTTCTCCATTACATTCGCAGGGGATTCTTGGTGTGGTTGGTGTACGTACACACGCCCGACCAAATAGAGTATATATGTGGCATGAATTATCAATAGATACATAAGATATAATGCAACTGGATCCACATCGCTATAGTTACTATACACCGGCAGCGCATATCGTTTTTTTCCCCGAGAGCCTGGCACGAACGAATTACTCTTGACCTCAGTGTGTCGTCACGTAGACTAAACAAAAAAAAGAGAGAAAAAACGACGAACGTCTGCCTCGGATCTTCCCTGATAAGTACCAGACTGTATGCGCCGTAACCACTAAACGAGACGACCAACGATAACTACTAGCAGCAGTAGCACCACTACCACCACAATCAGCAGTAGCAGCAGCAGGAGCAGGAGCAGCAGGACCAGCACCAGCAACAGCACCAGCACCAGCAACAGCACCAGCACCAGCGGTAGCAGAAGCAGCATGGGATAGGAGTGCAAGGATTTCCGAAAAGTGCCACCGAGCAAGATCCGACAAGATTGAATCGGCTCTAAACTCCCTTGGTAAAACCACCGAAAACTCGTTCAAGGACGAGAGTGAGAGAAGGAGATACGGAGAATGCGATTGGGGCTGGCTCGCGAGCTCACTCGCTCGGAACAATGTATCCTCTGGGATAAAGTTTTTCTGCCTTCTTTCTTTTCCCGTTCATTATTCCGTGGCTATCTTCTCACGATTTTCTCCTGCCCAGGCTTCACAGCGTGCTCCGTTCTTCTCTTATATAGTATTCCACTTTTTTCGGGAACTATTCTCAGGACCCAACGGTACGATATTCCCTTTCAAAGCATCAAATTTTTACAGGACAATTACGTAGACGATCTTTGTAGTAAAATATAACATTTTTTTTCTAGCAACTTATATTATCAATTTTTATCTTAAGTGCACTAAAACTAAAGTGTTCAATTCAATTTACTTTCTAGCGCTGTTACTTAATTTTGAATTGCTTATCTATTTTTCATTAAATTATATTTCATTTTTACGACGTCTCTTTAACCCCTTAAACGGTTAAGTGGAGTGTTACACACCCAAGCGTTCCAACTTTTCTACGTGATTCGCTGATAGTGGCCGTGTGCCACGCTTTATACATTTGTGCTTTCCGATGCCTCTGTCGTAGCATCGCTGATTAACTTATCATCAGACAGCGATTAACGTCCCTACAGTCAAGACATGGATATCCTCGAATGAATATCCTTACGAGAAACGCGTAGGAGAGAACGAAAGAAGAGCGAGCTAGATAGAGATAGACGCAATAAATAATTTATTTATTCGATTAACACGATACATGATCTAGCTGAATCATCCTCAGATATTGGCACAATCTGTCTTAAAGGATCCTTTTCGTTCAGTTTGTTTTATTTATTTGAGTCGAATATAAATTGCCGGAAAAAATCGCTACGTTCTATCGCTGTCGACCACTTTCCATATCTTTCCGCGTCGGAAAATGTTAATTTCTATTCAAATTGATGAAAAATTAGATCGTGACATGTTTTTTTGTTACAAATAAATCAATGTATGTTGCTTCATCCTTGTAGCCGAAGATTCGTTATCAAAAAAAATATTTTCTCGAGATTTTAATGTATTTAAATTTAACAATATGAATAATGGTTTTTAATTGAAAGATTAAGTATGTCGATACAATTAATTAAGTGCATAATTTATCTAATGGAATGCTGGAGTAGATTTTTTGACCGACTTCGGTCGGTAAAAGACTAAATGAAGTGAGACATATCCGTCGACCTTTTGTAATCTAGGGATATGGCTCACATTGTACAGAACTGTAATGTAATACGTGCAAAAAATGATAATAATCGTATATTACTGACCCTTCAAAAATCCAATATGGCCGCTCGAAATGTCAACAACATCAGTTTTTGTAGGATATAAACCTTTTTGGAACTCGCATACTTCAAACCGTACCGGACGTCAATTCTTTGAGGTTTTCGAAACATTTGAATATCATCAGAGAGTCGATCACACAAAAGAAATTAACGTACTCAGTCGGTAACAATAACTGTAAACAATAGGATTTCGATACCGCAGACATTTTGGAAAAAAAAAGCAAAGGATCGCCACACGCAGAATTAAACCATGCGTTTCCCGAAATATCAATAATCTCTGAATGACTTTGTATGGAAAATCAGCAGATATCTCTCTCACTCTCACATGTCACGTGGTATATATGTTTCGTTTCGTCTTAAAGAAACACCTCAATATCCGAGACTTTAACAATGTTTTCACTTCTTTATTATTTATTTATCAACAAGTTTACACCTCATTTCAGTATTTGCATAAAATTACATGAATTACGGTTATCACTGATTTAACCGTCGTGCATTGAAGTTAATTTTACATTTATCGTAACTAGCTATTGGATTTATCACGTAGCTCGGGCGCACGCTGCCGCACCACGTGGTTACGGATTCGCACGCGAACCACGTCGGTAAGGATCGTTGTTGTCGTCGTCGAGAAGAATATAGAACTTTTCGGGCGGTCCGGTGGTGGAGGAAACATCGAAGCGCGCGGGGTGCGCGTTATCCCACCGGTGGTTGTGACGCCGGTGATCGACGAAGACGACGCTTAGTCAGCACGCGGCAACGCGACGTGAATCACACAACATTTTAACGAACGGCAGCGAACTTGACCCGTAACTCGTACTCAAAGTTCTTCAGTGAACTCCCTTCACGCGTAAAATAATAACAATCCACCAAATTTAGCAAAATTAGCAAGAAAATAAAAAAAAAATCTTATTTCGTTTTGTTATCTTTATTTATCAGTGATATATTATGAAAGGACTGTTTGTTTTAAAGTTTGTGATAATATCGGCACTCGAAGATTTGACTTTTGGAAGATTTCATCCTCTGTACGGTGAGTCTCGAGTTTTACGATCTTTTTACGTCTCGCGGTTTTCTACATTTTTATCCATTTTATATATTTATATATGTTTGTATTAAACGATCATAGTAAACGATTAGCTGTAAGTGTTGTTGTGCCAGATCGTCGTAAAGTCGATTGTGTTGCATTTAACGTGTCGAATACCAAAATCTTCATAGAAAACTTTCAACACTTGTACATTACGACAAATCATGGAAAAACTCTTATATTGCAACATTATTATGACTATAATAATATTAAAATGCGTTAAAGATACAAGAATTAAAGACTTTTGATACATTTTTCACTGCAAGACACCCGGAATCGCCTCAAATATAATGTAAATATTAAAATATTACATGTACCAACGTACATTACATAAATGTATATTGGTATTTAAAAAAGTGAGGTTATATTATCCGGTATAAGAAATTCAGTGATAGTGAGAGAAACAAAAGAAAACAAAAGATTATATTATTCTGTAATTAATCCAAAAACTTTACCTATCAATAATTTTATTATGTTATTCATTATCAGTGTATCCTCTTATCAATTTTATATTATTTCTATGCCGTAATGTAGTTAAAATTTATGTAAATTCTGTTTATCCGTGAGCTAATGAACTCTGTAGGCCAATGTAAACAATCCTGGAAAATAGGATCTTGCACAATGCCTTCTCATTATTTTCCACGTTTCACAGAGCCATCTCTATGAGGAAATATGTTGATCAATTTAAGGTTTCCTCATAAAGGGAACTTTGTAAAAGGTAGAAAACAATGAAGAAACATTGTGCATGTGCCCTATTTAGCAAGGTTCATTGAATACTTAATACACTTGATTATCTCCACGAAATTTATAACAATTGGCTAATCAATCGTTATATTATATCAATGGCCATGTATTTTACCTGCATGTACTGTTTATTCGATGAATGTGGATTGACCTGATGGATTATAGAGCAAGAGATGTTAAAAAATGAATTCAGCAATATTGTACAGGTAAATTTGCCTTAATAAGTGGGAAAATGGACGAATATTATTCGAGTATCATAACGATTTTACCAGACTTTATGTAAAGAATCGACGAAAACGAAGCTGCTTCGTTTTTTAATCTACTCAAAAAAATTGTGGATTTAACGAAAATATTCAAATGAAGCCTTGTGAAGTGTATTGCAGAATGTAACTTGCAGTGTAACTTGCAATATAATTTGCAATATAATTTGCAATGTAATTTGCAATGTAACTTGCAATATAATTTGAAATATAATTTGCAATGCAACTTGCAAAATAACTTGCAATGTAACTTGCAAAATAACTTGCAATGTAACTTACAATATAACTTGCAATATAACTAGCAATGTAACTTGCAATATAATTTGCAACGTAACTTGCAATGTAACTTGCAATATAATTTGCAATGTAACTTGCAATGTAACTTTTCAATGTAACTTTCCAATGGTAGATCCTGCTGTTTTATATGAGTTTCGAATAACCATAACATTAATAATTTGATGTTTTTCCCCAGTTTTTATTGCTTTGAGCGAGAAGCAGTGAGTCGGAAAATGGTAAAATATTATCCGAGTATCATAACGATTTTACCAGACTTCGTGCAAAGAATCATCGAGCCTTAGCTGTTTCATTTTTATTTACTGGAAAAAATGGTGGGTTAAACGAAAATGTTCAAACAGCGCTTTGCGAAGTGTACTAAACAATGTAACTTACAATGTAAGTTTCCAATGGTAGATTCTATTGTTTTAGATCGGTTTCGAATAACTATAACATTAGTGATGTAATTTTTTCCCCCAATGTTTATTACGACGGAATGTTAACTTTTATAAAATTTCAATGGCCGTAAAAACTTTAAACAAATTTATCAAGATGAAAAAGCATTAACTGACCTAATCGCGTGTCAAATATCAGCAATTTAAGTAATATGATATTAAAATCTAGAATACAAATGTTCACGAAAACAAAAGTTGATCCACGAGAAAGCAAAATTATCAACTTTGACTCCAATTATCTTTTAAACCGTAGGAACAAGACTTGTTCAATTGATCTCAATCGATTTAGGAAAGATGTGCTTTGGTACAAATTACGCAATAATCAAAACACCTTTTCGAATTCTTTTTTTAAATTTAGAATTTTTTAAGATTGCGCAAATGTTGACATATCGAGCTAAAACTTGCTACATAAATAGATTAATATTGCACAAGTAGCATCAGTATACATTTCGGTGAAATTTAGTCAAGGTAACATCTAGATTCGCCAACGTTTTTAATTTTCTAAAAATCTTGATAAAAATTTAATAAGTTCAAGACTGAATATTAAAAAGAAATAGTAAAAAAAAAAGTTGCAAAGTAACTCGTACATTGCATCCTCGTTTTTTATAGTCCGTAGTACACGAAGCTTCCTCTGTGACGTTGCCAAAAATTGAGAAACGTATTTTCTTATACGGAGACTATACACCGCGTACCAAAAAGAATGAGGAAGCTATGTGCCAAGGTTTCATTTTTTAACTTTCTTTCCATTTCTTACACTGAGACAATTGGCTATACGATATTATCCAGTGGCGTGTACCGCGAGTATAAATAAGAGATGGAAGAATGAACAGAGTCAAGACGGCTGACCATTCTTTGGCTTTTTCCACTTGGCCGTAACTGGCCTTTGCGCTACTTACACTACAGCCGGCAGATGGCTAACCGGTCGGTAGTCACGTTTTCTCAACACCTGCTGTATATTTACACGCGGTGGCACGTTCTTTGAAGACGCGACAAAATATCTTTCGATATATTTTGTCGCAAATTCAGTAGACGTAGTATCATAAAGACACATATTTGTTCTCGCCCTCTTCCTTCTTCTCAATCTCATCCTTATGCTGCTTCATCACCCTCTTCCTTTCCCTTTTATTTCCTCGTTTACTGAAAGTCTTTTTGTTCTCGATGGATCCCCAAATCACCTGGCTTCTATTTCTGTCTTTCCCTCATAGCACCGCGTTTACTGGGAATTGCTTTATCCGCATCGCAAGACTAGATAATCGTTAAATTGTTTTTTTTTTTTGGGACAAAGCTGCTTTCTCCGTATCCACGAAGTATGAAGGGAGGAAAAGCCTCTCTATGATGGTAACTTGTATTCAGAAAATTTCGTCGTTGGTACTTGGAATATTTCGGTGACTCGTTACACCGTTGAAATGGGTAACTTTCGTAACTTTGAAAAAAAAAAAAAAAACATTCTTTCTTTAATCACTTCATCTAATATCCCACATAATATTCTTTTTTTTTTTTAAATACAACATGCTACGTATTTCTGTTCTGACTAAGTCGGCGAAGTACATCTTCGTAGTGATCTACAATGTATATTCGTTGTATATATTTAAGTACTTCCATTAATTTTATTTTATATTTGTTAAATTGGCATTGAACAATTTGTTTTATTATTTTTCTAAAAGATTGCGTAAAAAAAAAATATATCAGGAGTTTTAATTTTATCCAATTTTTTGCTGCAAGAGTCTGAAAATAAAATTTTTATTTATTGAGAAGCGTATTTGTAATTTTACCTGTCTCAAGGGAATTCTATAAATAAGTAAAAATTCTAATCGTATTTCACGATTCATCCGCATCATGATTTACATTATCCTGTGGAACGAAAAAAAAAATTTTTACGTATAATAAATACATTTTTCACTGCACATCCTTTGAGTTTTATCCTCAAAAATGAGTAAAAAAATATATATTCTCGTATATTTCATAATATATGTAAAATATATATAAACTTTACGCGTTTTATCGAAAAATTAGAGTTGTTTTTCCTTGCAAAAAAAAAAAAAAAGAATGACAAAATATATTTAAAATTTGACGGAGGAAATTAAAAGGTCTACAAACGTCGACGTAAGATCTTACGAGGGAGCGGTGGAACCGACGACGATGGTACCGTGTTCAGCTGGTTGCCCTCTAAGTGAACGTCGCTCAGATTGATCTCTCGTGCAGATAGGTAATTTCAGTAAAGACTCTGTGGAGAAATAGTTATATATATAGAAATAGTTATATATACACATACACACACACACACAGTATACAGTAGCACAGAGGATGTAAGAACGTGCGGTTGTGGGCACCGCATCGTGACACGATAACGATCAATCTGTTAAGTCATTCCTTCGACAGTTGAGGGTTCGATATATCGATTTCTCTGAGCAGCAGAGGCAATCAGAAGCCACAATTATCAGCAACCAGCGTATGGATAGGTATATCGTGAACGTGGTTAGAGGAGAGTAACTAATTCGCGCGGATATTGAACCAGTTATTCTTGATTCCTTCGTAAAAGAAAAAAAAAACCACTCAACGAAGTTTATCGGGATTTAGGCTCTCGAGTTAAGCTGCGGTGGGGAGTTGTTAATTTCGTGTGGTACTACGTCGATATTTGGCATGAAGGTTTTGTTTTTCTTGTGGAATTAACGGATATCTGCTTCGGCTTCTCACGATCTCGTTCATCCAGATTTAACGTTAATTGACCGATCGGACATTCACTTAGCCATTGCACTATTGTGCACTTTAAAAATGTATGAGACGGATGATTTGGTTAAATCAAGAGAGCCATACGGCATAAGTACCATTTAAACTATCTGTGTACATGATATTATTGGTACCAATGACACAGTTTGACCTGAAACGTATACCGTGTTTGCATTTCTCGTCGTAAAGAAAATGCTAAGTCCTTGCCTTGAAAGCATTGGACCTTAGCTTCAATTTCCGATTTTTTTCGTGCCATCGTCTACCGACTGTGAAGTAACGGCCGTTTCAATCTGTTGTGTCATTTTTGTTTCTTCATAGAGGAGCTTTTCATTCATGATAAAAAAATATTCGTCATTTTTCTATCAGTATACTTAAGGTATTACCTTCGTGACGCAACGGTTGGTACGCGATGTGCAGGAGAGTTATGCGCAATACATACGTACGTCACTCACGTCCTACAACATTTATATTTAATTCATGATATCTCAAAACTGAAACGGTAAATGAATCTCAAATTTTTGTAACACATACGTTTCACGTTGCTTGAAAATACACGCGTATTTTTTTTTTTTTGGTTCGAGTCTTAAATTTTTTTCAGACGTTACAAAGAAAAATGTGTCATTTGTGTGCATTTGCTATAAAAAATATTTGCTAATCGTGCCAACTTCAATTGTAATTATCTCGACTTGAAAACGGTAAATCTTAATTTAATTTCACAGACGTTCAGATAATACGTACGAAGAAATTCTGAAATAAATTATTCTATGGTGGTAATACCTTAAAATATATTAAAACGATGAGATTTAATGGATCTTGAGAATTCTCTTCACGCGATAATCTATTATTTGTTTAAACTGTTAACTCAAGTTCGTAGAAAATACGATTTGTTTCTTCGAAAGTAGAAGAAAAATTTGCAAAGTAGTACCTCACACGTTGCTTCCTCATTTTTTTGGTCCATCGTCAACAAAACTTTATCTATAAAGAAGCGAGAATTGATCAGTGGAATTCCTCACATGGACCAACAGAATGAAAAAGCAACGCGCAATCTACTTTCAAATTTTCTTCAATATGGTTTTCCGATTTGCGTTACATATTGTACGATTCATGTTATATCACGTGTGTCTAAGAGTTTACAACTTCGATAATTTATTTATCGACAACAACGCAGACGATTGACATGAAATTTTGCATGGAAGCATGATATCCATAGATTCCATAAATTTCAAGAAATTCTTATAATTTCGAGGTGAATAGTCACCAGCTTTAAATTAATGTGTCTTTTTCATTTTTATCAATAATTAAGTAAACCTAAAATGGAATTCCGAATAAAGAGTTCCTCTTTAAAATGGTTGTATATAGATTATTTTGTCATATAACTGCGGCATGCTAGACTAGAAATTCCCTCAGACTTTCAAGATTTTTCTAATTTATTCTTCCCAGGTCATATGTACATTCTTGATCTTTGTGAATTTTTTATTAATCCGGTAATCACGGATGACTACTCTCTATGTGTGTGTTTACATCTGTGCATTATTACGCCCCATGTTCACTTACGTATAAGCACATTGCAGGCTTACTTAACAATGCACAACTTTTAACATTAATATTGTCCTTAAATCAAACAATGGTACACGGAAATGTTTTTTTAATCCGTCATGCGCCTTCTTTAATTTATTTTTATTACAATACCGAGCGTATGTAATGAATTTCATTTTATATTATTGAGTAAATGTTACTTTATGAATATCCTTAAAAGAAACCAAAAGGAGTTTTCGTTGGATGCGTTAGAACTTTGCTAGTTTGTAGAAAGAAATGAGTACGTTAAATTTTTTACAATTAAAAAATAAATCTTTCACTCGTTATGTTGTTGGCAATGTGTGTTTGCCAGTTACGTAATTTTACGTCGATCCAAACAATTCCAAACAAGTTGTTCGATCCAAACAAAAAAACTAAAGAAAAGAATACTTTACGACGAATTAAGCCCAGATTTGATCATGAATCATTGTCTATGTTTCAAGTTAATCGAATAAGCTAAAGATTTTCTACGAACATCTTCTAGCTCACTCACTCGGGTATGTACGAGTTTCTCTCTTGCACAATGACTGACGCGTAAAGCGGAGCCCTCTCACGCCCTTTTCCGATTCCTCCCTCACGTTCAACCCTCAAGGGGAGTCGAAGCATGTATAGATGCGGGAGAAATGGAACTAAATGGCACTTCAGGGTGTAGTGAGATAGAAGCAGCACATCTGCGTAAGTATAGAGATAGCACATCCCCTTAAAATAATTTTTTCGCTGTATGTATATTTACCAGAAACCAGAAAGCAGAGTTTCGCTTCGCTTGCTTCTTTTCATCGTTAGCTCGATCGCGTCTGCTCAATCTCTGTCCGTTCTGTCTCATTTCGTAACTTGTAAAGTTACAAAAAGCTGCGATTGAGGCAGATAAGCCTGGTACTACATCCAAGAACTCAAACGAGTACCAATAGCGCGAGAGCTTGTCGCTCGTCCTTTTGTTCATCCGAATTAAAATTAACGTAAATTACGTTGACATCAGTTTCGGTCTCCGTGCGCATGGTACTGAGGACGATAGTATCTCCGGTACCGAAGTCAAGGAGAACCTCTGATCCGAGACGGCAATTTCATTAGCTTTTGGAAGGAAGAAGTGGATGCCTTTAATGATAATTTGTCTTGCTTCCTGTACATAGTATAACGATGTATTATAGGAAGTTTCAAAAGATTAATATACTTAATGCATTTTACAGTAATCGGTCTTAACCAGAACCATCTCAAGAATTCATAAATCGATTAACAAACATCAAAGTAATTTGAGCTATCTATCGTTATTTGTACTAAACTTTGTAACTAACAGTTTGTACGATGAATGAATATTTATTAAAATCCAAGTCTACAACTTCGACAGGATGGAAATCGAAAAAATAATAGAACGTTTAATATGAAACATCTTAATCTTAATAATATATGTCTACTGTTCACATACAAACAGAGATTTGTACCATGACTCATGACAATTCCCGAGATTTAACGGATGCAGCGTCACGGATTATCCTTAATATAGGATGTGATAGGGTTGACAGCTAAATGTTTAGTATATAACATACGGATGGCCTGTTGTGGTGGCGAACGTGGCCTCTGACCGATCATTCTCTCTCGTCTCAGTGAAACAGTAGGTTCTCGTCAGTTTCCACATGCCGGACAGACAGGTGAATACTAGTCTCCGATATAGTATTCTCTATTTGATTCTCCATATACAGCTACATTGCAATCAAGCACATCCAGCGCACCGATGCACCCTAGTCAGCAGCTATACATACAAAGTCAAGTATGAGGTATTCATGGATCGGAAATAATCGCACACAGGTATATTACAACACAGGGGTGCGGATAGTGCGAAAGTAAATTGATTATAGCTAGAGAATTGATGCTCCGGAATGACATCACCGGTGCGAGTACGATTCCACCGTTATTAGTATCACCGAGGACCTACTAACTTTCCGATAACGTAATACCGTAATGTCTTATCGCGCAGTCAATCCACGGTCTGTACTTAACGTTTTCCTATTTGTGAAATAATCATTGGTGCTCTACACATTGTAATATTTTTTTTTAACAATGTTCTGTACACTTTTTAATCTTTTGGAAGGTCGGTGGTGTGTTCTACCAAAGGTAATTTACTCATTTAATCATATTTAAATATTAAGTTAGCCGTTTCGAGTCATTATTTTTCTCAGTGAAGACACATCTGGTACATTGTTACAATCTGTGTTCTTTTTATCTGTAGGTTTATTGCAATACCAACACAGATATATACATTTGTTCAAAAATATATTTCATCCAGTTACATTAGCTAACGATTACGAAATACCTTTTGTTGCTAGCAATTGGACCATTGCATATCGTGTGTTAGTCATTCTAGATGAGGAGGCGCAGCTATTCACCGTGTTAATTCAATGGGGATGATATCCCTTTACCGAACGTAAATGCATGTAGCACACATTGTTATTACACTCGGTACTATAGATGTGCGACTATGCGAGACAGGCTTGTATGGTTGAAAATTATAATAGCGATGATTCAATTTCTTTGAAATAATGAGTTACTGAAATATACCATTAGAGCTCGGAGTGTATATGTTAGCAGATTCGTTAGACATGGCTGTGTGTACATTAGGTTCAGTCATCCACGAGTCTGGCTTTGCTCAATAATCACAATATCCAACTTCTTCATACATACATTCAGAATGATATGTATACACGAATGTATAGAGTTATCCAAAATAAGATTTGAAATTACATGGCAATTTTGTTTGTTTGTAATTCGAAATTATAAAATAGTACCTTACGATACCAGTGCGAAAAAGAAGACTTTCGACGAAGGTTGTAAAGTTGGCAACACAAACCGGCAGTGAGTTTCACAATGACACGAAACGAAGGTGAGTGCCGCCTGTGGTACAAGCTAAATGCGATTGAGCTTGCTTCACACTCTTCGTCGAATGAAGAAAAAGTCTGCAAAAGTCATTTAAACAAATCTGCAAAGTGAAATTTCACTTTACAATTTACAAGATTTGTTGAAATTGTTTAAAATGTTTGAAAAAAAAAAAATTGTTAACTTATAACATTTTTATGACTTTAATTATTTTTATTAATTTCACAAATTCTGTACTGAATGTTCAACCCAAGTTACGGGTGATTGGTAATTTTATTCATAACACACATATACACACGCATCGGCCATTTTTTTAAAGTTTCATTTTCGAATTCTGCGTTTTCTGATATTAAAAACTCGAAAAAAAATTGACGAAAGCGAAGCATTCTTTATGAGAAAGCAGAATGCAGTTTCAAATCTTTGATTATTTGGAATCATATTGTCTCCATTGATTCCAATGTTAAAATTGTTGTCACGTATTGATCTCGAGTGTCTGCGCAGTGTTAAAAAAATTTTAATGAAGTTTTATTAAAGTTTAACCCTAAATTTCTATATTTGGTATAACACTTTTGATTAATATTAATCAGTGCGGTACATAGTTTTTCAATTTTCATATCCTTTACTCCCGATATCAACTCACGCTTCGCACCACTCGGTGTCACTCTTAGTTTATTTCCGTAGTCTCGGGAAGAAACTATACGAGTAGACTACTTATAGACCGGGAACGGAAAGTGACTGGCCTGCGGATGAATATATTTTTGAATGTGTACAGTGTGTATGTTCTGCGTGCTTACTCGTAACTTCTATTTTAATACTACAGCTCAACGATTTAATGCCCTGGGAATAGACGTAGCAGATATAATTTGTTGTGTAGTCTTCTTCTCTTTACATATTGGTTATCGCCCACTCTGAAACATTTATTGTGCTCGTCTAATGTATACTGCTCTCCTGTTTCTTCTCTCGTGTCTGTATTTAAGGAGTGCACAACGGGAATCGATCGAATATACGTACGTGGGAGTATACTGCAGTGTCAATAACTAAAGTTTATAGTTACTGCACTGTTACTGACACACACTATGTGCGTATATCATACTTGGAAGTTGGATCGAGGTCTTTGCACCTGACACGAGAATTCAATTGAAACTCTAGAGTGCGTGCAATAATATTAAATAATTAACTTTGAACAAAATCCGTCTATTGGTGATTATCTCACTATAATCAAATGCAATGAACGCATATTTTATATTTATGAATGTTCCTTTTTGAAATATGTTTTACATTTTAGCTGACGTAAATAGCAGAACAGCGATAGCTATTTAAGGTACTTGTCTTATTACGTGCTAGTCAAGTCGAGGTTAAATATACAAATGCCATATAAAACACAAAGTTATAAGTTAATTTCGTATTACATATATCAGTTCACTAATTCATTTATAGTTATCAACTGAATAAAATGTCTAAATCAGTTTATTTATAGAAATTAATGAAGTTTTGTTGCTGATTAAAGTCACTCCGATTCAGTTGAATCGAGTGATTGCTGCCAATATTTGACATTCGCTTGAAACGTGCATCGAAATTTTTATTTTTAATATTCAATAAACCACATTTTTTACCGTTGCTATGTAAGCAACGCTATCTAATTAAAATATCCATGGAATTTCTTAATACTGAAATTTCTTGCTGAAATTATAGGTAAAGGATCGTATAACTTTGTCATCGCAAAGCTACCAACATAACGAAAAATGTATCTCAGATTTGATAATTTATCTAATAGATTAGATGTATACCGTGTGTGGTATACCTCTTTAACTTTTCTAAATGTTAAAGATTTGCAGTTAGATAAATAACTATTAAACCGAACTCGTTTACTCGACGTATAACAAGTTGAAATTTCTATAATTCAAATGTTGAAGATCCTATATAAAAATGACAAAATAAGAGAATTATTACCAGGTCCACCATTTCACCATAATTATGGCCAATAGGTGCTTGTAACGAATTTTACTATTTTTATACCCAGAACCTGTACGTCTGTATAAAGTAATGACACATTATATTTATAGAATTACTAAACAATCTTGGAAAAGTGATTATTGTTCTGAAATTCTAGAGGTAGCTTCAAATGGAACAGTAGCCATAAGCACTGCATCCACCCTACTCGATGAATCGTGCAACGACTTAAAAAATCTTGTTGATTAAAGTTTGAAAGAACAATAAAGAGAAGAGAATAAAAACGAGCTTCGGTCTGCCCTATTTTTATTTTTAGTTATAATTTTACATTTTTTTACTGTTGATATGTAAGCAACGTTATCTAATTGAAATATCCATGAAATTTCCTAATACTGAAATTTCTTGCTTAAATTATAGGTAAAGGATCGTATAACTTTGTCATTGCAAAGCTACCAACGTAACAAAAAATGTATCTCAGATTTGACAGTTTATCTAATAGATTAGATGTATACCATGTGTGGTATACCTCTTTAGCTTTTCTAAATGTCAAAGATTTGCAGTTAGATAAATAACTATTAAAAATAACTCGTTTACTCGAAGTATACAAGTTGAAATTTCTACAATTCAAATGTTGAATATTCTATAAAAAATCACAAAATAAAAGAATTATTACCAAGTCCACCATTTCACCATAATTATATTTTTATACCCAAAACATGTACGTCTGTATAAAGTAATGACAAATTATATTTATATAATTACTAAACAAACTTGGAAAAGTGATTATTGTTTTAAAATTCTTAAGGTAGCTTGTATTAGATTGTATTAGATGTATACCGTGTGTGGTATACCTCTTTAGCTTTTCCAAATGTTAAAGATTTGCAGTTAGATAAATGACTATTAAAACGAACTCGTTTACTCCAAGTATACAAGTTGAAATTTATACAATTCAAATGTTGAAGATTCTATAAAAAATCACAAAATAAAAGAATTATTACCAAATCCACCATTTCACCATAATTATATTTTTATACCCAAAACCTGTACGTCTGTATAAAGTAATGACAAATTATATTTATATAATTACTAAACAATCTTGGAAAAGTGATTATTGTTCTAAAATTCTAGAGGTAGCGTCAAATGGTACAGGAGCCATAAACACTGCATCTACCTTACCCGATAAAACGTGCAACGACTTAAAAAATCTTGTTGATTAAAGTTTGAAAGAACAATAAAGAGAAGAGAATAAAAACGAGCTTCGGTCTGCCTTATTTTTATTTTTAGTTACCATTTTACATTTTTTCCGTTAATATTTTCTCAACCACGTGACAATACATAAGACTCGCAAGTCGCTTAGCAACCGACGATAACACAATTCACTTCTCTTGCCTATAATTTCTCGTCACATTACGCATCGAGCGTACATAAACGATGAACTCCGTAGACAATACTTGAATAGATCGTTGCCGTTACTAATACGCAAATGCATTACTCGGGATGACGAAAGATTATTCAAGGTAGCCAAGCGCGAAATGATATTCAAGAGAAAATTGAATTTCTCGAAATGTGTGTTCGCGTCTTTCATCCACAGTATTTTACTCTCCTCTCAATTTATAGGGATTATATAAAAATGGAGTAAAATAAGGAGAAGGGCCCACTGCCAATCGTGATTACTACTAAAGACACCCGGTAGACTCTTATTAGCGAGAAATGGGTATGAAGTAATTCGATATCGCGTGAATTTAGGTGACTTCATGCTTCACGGGTATCCAGTTCAGCTATCGTTGCAAAGCTTGTTACAAGAGCGTCGCGACCAGACGATCTTGCTGCGACGACATCGCAGAAAACTACGTAAAAGGGAAACGTCAAATATATAAGGGGGATATAATATCGGAACGTCCTTTCCACGTACACATACATTGAAAAAGTAAGTAATTCAGTGGAAGAAAAATTATGCTGAAAAACGTAGCAAAGAACGGGGGCCGGACTCTCCGGTTACTCTAAATAACAATATTTTTATCTTTTGTCACAAATCATAAATTTTACGTACACATCATCACATTATTATGCTGCAACCATGGGGTAGGAAGGGTAGGGGGAGTGGTTGAACATACTCTTCTTTAATGTGGAGACATCTTCGGCGAGACTCCTGAATATATAAATTCACTGTTCATTGGGATTTTCATGTCTCAAAAGTGCTCAATTCATGGTCGAGACAGGATGTCTCGTATATTATAATGGAGCCAAAAAAAAATTCATATCTTCAAAAATGATTGCGTTATCGACTTGTACTACTTAAACTTTTATTCATCTCCGTCGAGAGATGTTTCATCATCGAATCCTGTCGTCTAAGAAATTGCTGTAGCAAGAATACGCAGTTGGGAAAGAATCGTAATTGACCCGATTCTGCTTTTAAATATAGACCAGCATTAAGAGGGTCGTACCTATGGCTCATCCCCTGTCTCGAACATGAAATTCATTATTATGTCGCCACTAAATCCACGAGGTGCGTATCAGACGACTCTTGTTGCGTCACCCTGGAATTTATGGAAGAAAATACAGATATATCGTCTGACCTCTTCTGTTCGTATCCCCTCGGACGAAGATACCGATTCAATTGCTTTGTTACGCAACCTTACCGCGATCGTTACGAACCACTAAAGTTAAGAAGTATACATTTCGCAACACTCTCGCCTCGCATTATCTAAAAAAAAATCTTAAGTAAACCCTCTCCTCCTGTTTTTTTAATAACACTGACACTGAGCCCCACCGATAAACTCATCTCATCTCGCAGTATACCCATCCCTTAATTTTGTTGTCTGCGGGACAACTTTAAAAATCTTTAGGAGAGATATGAGTTAGCTTTTACACGTTACGTTCAAGATGCTTTATTGAATTTTCTATTAATTGGACACAAGAGAAAATATCCAGAAGTCAACAGATTTATTTTCTTATTCATTTTGCGCATTGTATCATTTTGTCTTACATGCACGAAAGAAAAAGTAGTTGCGACAACCATTTCCAGCGTATGCCGTGTCGCAAATCAGTTACAGAAACCAAATCAAAATAGTTATTTCCAACTATTTTCGATTGGACAGCAAAAAATAGTACCGAAAACCAACGACTTGATTCCTGTAACGAATCAATTCTGTCGCCATCATGAACTGTTAATTGGTGCAACTAACGTTGGTAGTAGTTGCGACTAGCATTTGGATAGTTTCTGTAATCTACGAGTTGGTTCCAATTACCAATCGCTTTCCTTTTATAACCTACTGGTTGGTACGTGCTACGAGCAAAATTTTTTACAAAGGCAAAAGACGCCATCGTTTCCAGTGACAGTTGGTTGTGGATGAACGAGGGGTTACAAAAAAAAAGTGATATGCATTAAATATTAAATGTTAAATATAGAGTGAAATATTTTGAATAGATGAGCTTGATCTATCGAAGCATCGCGCGAATTACGCGCCGTTTCTCGCCAATATAAATAAATAAAAATATCGGTATCAACGTGACGTTTTTCGTATTACGAACTGATGGATCGCAACCGACAAACTGAAGTTGCTATTTCGGTTGGTTACTTTTATTACCGATATTTTACCAACGACATTGTAGTTTTTTAAACCAACCGAGGAGTTTACGCAATGCTAACTATTTCGATTGGTTGTCGGAACCAATGTGTCAGTTTCCCCAATTACTTCTTTCTTTCTGTGTTCTTGTAAGAAAGAAAGGGGCATAATGTGCCATGAGACACTTTGGGTCACATTTACTTTATTCGACGGACAACTGTCCATAAACTATGCTTTTTTGTTTTATGTACTGTGAGTTAAATGAGATTGGCATATAATATAATGAATTGGCCAATTATTCTCCCGTGAATATAAATCGTGGGATACAAAACCGGAAATTTGACGATACGTTCGTCACGTCATTTCAGCGGAAGATAATTCTGCTCTTTATTGTACATGGCAAAACTTATTATACGAGAGACAAAATAGAGTAGAGCTCGATCTCTTGCTCCTTGAGATCGTTCGACATTATCATTATCCGAGTATGCGTAAAAGGTTAGTTGAACAGTGCGAGAATGATCGGTTAGCCGAAAATTATTAATGAAATAATTGTGGAGCGAGCATTGATATTATAAAAGCGAAGAAATTCAATGAGATACGTACTATGAATAATAAGTTTATTGAATACGTTCAGTTAGAAACCGAGTAATGCGTTTTATAGCCTGGAAAAAGTGGAATATAGGAGGAATAATCTGGAAAAAATGCGGAATGTTTGGGCCGGGATTCGAATCTTTCGATTGCCGGTCGACTGGTCTGACCACTGAGCCACTCCAGGTCGCTTACGACACTAAATTCGAATCGTCGAAATAAAAATATCACGAATGTGCCAAAAAAAAAAAAACAAACGGACTGAATAAACGACGAAAATAATGGATTTGAATAAACTCGTGTCTTTTACTAACTTACCGAAGCAGCTGATCGGTGTCATAAATATAAACGAATGCATGAAATCTAAATATTAGGCCAAACAAATTGTAACGAAAAGTAAGCGAACAGAGAAGCAGCAAGCCTTGCGACACTCTACACAGATATATTTTCACAAAATTCGTTTCTACATCGCCCAAAGTCGATATAAAAGAAATATCCATGAAACTGACTAATGCTTGATATTTCAAGACGAACACAATTGTAATAGCCACGGTCTTGCTCGGAAGACAAAAAACTATAATAACATTGAGATCCAGATGTATTTTTAAATTCTATCGACTCGCACGATATTATTTCTTTCTATAGAATATGTTTTGCCGTCCTCTTTCCTCGAATCTCAATTCCTTACTCTCTAGATTAATAAATTTCCTATTAATAGGTAATTATCGTTACGATATAGCAACAAACAGTGAACAATGTTACAGAGCTTTGATAAAATAAATTAGTACGACTGAACATGCTTTAGGACTTCATTGTGCTCCATTCGATCCTGTTGAGCTGAAAGTTTGATAGATGGAGCTCTTTGCCACTTTGTCTAACGAACACGTAAAGAAATAATAAATGAAAAAAAAAAAAAAAAACAGCAAATCGTAGTCTTCACGAATCGCGAAAGTTAGCTTCTCATTCTTATACGATTGATTACGTGACTTGAGAACCTCACTGCGAAACGGTCGTTCTCGTTGGCTCTGCTTCGTGTAGACTTTGACTTTGATTCGTGCTTGCTGGAATTCGAATGAAAGTTCACATCGACTCTGCAGAAAAGTTACTTTACGCGATGCGGTAACGTTCGTGCTGTATGTTTGCTGTACTCGAGTTATATCTACTTGACTAACTTTGAGTGTTCTATTCAAGTGCAATCGAAAGACTGTGAATCTTTCATAGTATATTTTAATAATTAACAAGTAATCCATAATACAGCATTAGAAAATAATTGTGCACAATAAACCATGAGATATCTTGAGTCACGTTAATCATAAATAATTAATATTGTGTCTCTTTTTCCACCTATTCACCCTTCCGCTGCTCGCCGTAAAAGTTTCTCCTTCATCAGGAAACTGTCTCGCGAGTATCAAGGTCTTTCCCTTGAAAATTGTGCCGAATGAGGAATGTACAGGGAAAAGTTCCTGCCATATTCAACAAATGTTTATTCGAGGACATACAGTATATGTACCTGTTATGGGCAGTACTTTATCTCCTGATTGAGTAAACCATAAGAATAAAGTCTTGTCAATTTCGACTCGATAATCGGTCACGATATTCCGGATAATTTCGCCCCTATCCAATCTTTTTATCGTTTCTAAGTTTTGCTCCACGCTCACTATGATTTTAATCCATTTTTGAGCTATCATAATGTTCTCTCTTTGACTCCAAAATCGGAGCTGTCGCGTTTATAGCTCGCAAGGTAAAAAAAAACGCAACAAGTTTTTACAAGCGTGTTAAAACAAAATAGCGATACAGAAAACAAAGTAACGATACATGACTACTCCATAGGCATATAGTGGATTCTTCCGTATTATCCGCTCTCTCTCTCTCTCTCTCTCTCTCTCTCTCTCTCTCTCTCTCTCTCTCTCTCTCTCTCTCTCTCTCTCTCTCTCTCTCTCTCTCTCTCTCTCTCTCTCTCTCTCTCTCTCTCTCTCTCTCTCTCTCTCTGTGTGTGTGTGTGTGTGTGTGTGTGTGTGTGTGTGTGTGTGTGTGTGTGTGTGTGTGTGTGTGTGTGTGTGTGTGTGTGTGTGTGCGTGCGTGCGTGCGTGCGTGCGTGCGTGTGTGTGTGCGTGTATGTGTGCGCGCGCGTGCGTGTGTGTGTAAAAGTCCAATTCATTTCATCAACTTAATTATACGAAAGTCACTGTACGACATCGTTGATATTATTCACTGAATATTTGATCATTTATGACGAGTTATCTTTCGAAATAATTGAAGGAACGCTACGACTCATTCTGTATCTTCGTTTAATAATTACATTTTTTTATTTTGTAGAATCATTATCGTTTGTATCACCGAACGAAATTGTTTTCAAAGCGTTATCCTACTGATATCAGAGTCTGAACAGGATAATTTACGGGAATTAATTTCGGAAAAACTATTGCAATATTGCTATATGCAATATTAAAAACTTTGTGGTCGACACAATTTCCGAAATATGGTTGGTCTGAAACAAAACAAAAATATGCTCATTAACTTCATTGTATTAGCTATCGTATGACGTAGAATGTTTTTTCCTCTTAAGTTACGAAGAAAAAAAAATTCTTGATATTTTTTTTTACCGTTTTCGGATGAAAAGTGCGTATTATTATTATTAATATTTATTGCACAGAAAAACGTATTCACAAAATTCTACGTCATATCAAAAGTACTGTTCCTCTGAACACGCGTGCCAAATTTTAAGTCGATTCATTAATTACAACTTGAGATATCGCGTCCACTATTTTGAAAAACATTGCTTCGAGAAAAACATGTTCATAAAAGTTTTGAGCACTAATTTGTTCAGTGAAATCATTAGATTTTTATGTCTTACCATTAATCTGCCATTTCTACCTCGTACAGTGGACTTTCCTCCACATGTAGAACCTCTTCGTAGGCTTTATGAATAAACGGGCAAGAGTCACACTTGATGTCAGTTCTCACGATTAACTCGAATCCAATTCCGCGAATATACTTGATTCACAAAATGTTATATTTTCGTGACACTCTTTGCATATAACTCAAAATATACTTGGAATATCTACACGAAACCATCATTTGCATATTAATCTTAACAGTTCAAACTACTTTTTAAAGAAAGAAAATATTTTAAAAAATTCAACACTACGATAAACCCTTAATTCTTCTTTAATTACGTTTTAGAGATTAATTAAATCTATGTATTTTGATTTGTGTCTCATTTGGCTGTATCGCTGTCGTTGCGTTTCGAATCATTTCAGAATTTTCTATGTAATGACACAAGCCACTGCTATTTGCACTCTCGTGATATATATGTCGACTTTTACTGGCGGACGAGTGAAAGGTTGAGTCTGAGCGAGGATCGATACCTTGACGATTAGATCAGAGTCAATTTGGGTCGCCACGGGGTTGTACCGATTCATCACCCGTATCGCATATAGACCGTACATACACATTGCAAAAGGTGTATTCTCGTACAGACGGACTCCTCCTCTTTTCACGGTTTGTTGCGTCTGGTCACTGTAATATCTCTCATCTGATTTTATCGACGAATATATCGAGACCGTTGCGTTCTCCTGTGTCTTGATTTATTTGTCATTTATTTTTGTTCGTTGTTCTTGTCAGAGTGACACATCACCCGGCAGAAACATTGTCGAGAATGTGTTGAACCATAATCCTGTGAACACACGTCTAAACTCGGAAAGCTGTCGAGCCCTACCCCCGAGCTTGACAGCTTTCTCGGAGTAATCTCGTTGATACCGTACGTATAGATTATGCTTGAATATAGATATACATACTCGAATAATATTGGAGAGTAGTGCGATCGTAACGAAATGTACATACAGTTTAAAAACATGTAAATCATTACAAGTATCATACAACGAGCGTTTGTCTCGATTACTAATACAAAAAAATCGGGGTAAGTTGTATGAATAAATCAGCGAAAAAATCAATTGAAGACAGCATAGGAGATTTAATTAATTTTTTTTTTTTCAAAAACTTTAGCCAATTTGACATAAAAAATGTCCGACAGTTGATTTTCTTACAACTAGCGCTCTTCGAAATATGATTTGTTTTTTCTTTCCTAAGAAAATAATATTCACTTATAAAATTTTGATTTTGGAAAGTAATTTGACGATGCTTATTTTTTCTGTTTAAATTATAGCTAATGTTAACAAAGAAAAACATTTTAATTTCCACAAAAAAATACTTTAGAAAGACAATTATTTATAAGAGTTTTCAAGATAATTTTTTCTTACTTGAAAAGGAAGAAAACAAGTGTAATCATCAAGAATAATGAGATATTATTGGAGAGGTATTATACTCGAATAATATTGGAGAGTAGTACGATCGTAACGAAATGTACACACAGCGTAAAACATGTAAATCATTATAAATATCATACAACGAGCGTGTGTCTCGATTACTAATAAAAAAAATCGGGATAAGTTGTATGAATAAATCAGCGAAAAAATCAATTGATGACAGTATAGGAGATTTAATTAATTTTTTTTTTTTTTCAAAAACTTTAGCCTGAATGACATAAAAAATGTCCGACAGTTGATTTTCTTACAACTAGTGCTCTTCGAGATATGATTTGTTTTTCTTTCCTAAGAAAATGAAATTCACTTATAAGATTTTGATTTTGAAAAGTAGTTTGACGATGCTTATCTTTTCGGTTTAAATTGTAGCTAATGTTAACAAAGAAAAATATTTTAGTTTCCAAATTAAAAAAAAAAAAATGATGTAGAAAGACAATTATCTATTAGAATTTTCAAGATAATTTTCTCTTACTAGAAAAAGAAGTAAACAAGTGTATACATCAAGTACAACGAGGTATTCACTAAGATTAAGTATAGAAAGTAGTGAACGCGATGGGCTCGTACTTTGAATTGGAAGTTTGAGGGAGGGAGATAGTTTTTCTTCTTCCAATTTGTCTTATTGTCGGTAAGTCAAGTACCAACTTTTGAGGGGTACAACTTGCCTAAATAGCATAAATCGATCAATTTTTTGTCTGTAAAATGACTATGAACAATGACTTTATATTAAAAACATATGTTGCTATGGAACTTGTTCTCTAAAAAAGACAAACAAGCCGTCCGTATAAATGTTTTTTGAAGAATTAGCACTGGTTTTATATTAATCTAAGGCCCTCCAACCTTTCTTAACTCCTTCGGTGACAGAAATCCGTATAGAAGTATGATTAGACAGCCACCGAAAAAGTACTCTGTTCGTTTCTTAATCCTACAGGCATTCGGAGAATTGTTAAAAATCATTAAATAAATTCAACCAGCCCCAGTCTTCTTTACGGCACACATGTATGTGTTCAAATGCACGCGTGTAAAACTATTGCGGTACACTCTCTCATCGCAGCTTTGACGACACTTGTTTACACCGTCCCTGGGGATAATTACTGTCGGCTGAATTCAACACGGGTGTGAAAATAGTCGCTCGGGTGGACACACATCTGTACAGGTTAATTAATTTCCACAAACTCCCGAGGCTGCTCGCCCGTCAAGGTTTACAAATCTGAAAGACCCAGACGGTAAAGCGGCCAGTGTGTAGTACGTACCAAGGATCTCGCGATATTTAATTTGTCATCGGACTTGTTATATAACGGCCTTGATACTTCGATATACGTTGATAACTCGCAAGCGGCACATTGCTATAACGACGACGATCCCTCGTGTAGATCTCTGTGCTTTGATCCGCGTTTATATATGTTCACGAAACTCGATTGAACGTTACACGGATAATTGATTCCACCATTAAGCCAGCAGTGCATCGTCGGCCTTGCTCACCAAGTATTTCGGATCTCTCAAGGCGAGTTAAGCTCTGTGCAACCGATAGTTGGACTCAAACACGATCGAATATGCTGTCGCGTATTAAAGTTACAGTCTGCCGATCAAATTCGATTAGACGAGAGTACTATTATATACGGTGCCAGCGATAGAACGATGAACGACAAATCTCCTGTAGGGATGGAGGGACATCCCTGGTAATCGATGCTTCGCGTGATTTATCGTCACAGGATGTATACATGTGAATGTACACATGCTAAGTAAACGAGCAGAGTTGCCTTTGCTACTCCAATTAATGCAGATTGAGGTATTTTCTCAATCTTTTTTAACTTTGCTGGTTTTCCAGTAATAATTAATTTGTCATTTTTTCAAATTACTACTATTGTATGAAGTCTTAAGGAAGGCGAAAGACACGGTTCGCCCCTCTCGCGGAATTATGATGCGGCGAAACTATATTATTTCGATTTCTTTTGCACTCATAGATATTTCATCTCCCATTTATACAGCTGAGCTATCGGCGGTATCTTGTGGATTTATTTTTTGAGATTATCAACGACAGTTTACGTACTTTTTCGTTTTTAAATCGCGATCGGAATGGGTGTACCCTCTGTGTTTTTTCGCTGGCTCTTCGGTGACAAACGGCGTTTTATTATTTTATGCCCGAAATCAGTTTAAAAAGTGATTTTTCCATTACAGAATTTTGTGGATAATTAATCTGTAATTTGTTTTTTGCCAATTTTAATAATTCTGCGCTTGTCAATTAAGAGATTTACGATCTTGCAGTCGTACTGATTAAATTTCATTCAATTCTCTTAATAATAAAATTTTCTTTCGGACATAATAGAGCAGAATATACGTAAAATCTAAATTGCCTCTCAATTCAAAATTGACTTTAATAGATCGTTTAATATAATGTTATCAGGTGAAGGGCTAATAGGTATAGATGACAGCTGGTATTATTACGTAGTCGATAACGAAGAACCTACCTGCGTAGCATCCAGGAACTCAGGGGCCAAGATTTTCTTGAGAGAGCTAAATTATCCTGTCTTCTTCTGTCTCTTGGTGTGCGCGACTTTTAAAGGCAAACTTTTCTCCTAACGACATTTTCTTCTCGATCATATTCGCTGATATCCAGCGATCTATACTTTATTTCTGGCAACTTTGAAAAGTTTTAAACAACGAATCCGAATGACAAACATTCCTCGTCAAGAGAGAAATATCGCGAATTTTTTTTTTCTTCTTTGTAGTATCAAATGAAAGATCAATTGCTTTTTTTTTCTCTCTGACCAAAAGATAAACTCCTAAGCAAGTTTCCAAGTTGAAGAGTTTTCTCTTGAGCTCTGCGAACATCTTGATGGCACCGTAGAGCTTTCGATTTTATTACACCGTACAGCACTGAACTACGACGACGTTCCTCAGGGATGCAATGGATCTATCAGGGAAAGACTCTTGAATTCTTTGTCACATACACGCATTGTACACTCGTACTACAATGCTATTATTGTACAATGCATAGTTACATGCATTATACGTACCCTCAAAAGCAGTTAAAGCTTTTCTCTCTAAAGCAAAGTGGCAAAGTACTACTCTGACTTTTATCGTACTCGGTTATTTTCTTCGTTCACGCAAAGGTCAAGTGGGCCACAGAAAAAATGAAATTTAACTAATTATTTTTATCCTTTCAGTCCGGCATTAGTCCATGAAGGAGCAGCCCTTAATGCTTTGAGGAAATTCGTACCAAAGCTGTCAGAGGATTACGGTAGAAAGGCTGCGTTAAACGCGTTAGTCGGTGTGCGAGAGACAAGCGTCCGCCTCGTGATTCAGCTAGAAATAGATAGACGATGAATGTCATTCATTTAACCGAAGAATATCAAAGACAATCATTTTTAAATTTTGACAGAAGCTGTGTTAAAGTATCTCTTTCGATTCATTAGTTTTTTATTTCGATCGATCAAAAACTGACAGAGAAAATCGCTTCGTTATATTGTCATTAGCCGGTTTTCTTGATAATCCACGTAATATTGCGTAATACAATACGATCGTAGCTTTTTTATCTCTCGAAATTCGTTAATTATCGTTAAATTAAACTGCTGTTCTTGAAATTATTTTTTAAAAAAGCTACAATGACAACAGCTGCAATGATCATCGAGGATTGAACCGTTGGTAAATAAAATTGGCATAATCACGATATGTATTTTTGGTTACCTTGTTCGGTTCTTTCGCAGCACATAGTCAAATAACAGTTCATGATTAAATTATTGAAAACAAAGGCATGACAATATCTCAACAATTATAACAATATAAAATATTATTTTACACCCATGAATTAATCATTTTGAAAGATATGACAGTAGTGCAGTTGAACTCGTTTTTTTTTTGGTCCAAGTTGCTATTTTAACGACGTTAATACGACACAAGTCATATGCGATTGGATCAATTGCGTATTAAAATTCATATATCAGAGCAAAATATTTGTTAAGCGCTTCTTTTCGAGGTTTTTTCAAAATCCAGAAACATCGGGGAATATTTTAGAATATCAATTATTGTATCCATCTAATCGCCAAGTATACATTCGTTGACAGCGAGGCTATTGCGTTTTTCCCTTAATTATGTTATAACCCATAAGACTATGTTAAAACTCTTGACTTTTAACATTACTTATTAATTGTAAAGTGCCGGTAACGTCAACTCTTTCTTGATTCTTCATGGAGAAAGCTATGTTTTCGTGAAAAATATTTTACTCGAGATTTTTATGTCAGTGTGTGTGTGTGTGTGTGTGTGCGTGTGCGTGTGTGTGTGCGTGCGCGCGCGCGCGCGTGTGTGTGTGTGGATGCGCATGCGCGTGTGTGTGATGAGGTTTCAAAATTGCAATATATATATTAAGTCACGCCTGTTCCGTTCAGTCATGCTCGTTATTTTGTTGCAATTTTCGCCCAAATTTATATTTATATAACTTATAATACGTGTCTCATTTTATGATTGTTTGAATTTTTCGAAAAAACAATGTACGCTTTCGTAAATTATTAGCTATCGAGTTAATACTTTTTACAAGAATATGCCATAGGACAAGGTTGTTCGATATTAAGTTTACCAAGAATCGATCGAGTCTTTCAGATTTTATAGGATCATACATTTTTTGTAATTTTTCGAAAAAAAAAAATTTTTTTGCTTTAACGTTTGTAAATTTTCTTCTATCAAACTGAAACTTGGTATATAAATTGGCTACGGGACGAGGATACTTGGTCTTGAATTTGGTGAGAATCGATCGTGGGGTTTAAACTTTATGGAATTTGCAATTTTATTTAATTTGCAATTTTATTGAAAATTTTAATACCACTTCCTCTATGAGAAAGCTAGAATTAAAATTACCCGTAGAGGATATTCTATGGGTTTAAGATAATCACGAGGAAGCAATGTGCAAATTTCAAATTTGCACCCCTTTTTTATTTATATTTATGTTCTTTCTTTTACTTTATATTCAACATATAACAAATTCAAGTATCCATCTAATACTCATTCTCATAAAAGGACTACCTTAATAGATTCTAGTATGTATGTGCTTTGTATGATGTTTACCTTTCTGTCAATAAAGCCAAACAGATGAAAGTTGATTGATGGATGTGGTAGATTCCAGGATGGAGATAGATTAATCAGTTTAAAACGTTGTAGCTTGAAATAAGTAAAATATGCAACGTTTTACCAAAATTGCGTCAAGCTTTCATTCAATAAAACTAGGTTGTCGCTAAGTTCACGAAGTATAAAGTCAATCAATTGTTATAAAACTGAGAAAATTTCTTATCATCTGATATCGGTTTATTTAGTCCGTGATGTATATTTTCATTACATGAAAAATTATAATGAGATAGACATAATCCATGAGAAATCAATGATTATATCATTCGCAAAAAATTCAAAAGTTATCGAAATGTTAATAATGAAAGTTAGATAATAGTTGTTCGAGTTGCTTGTATACAAATTAAACAATGTAACAAACGTGAAATATAGGTGATTGCTAAGTAAAATAACAAAGAAAAGAGAAGATAAATTTAAAAAATGTTGAGTCAATAATATTTCTTACGATTTGGATCAAAATTCTCAATCGGATATATCATTTTCCTCTTCTGTCCTGTTGTACATTAGTTCTTTCGCGTTTTAAATTATATTGTTATACGATTTTTTAATTATTTCAATAAGCAATATTATTATGATTTCAATACAAGATCTCGTAAATTATTTCAATAGACGATGTTATGACTTATTTCACAAATGTTATGGATATTGATTGAGACTTATCTTAATTTAGCACTTGTGAATCGGTGGCTCTTTCTTTTATACTCTGGGGAAAGTTTAACTGGCAAAGATTTCTTTTTCCCGAAATCGAAAAAGCGATCGAATAACCCGACCACGAATGTGCAACCCGCTAGTTCCAATAGCTCAAAGTCGTGTATGTACAGAGCAGCCAATACTTATTTCGTCTATCGAGCTTGCCGTCCTCAGAGAGAAAGATAACGAGACCACTTTCGCTCGTATCACCTGGGCCCAATTTTTTTTTTTTTTATTGGAGAATGCGTATTCGCAATATTCGGACTGCGCAGGTCACACCGATACCATCGATTCTGTATCCTCGATCATCGAATCTCGATATTTAAAAGTTCGCTTACGACAAAGCAATTGCTACCTAATTTTTTGTTCGAATTCGTGTCTCCAGACATGAGCTTCGTAACAGGTCATTCGCAGTTTAACGATACCGATGAAACCTTTAGCTATTTTATTGACTATAGGGTGAAAGATCAACAGGCGTAAAAAGTTGACAGCACACAGGGGAGGAGCGGGTTCACCAAAGTACATGGAAGGGTCGTGGTTAACTGTATTGTTTGTGTATGTATACCGACACCTGTGATTCTCAACGTTATAACAGTTTCAACGCGAAGCGTACTGCTGACAAAAGGCTAATGGAATCGGGTCTCGCATTTGTTGGCGAACGACGGAGGCGTTTACCACGATAAACACCGGGACTATGAATGGGTACCAGCGAAGCTTCTCAAGACAATCTACCAGTCGATAGCAATCCTTTCGTGCTTTGTAACAGCGTAAATTTTATGGCCTCGGTAGCCATAAAACTATTATAAATAAAAAAAGGTGTTATAAATAAAAAAGGAGCGAGAATGGAGGTACGTTTTTCTCGAAGCTCAAGCTCCAGTTGTGGAAACAGTGGAGAAGATTGAAGACCTCGACAATTTTATGGTCAACTGACCACGTATACCAATAATGGTATAGCGCGAAATATACTCAACTCAACCGGACACTGACCGGGTCGTAAGGTCAAGAAGAAGGTTTGAGATCACCAATCGTGTATAAGATTTTGGACTTCTATCCCATATTCCTTGAACTTTATAACAGGAGCTTCCTTCGAATACTCAGACGACATAAATCGTTTCGATACCGGGAATCTATGTCATTTCACACATTTTATCCAGAAAAAGATATTCCTGCATTAAGGGTACCATAGGTAGGCGAAACCATCGTATATTATGGTTATTTCAAGTAGCTATTTCTCTGAGTGTAGCATACGATGATGTTTCTTCAAAAAAAAAAGGTTGGATTCTCGTTTAAATATTTGTTTGTTTTTTTTTTTCAGATTTCAAGTTATCGTCATAAATATTTATTCAAAGCAATAAAATTTGGTTGTTAAAAAAAACGTTTGTTTGGATAACGCGTATATCAACCGATCATTTTCTACCGTTTACGGGTCGACGAAGCGATCGCGAACCTCTTTTTCATTGATTCTGATAATGAAGTACGAAGAATCCTGAAATAATCTGTAGCCAATCGAGTAGTCTAAAGATAAACGATAAATCTTGTTACGAGTTACGAGTACTCAGCACGGAGTGAACAGAGATTAGTATTTTTCGAGTCCTTAAGGATAGGTTACAGTGATTTTTGTGTTGTAATTACAGATTTTCAATTGATTGATTATCGCTACGCTAATTAGTCGCAATTTAACAGAATTGTTAATGGTTTCACGGGAGCCATGTTTCTCCAATTGATTCTTACGAAATATGTCACTATTCTCTTACCCTTAAGACAGACATTTTTAATACAAAATTTGACATTGTTTAAAACTTCATTTCTCGACCTTTTAAACCATTTTAAGGTGATGTCTTATTCCTCAGTCGTTGACTGAAACTGTAATGCAAATTTCTCCACCACAATTGATCTTTCGGATAAAAGAGAAGAATGATAAACCGCGTCTTATAATTCTATACAATTGACCGTTCTTATCTTTCGTCCGAAAATATTGACCATTGCGGAGAAATTCGCGTCAGGAAAATCCCTCTATCTCTCTTGCACATGTAGCACATCGTCTTAAGCATTTTGAAATTCAAGTCTCGATAAAAAATTCAATGAAAACATAGCTTCTTCTATGATAAAGCAAAATGATGCATGAAAGGGATTGAAACGAGGTCGATTGAAGATTGAGAGATGTTCGGATGCGTTGTACCATGATACACATGACTTAACCTCGGTCTCCGCGTATACTTCAATGCCATTGGCGACATCCGATATCACGTGCACGTATAATATTAAAATTCTAATAAAGAAATAATAATAAATGTATACGTAACACAACTGCAAGGTCATCGACAACATCGACGTATCGAGACCTTGTAGTTTTTGCAATTGATAAGTAACACAAGCATTAGTCTCAATGGGAGAGTATCGAATTACAGTCATCCATCATAACGCACGTGACCCACATCCTACATCCTAACCTTGATTCTCTAAGGAATTCAGCAGTAAGCTCATGCTTGATCCTGAAAATTTATTAATGGCTGCAACGCATCACAACCGACGTACGAGCATCGGTAGAATCACGCGGTGCAAGAGTCGATTTAACAACTTTACGTTATTTATTTATTACCAGTGATATCTTAGTACAACGTCGTTACAGAATTTCAAAGACCGATTCTGTGATCAAACTCCTGTCACGTACTCATCTAATGTAGACGACACATCAAACAGATGATCAAAATGAGCCAGAGATAAAAAAAAAGAAGAAATAACATCCTAAATATATATAGATAGGGAAGGAATTACTTTTTATGGGACAGAGATGTACGAGTCTGGGTCTGGATTCTCAGCGAACGCCGTGGGGTATAAGCCATCTTGTTGAAGTATGCATACGCACGTATATACATATACTTTGAAAAATCGAAGTATACCATACGCCATACGTCGCTAAGAATTCTGATCCTTGGGGAGGTACTTTTTCTCTTCCAATAAACTACCCTCCAGAGCCTACAACATTTTTTTTTCTATATAATACAATCTCAGTCTTTATCAATGAAGCTTCGTATACGTCGCTTAAGAATCTCAATCATGCAGAGTTTTTTTTTCTTCTTTTTTCAATAAACTAACCATCTACACCAGCCTACGACATTTTTTAAAGTGTACAATGTAATCCTGGGAGATAAAGCAAAAGGGTCAATAAATAAATTCAACGAATAATAAATCCAAATGGACAATTTTAATAAGAGAGATAGTCATGATTCGTAAGTTTATTTTTCTTGGCAAAGCCAATTTTCTTTCAAACAATAAATGCTACAGGTTTTCTCACTCGTAAACGTATGATACAAGTTCAATAAATTCAACAAATTCAATAAAAAGTGAACCACCGAAAGCTCCTGGGAAATTCATGATTAGGAGTACGGGAGGCCAGGATAAATCGTAACACTTTTATTATTGTGATTAAAAGAAAAAATGCATTCGATCATACGCAATAAAAACTCTGCGATTGTCTTCCACGATCTGCTGGTTATATTCCCGTGCAAGTTTAAAGTTTTTATATTGTACCAGCTATTTGTGACAACGAATAATTCATAAGTCGACGAATTGTACCGAATTGGGTCCTGCAACGGAACAAGTTGTAATGGATTTAGGGCAATTCGAAACGTATGAAAAATGCAAGAAACACAACATTATTCTTCGAAACACAACATTGTTCCTCGAAACACGACATTGTTCCGCGAAACACGATTGAACATCTTTCCTTATATTTTAGATACTCGATCGATGTTTCACCCGCTTAAGATTCAAGCTGCGACTCACAATAAACGCAAGAGTCATTTTTAAAAAACACTTCGTCAGTTTGTGACGAACTCTTTAAATTGTCGTTCACGCTTTATCGTTTGCTTTTGGATTTCATGAATGGTTTTTTTTACAACTTTCTTCAATCGACGAAAGTAATAATACGATTTTTCAAAATATTGTCATTTAATTTCTATTATTTTTTATACTGTTTGTTGAAAATTAATATGCACTCCTAGTTCATTATTCCAAATAATCAAACTTGTGAATTCTTTGATATTTTCTTTTATGGAAGATTTTAAGTTTTTGGATTACATTAATTTTTTTTCTTTTTTTAAGGTTCGACTGTACATTGTGTTCTTTGATAACCACTTTTATAGATTGATACCCCCTCCCGAAATTTCCATTTTTTATGTCGAAATGATCTTTCTGAATTCCATTTTTTCGTACCACACATTTAGAATCTTGCAGTACTTCGAGACGGTCCAACTGACGGAATTCAGCCTCTTTGGGTTTATTCTTCACGGATTCAAATAATTCGAGTAAACTTTGTCACAGACAGGAGATGGATAAATACAATTTTATCAAATAAATCATGAGACATAAATACTTCTATGTACCGTAATGAAACAAAATTGAATATTAGAATAGAGAATTTAAAAATCTTCCAACTTAATTCATTGTTGAGTGTCTTGACTTGAATGTTGAAAAAGTTTTAAGGATCTTCTCTCGGTGACGCTTGCGTGAAACTTTTATATGTAGGAGGATAAAAGTTTACCTTTGCTAGATTAAATTCATTTTTGATACTCATAGCGAATAAGTTCGCTATAAATTGTATTTCCGTATGATAAGTAAGGCTTAACAATACCAAAGAGTTGCATGGAACTTCCGATGATTAACCGCGTGTGTACCGTTATAACCTAGACGACAAAGTTGCCCCGGTCTTCTGTATTACGCACTGACCACTTACGCTCTACGAGCAGGGATAATTCAACAAACCTCAATTGATTTATGTCTACATACCACATATCTAATGCACCATAAAGTAATCAACTGCGAGTAATTAAATTATTTATGCGCATAATATTGTTACCTACGAGGGATTCCCATTCGCTACTACAAAGAGAATAGGAAAATCTCATACGCGACAGCTCATATTGCGTCGGTACCTAAACCTCTCTGTGTTAAGATAGCAGACGCAGGTTTCAAATTGTGGGACTTTTAAGGGCATGGGGAAAGGGGTGGAGTGGAAACACGACGTCGACGACCGGTGACGTCTGCCGCCGATACTTTGCTACCTACGTGACGTCGCGGCAAGACTCGACGACGAAAATAAAAAAAAATCCAAGATAGGCTAAGCTATTTCTGGTTATTGCAGAATCTGCTGTCAGGATTTGATGCATTGATCGTCTAGGCTATGTGTAATCCCGTAACTCATACACGCTTTTCTATTCAAGCTAGTCGTTAGCGTACAACGTATAAGAGACGAAGGCAAAGGATCACGAAAACTTTGTACGTGTCCATTATAACTTCAAAGTAAAGTCTTGTTGGTCTTCTGAAATGAAACTATTCTATCTTGGAACAAACACATATAAAGTAACTGCACGATAGCCTGGCGATCTAGTGTGGCACCTGGAAAACGAGTTGCGACTCTGTGCTACTTGGTTTAACGCTCTACACAGCGAGCGGTTAAGCGATAAACGTTAGTTGCACGTGCAGGAGCGTCGTGTACATCTAATTCTGGGTTATGCGATTCCGTAAACGTACTCCTAAGGTATACGACCATTGAAGATTCTTTCCTTCATTATACACGATTAAAAATAATAACAAAACAATAAAACTTGTAAATTAAAAATATCTTGGTATAACTAATTAAAGAATAAATTAATCAGTTACCAAACAGACAAAATAATAATTTAATTATCACAACGAATAGAGTTTGGTACATTTTTGTATTCCCAATAAAATCTATACAATCAATAAAATTTCGGAAAAATAGGTGTTTGCTCACAAATAAACGAAGTTTGAGTAATATCTAATCACTTGAGAGCATAAAAATAATATACACTTGATAAGAGAAAATAATGTACAGTTGATAAGAGTTGAAGAGAATTAAGAGAATCAGTGTACTGATCTGATTGACAGTACGCTAAAATAAAAATGCGATTAACCCCACAGTTTTTGCATTAATTACAGCTACAGTTTTATTATTTTTCTCTTCCGTTCCTCTCGCTTATACTGAGTTTTCTATGCTGAAATTGCATTTAAAATTTAAGGAGGGCAAAGCGCTAGCCGACGATCGGCTAGATGGGTTGCACGATGCGAAGCAAACTGCGTGGGAGCGAGATGTCCGTTGTGTACGGAATCCCGATCGTGCTGAGATAAAAGCTGGAAAGATCTATTCTACTCTTTCTAGCTAAAAATCTAGACGATGAATTGCTTTAGAATTTAAATGTACCTTTTCTGGCCCGTATCCCCTTGCCATTGATACATTTTTTTAACGAAAATCTTTTGCCAAATTTTATTCAGCAACAGTTTATAAATTCTGTGACTTTTCCATCAGAGCAATGTTAAATAGCTCGAATTCCGTAATCAATATCTCGGTTACCAAACGGTGATTGTGTTTCAAATTTTGCATATTTAAAAAGTAAGAATCAATATAATCTCAAATTTTCTATTAACGCTAAAATAATTGAAAATGCTTTAACGCTCCACCCTTCGTGATTGTAATAAAAAGTGCAATTTTCTTCTTTAAAAATAATTTCAAAAGTTGTGAATATGACTACAAAATTGTTGAGTGTTATCTATTTTTTGTTTAACAACTAAAAAGCCTACAATTCTACATTTATATCCAACGGTTTGTAATTGCGGTAATTTTATAAATTGCATAATCGCAAAAATTTCATTTATAATTAGATTTAATTTTATTATGAGAAATCGTTGTTATATTTATCATTTTCACTCCATGTGCGTAGGAAAAATGTAGACTTGCTTTTCATGCCGGTAATGTCATTTTCTAAGTAAAATATATACTTGAACAAATGTACCCTTTGAACTGACCGCTTTCGCTAAAAGCTCGTTCTTAATGCGCTCTTTGAAAACCATAATGTTGCAGCAAGGATTTTCATTCAATATTTAATCTGGCTGGAAATTTTTATTGACGAACTTGTAATTACATTAATGATTAGTTAAAATTTTACGATAAATCATTATCTCGCAGTGCATTAAACATATTGCTGAATTAATTTGTAAGGTATATATTTATAATTTTCTTGTATACACGAGAAGCAGCGGAGAGTTTAATTTCATTCAGCGGTCGACCATTTACTAAAAACCTAGAGAGTTTCCAGAGGGCTCCGCCAAGTCAGTTTTAATTCGAGACACGTGAAATAGCGCTGAAACCAACGTTGATATGGAGGTCGGTTGAAAGAACCGTGAAGTTAACGCGATGACGTGACTGAACCCTGAATAAATGCCATAGCGTTGGTATGCGAGAGGCAGTGGGAAACTTGAACGATCTGCGAAAGTGCGATAAATGATTTGGTAAAGCCCATCGTTTGTTACGAGTGACCTGGAAAATATCTTTGAATATCCCGATGACGTTTGCGACACCCACGCTTTCCCCTATTGTGTTTACCTTTAAGCTTTATCTGATTTGCACGTGCGGTACGTGCTGTTATCACTGTTGCAAGCAACATACGCAGATTACGTTATATTTTTACATTACAGTTTGCCCAATTACGATACTAACGATTCATATTTCATCGCTGCACGCCGTCGATGTTCAAATGATAATGAAATATAATGTACGAATGCATTTATTTATTTTTATGCGTTTCATTGTCATGGCGCGAACATGTCAGTTTCTATGCGACCGATGTTCTCCGAATCGGATAAAGATGTCTCCATAGAACTGGTTACACAGATTCTGTGCATCGTAAACTCTATTTTTGTTCTAGATTGTATATATTAGGTAAGATTTCTAAAAGATAAGAGCGTTTAAAAAAATGTATGAGAAGCACAGTTGTATATATCGAAATGACACAAAATGGCCATCATTCCTACTATAATCGTTCATCCGTGCCTAAAATCAGAGCGCTCACGATGGAGTGAGAGAAAGAGCACGGGGGATTCAGTCAATATTTGTATATATGTTTTATTCAAAAGCACATAAATTTTCATAAGTTTGTTGTACATCAGAGTTGTTGTTAACAACTAGAAATTGATATAAACGCAATGGAATTTTCTAATTACGTTTGTTGAATTAATTTTAAATGCAAGAGTGCAAAAATAATTGAGCGATTAAAGGAAAATAGAGTTATTAATAATTATTTAGCTGTTTTTGTTTCAATAAACATAGTAATTATAAAAATATTGTAGAAAGTCACATTGAATTAATTTATAAAATATGAAATAGAAGAAATAAAAAAATGTTTAAACTCCCGAAAAAAATTATAACAAACAGGACTTTAGCTTTAAAAAGTTTTTATATGAAAATATATCTAAAAAGGATGAAACAAGTTCCGATGTCATTTTAGTTAACTTCATATTTAAATTACAATAATTAATTTCTGCTTATCATTGCAACCGTCTTTTACATATCAAGAAACATGTTGGCGTATGAATTTAAAAGAAAAATTATATACGATATGGACGTTTTCTAACGCTTTCGAACGTAGAAGACGTCTCGTGACTGTAGTGACAGCTGTAAATGAATTATTGTCATTTCAATATGAAGTTAACAACAATAACATCGGTAATTATTCCCATCCTCTTTAAATTTATTTTCATGTTATAACTTTTTGAAGTTAAAGTCCTGTTTATTATAGTTTTTTGCAGACGGAAGTTTAAACATTTTTTAATTAATTTTATTATTCAACAAATTCTTTACGAACGGTTTTAGTACAATACAAGATAATTACAAACTTATATTACAATCAATAAGTTGGCATTTTTAATATAATTTCAGTAAATTCTATTATAGTTCTTACTAATGACAGTGATAACCCTTTGTTATTTCATATCACAGCCATCAAGTATTAATTTTTATTTATTTTACTTTTCGTCAAATACATATTTTAACCGTCGAAAATTCATAGAGATATTTCATGATATTTCCATTCCGTAAAGATCAACCGACGATACGCGCGAGAACAATGTATTGAGTGACGCAGGTTATTTTTAAAACCAAGAAATCTATGATTTTGTCATTCATTGATAAAATATCTACAAAAAATGAGACATTTTTTTTCTACGATAATCCATTTGTTCATCAAACCAAATACAAAACCAAGAAATCTATGATTTTGTCATTCATTGATAAAATATCTACAAAAAATGAGGATTTTTTTTATGTTACGATAATCCATCTGTTCATAATACATTTTTAAACTTCGCTTTTTGATATTAAAAAATGTATGTCAATTTTCATCCTGCTTTCATTTGGAAATTAACATTTTTTTCTCTTAATCCCTATGCTACTTTGTATAACTTTTATTAATAACAAAGAAATCATGGCATTTTTTTTATTGCAGACAAACCTTGGTATCAGAATGTAATAGACCGTTCGTTTGCTTAACGTTAAAGAAGCTTCGCAAAACAACTTATAACTCATATGTTCATCAATGCTCCAAATATTGAAGTAATAAAAAAAGTAATTTAATAGTTTTATATTTTAAAAAGTAAAATTTAATGCAGTCTCGAGCGCCTCAGTTGAAGACATGAGCTTTGCAAAACAACTTATAACTCATATGTTCATCAATGCTCTAAGTATTGAAGTAATAAAAAAAGTAATTTAATAGTTTTGTATTTTAAAAAGTCAAATTTAATGCCACTTCGAGCACCTCAGTCGAGGAAAGGAGCTTCGCAAAACAACTTATAACTCATATGTTCATCAAGCTCTAAATATTGAAGTAATAAAAAAATAATTTAATAGTTTTGTATTTAAAAAAGTCAAATTTAATGCAGTTTCGAGCGCCTCAGGGTGATACAACACCTTCAATCTTCACCTTAAAAAATCAATCTGATGTGAACATCCGTAAATTTCTCCATGATTTTTGAGTTTTCCGACGTTTCGATTGATTCTATTTTCAGATTGTTGTCTTACCGCTAAGGAACGAATAAAAAAACTTCGAGTTTCCATCCGATGGAACCGTTGATTTTTTGCGGGAAAGAAATTTTTTTGACACGCATGTTTCTACAAATCACATATTTTTCTTTTTTGTAGAAGTAAATTTTTATTGAAGTTGAATCGCAATCTCAGCAATTCGGGGTAAAGCGCAAAGAATAATTTATTATTTGTTACAAAGACTCTTGATGTTATTTTTTACGGAGTTCTTGGGGTTGTTCTCTCGGTGTACATGGATACAATACTGCAGAGAGCTAAGAGCGGAAAATAGTTTGCCGACTCCTTAAGTGCAAGTTATTCGTGCTGTTTGGGTAGCGGTTACTCGCTTCGTCTTCTTTCTTACTTTTGCTCGCAGATATCGTTTTTTTCTTTTCTGTGTTATCCCACATTCCCTCGTTTTCTCTTCTCTCAACGACTCTCGGTATCGTTACCGAAGCTCCGACGAGCTCTTGGAAATCCGATACTTTGCCATTACCGAGAAGGAATTACCTTGCAAGTGGAATAGAAGACGACTCAACGTTGGAAGTTGATGCTCGCTGCTGCAGATACACGACGCAAGTTTTAGTTGGCTGCAATTTAGACGCGAAACAAAAATGTATGTGATCGGAGAATTTTCAAGCGATTTACCCTTGAAGCAACAACTTGTTTCATAGTTATATCGGTGTTCTTTCTATTTACTCCTGACAACCCGCAGGGAAAAATGACGGAACTAACGCGTTTAACGCAGATGGTCACCACGATTTCCAATGTCGCCACATTTTTTTCGGAATCAAAACAAATAGTTTAACCAAATTTTGTTTATCAGTTTTGATAGTAAAAACGCCAATTGATATACATATTTTGGTACCGACACTAGTGGTTGAGCGATCGGTGTGACTTTGGACGTTTACCATGGAGTTAAGTATCATTCAGTGTTGCCACTACTTGGATGGGTGGACCGCTTAGCCGCAATGCACTGGCTGACGCATAAATTATAGCGAGCGGTCTGCCAATTTGTCTGCGACTTTGGTGATCTGCACGTAAGTAAGTTACCTTCGTGTATACATCGAGGAATCGGAAGAATATCTGTATCGGCACGGATTTTCCTCTGTTTTCCTGTATCCATGGTAAATTCGGGGTACAGTGTAGCTAAATCGGCTGCGGGCGCATCTCAAGTTAGATTAGCTTAGCGAAGTGTGGGTAGGAAGTATTAGGAGTGAGTAATTAGAAGGAATGATTGGGTCTGCTAAAAGCGGAAGGACCCCGGGCACTGGAACAAACTTAATAATTACATATTCTGGTACACGAATAGCACTATCCGTAAATATTACATTGACTGGTACAATTATCCAAAGAAGATTGTGATGAGATACCATTATCACACGCGAGAGGGCTACACGATCAACTGCAATGATTTCATTCGTTGCCGCACGGGGTGCGATATAACTTTGCAAAAAATAAAATAAAAGATAATTTTACATAAATAATAAAACGAAGAATTTAATAAAGAAATTTAATTAATAAAAAGTAATAAAATAACAAACGATTATTCTCTTATTACAGGAGGAAGATTTTCGACCCTCAACCAAGAAATCTTCTTACTATGGCAACCAAATAATTATTTATTATTTCACTATGTTTCATTAATACAATTTGTTTATTATATCCTTTAGGATCAGCAGTTTTTTTTTTCATTTTAGTAAAATTATTTGTATCATTCTATACGTGTATTCGGCTCAAGCTTACGCCAGACATAATAAGAGCAATGGCAACATTTTATCGTGATCGGCACACCGATCCTAATTCTGTCAATTAGCTTCATGTAAACGAAAGTAGAAAAATATTTCACAATACTGACAATAATAGTTCACTAATTCCACACGAATCCCATCGACGCAATGTTACCTGTAACTATTGTCAGATTTTTGGAAATCAACGATAACTCATACGTTCAAATAAAATGAAGGGAGAATCGTACATTTTGCATGCAATGAGTTTCAGCGAAATAAAGTATATCGAAGTTCTTCACTCTTTATGCAAATTGATCAGGATATTCAGTGAAATTAAACGTGGCATGCACATAAATGTTCATAATATTCAGCTCGTTGCCGACGACCTTCGATACGTTATCCTCCATTTGCTTTCGTCTCTGATACCGCTGCAACCTTGTCATGCCTACGTATCGTCAATGAAATAATATCTCTGTTCGGGGATTATGTCGAGGGATGAATCGCTACTTTGTACTAATCATCTCGTTATGAAGCACGACTAGCTGACTCACTAGCCACCCGTCATTTACGCATGTTCACGAAACAGAGTACTATACGTAATCCTTTTACCGTTTGAGCGTATGTATGCACGGAGAAAAAAGTGAGTCGTCAGAGCCAACAGGTTGGTTGGACGAACGAATAAGTTCGTTGTTCCAACAAATAATTCACCAAAATATCGTTAGTTTTCTATCGCCAAAGTTAATTTTATCAACTTATTTTTTTTCTCCGTGTGTCGAGAGACGGTAGTGCGTACAGTCTGGAACTCGGGTTATTCATATAATTGATATTCATAGATACGCTATGTAGCATACGCCGGTTTGTCAAACAGTTATACAAAGCTACATAATTTCGTCACTACGAGCGCTGGCCGTCATGTCTGACTTCAGATCTAGGTTACGCACGAAACCAATGTTATCACAGTGTTATCACGGGCCTGGACGCGTTAATACGACAACAAAAACTCGAAAGTTCATTACATCTTGCTGTTCGGTCCAAATGAATTTCCAGTAAATGCAAATAATTGCACGCACATGGTAAAACAGTTGTATCATTCTTGAAATGTAATCAAAATTTCTTAAATGATTTGTGCGAAAATCTGCTTATCAATTTAATTCGTGGATGGTGCGGTAAACACCATTTAACTGCAGATTTGGAACGATAAATATAAATATTTAAACATTATTTTTATTACCTAAAGAATATTTTTTGGTTATCGCAATACCCGAAAGGCTACTTCGTGGTTTTTTCGAGTGATGATCGCTTATTAAATCGTAAATTCTGATATACCGCCTCTGAGTGAACGAATGCACTTTTCACAGAATATTATTGACTGATATTCCGTTTCTGAATAGACAGATAAACGTGAAATGCATATAATGCTGTGAATCCGCGCGTTACTAACGTATTTATAAAGGTGTAAGTATATATCTAGCAACGGCAACAAGTTTTAAACCCTCCTGCTGGTGAAACTGTCCATCATCGTGTGGATTGCCTATATGAACAGCACGAAGTACCGAGAGAATTAAAAGGGAGATAGAATCAACCCGCATCTCCGACGACCCCGATACCGTGACCCGTATTTCTCTATACAGTCTCCTCGTGTGAATGCATTGACCTTTGCGCACATGCGCAGTTATATTCCTGCCACCAAGTCAAGTCCAAGCAAATTCCATAATTTTTTGTTGGTATACTCGCATAAAAGTTGCTAAATATTAGACATTTATAAACAATGTTACAGAACTAAAAACAAGTTATTTTCGTTGGAGTGACATGATGATGGAATGATGGATGCAGTGTACAGCTTACATGAAAGCTTAAAACGGACAGGCTTAATAGACTGATCGATAAAATGAGCGATGATATTCAATCCCATTAATTTGATCTCTCTCTCTCTCTCTCTCTCTCTCAAAAATGGCTTAAACCAGATATAGCGATCCTACATCAATTTCTGGCACTGCACACTGCACTATTCAGACCCACGGCTAATGGGTTCCACCCGAGGCCCTTTGCTAATTGGACAGTCTCGGCGGTACGCATCAGTAGCGAGAGTGGAAGGAAACGAAGGATGACATCCGACTACAATTGTTCGAAATACATATACAAAGTGTGCATGAAAAATACGATAAACGTGGCAATAAATAATTTCATATGAAAATAACACACTTCATATGGCTATCGTACGAACGATAGTAGAAGTAACAAATAATTCACAAAAATCGATTACTAAATACAGTAAACAGAAAGAAAAAAACGTAGTTTTGGGAAAACTAATAAATGTTTTCCCTCAAATCAACCGAAAGAGTTGATATAGCGCCACCTACTAAGCTGGTTAAGCTACAATGTCATTAATAGAATACCGTTAATAACAATTGGCAACTGATAATTTGATCGTAATTCACCGGTTGGTTGGTGCACCCAATCATTTCAGTGATCTTTTCGATGTGAAATTAAGTTATGCATTTCCAATGAAGAGAATTACCAAGTATTTGGCGCAATGCTTTGATAATCGAAGGTCATCTATTCACAATATTTTACTATTTACTTAACATATATACAATAAAAATTTAACGTTTTTTCTAGCGCGGGTATCCATTTACATGCAGTTGTCACATTAACCAATAGCGTTGTTTGTCATTGAGAAAAGTTTATTAGCAATCAGAATGTACCGGTTGGTTATGGAAGGAAAGTCATTGATAATAGAAACTAAAATTCGCAAATAACACCCGAAGGTTTGTTGCAAATTATATTCAATTATTTATTATTCCATCGTACAGCGTCTTCGCCTTTTACAGATCCCTTCTTTTTCGACAAGTATTACTTTAGCTTAGATCTATACTTATAATTGCACTCCACGCTACAATATCACATGTGCATACCACTTTTGTCGCTACTTTCCTGTAATTTTCCGCACGTTTTTACCACTTACGCATCTCGCAACATGTTCTAGTTAATACTTGTTGTCAATAGTACTACCAACGTCAGTTGCGTAACTTGACGCCTTGTAATGAGGACAGAACCGCTATTGGTTGCACCAATCAAGTCATTGGTTACGTCGTTGGTTACGTACTGTCGTTAACAAATCGATAATAGTTGAGAATACTTTTTCTATTTAGCTTTTAACCTTTTTGCTTTATGAACAATCTGAATAGTACGTTCTATAACCATTTTTATCGTAATTTCCTGGGAATTTTCCAATGCGAAAAAAATACGTTTTAGACAGTATAATTACCATTTTGTTAAGAAATTAAAGGAGATTTACGCTCATTATAAAGCTCACCTTCTTTGTGATTAAAATGGTAACCTATGTTCTCGCAGACTTGCTCAACTTTTTACCAACCCAATTCCAACTGGTTGATTTGTACAAAAAACCAACCTCAAATCAACTTTTTTTCAGCCATTCTGCTGTACGACGATTGAAACTCGGTTAGTTCTTGTTAAACCAACCGTTGATACAATTCCGGGCTTGGCTATATGATGGTTGGAACTCGGTTAGTTATAATAAAATCAATCTCGAATAGAAATCTTGCCTCTGCTATATGACGGATGGAATTTGGTTTGTTTGAGATTGATTTTGTGCACGAATCAACCTCTTGTCGGATCTTACCGAAATCCAATGAAAATCCAACTGAAAATCAACATACGTAAAAGTTGGATAAGTTCACGCGTGTCCACATAGTTTTTTTTTTGTATCCCACTGTTCCCCGATAATTGTTAATTAGCTCTTATCATTGTTTTTTTTTATTTTCAATGATTGGTGCATATCACAATCGTTGTACTATGCCACAATACTTGGTTTGGTATAAAAAAAATTATGCTTAAAGTAATGAAGTACGAAAACAATGATCGATAACCCGTATCTCCCAGTACCTTACCACTGTACGTCAATTATTGATCCGAAGTTCACCGCCTACGTTTTAAAACTTCGTTAAGAAAATGTTCACTAAGAGAAAGATTCTTCCATAAAAAAGGAAAAAAAAATTATTAAAACATTACATCGATTGCTCTCTGGATCGTTAATGAGATTAATATATATTTCGTTTAACAAAACCATTTCTTTCGGAATTCATTTGCTGCTCTATGCAGAAGTTTTTAGTCACCAAACGCCGAAGTTTTTGCCCAAAAAAATGTTGAATGCGCGTGCAAGGGGTGAATAAAAGTGTAAGGCCGCGTGTAAAGTTTCCGCAATCTTTTCCGCCGCTCTCAATTGAAGCACTCGATGTATCACAAACTGGGTAAATCGACAACTTGGAATATCGTGTAGGTTTTCGATGCCGTTACTTTGTCCCCTTCTGTGAGTCTAGCTCTCGTTCTCCCTGTTGATCTTGACACTTCATGGGACACGAGCTTTAAGGGTTGTCGGCCCTGACCGATTTTCACCCTAGTCGTTCAGACTATGTATACGTATGTACACTTTGATGTTTACCACCATCGTCTTATCCGAGAAATTGCCAGGGTCGTATCGCATTCATTTTTCAAGTGACCACGCGGTGTACTACATTTCACTATGTAATTGATGAACGGAAAATACAGTGTTTGGACAGCACTTGGTCGAATTTTTTCAACTTGCACATTGACGTGATAGTCAATTAACTTCAGATGACATTTACATGTAATCAATATAAAATGTGTTTGATACGATAATCAATATACGAATTAATACTACATTGATAACAATAGAAATAAAATAATGATGATGCTTATAACTGTTTATATTAATCAATATTGATCGGTATTAATAAAACGCCAATTCCAAAGCAACGTTATCCATTTTTTTTTTGCTGACATTGCTTTTATTCTTGAAGTTCTACTAAGACCATAATATATTTAAAAACATATATTCCATACATTGAGAAAATATATTGGTTGATTGAACTAAATCCGGTGGACTGTCAAATAAATGTTTTTATTTCTTCAACAGTCGTTCACAGTTCAGCAGAACAACACATATTTGAGGTGAACGATAATGTTGATGGATTGACTAATAATTTATTTGACAGTCCGTGTCCGCTGGATTCTATTAAGCCAACCAATCTTTTTTTTTCTCAGTGTAGATATACTTTTATATGACTTTTTTTTCAAGCTCTACATACAACATAATATATTAGAAAATATATATGAATTAGAGATGGTCGGGAAAGAGAAGGATCTGGCTGGCGAGATTCAAGCTAGGGAATGAGATGACACAAGGGAAATATTCGGAAGAGAGAGAAAGGGAGAATGTGCTGGATGTGTGAGGCGGAGAAGGAAATGTGCGAGCATGTGCTTGAGAGATGCGGAAAAGACGAGTAGGAGAGAAGAGAAACGGGGAAGAGGGTAAATGAGATATTGAGTGCAGAGGGATGAGTAGAAGACTGACAGAGGATCGAGAGAGAGAGAGGGGGGGGGGAAGAGAGTGGAGAGCGAAGAGCTTGCGAGAGACAGAGAGAGAGAGAGAGAGAGAGAGAGAGAGAGAGAGAGAGAGAGAGAGAGAGAGAGAGACAGAGACAGAGAGAGAGAGAGAGAGAGAGATATGCCTTGCGAAAAGTAGAATAAGTAGTTAAGAATGCAAAGTTAGATTTAGAGGTAAAGAAGAATTGTAAGAAAGAGAGATGGGAGTCTTTGCAACCCTTCGGGAATCAATAAAACAATACATACGTATATACATATTAGAAAACATATATTCCATATATTTACTTTTATTTATTTTATATTTAATTTTATTTATATATTTTTGGTTATTTAACCCTCGGTTGTCACGCTTGAGTCAAACTGACGTATATTTTCTTTTTGAAATGCGACCAGGCTTTTTTTTTCACGAAATCTAAAGTATCGATCTAAATTCTTAACTAAAAAAAATCTAACTTCAGTATCTAATTTCTCTAAAAAATATTTTTTTTTGTCCAACATGTTGACTATTTATTTGTTAAATTATTAATGAGAAAATATATTCTGCAATGTTTAAAATATTTTTCTTAATTCTGTAGGTAATATCGGACGAAAAGTTTTTAAATGGCAACCATTTGAGAATTATTTGAACAATTTCACTCATTCTAACTAAAGCGAGACCTTTCAAAATTGGTAACAACAACGGTTTCATCATTTGCTTTGCTACAATTTAACATTTCTAATTATGCACGTATCAAATATTTCATTGAGCTATACACGAGAGAGATATCTCTTAAGTTGAGAAATGAATTCTGTCAATATTGTTGTAAAAATTATGTTTGACTCGGACAAAATGTTGTCTTTGGAAATCGGCTTTTGCTGCTAGCGGGTTTACTACTACGTTGTGAAGATATATAGATCGGATAAAATACATTTTTCCAGCGGAAATAACGTGTAAGAGCGGAGGTCGTGATGCTTTTACTTTGCGAGTTAAACGGAAGTCCGGAAGTGAACGTTTATGGTTATATTTGAGTTAGAGCCGGAAATGAAAAATGAAAATAAAGTATGCTCGAGAAATATAATTTATATAGACAGAGAAAAAGATTTCGATGTCATAACCATACAATTGATTGTAACCAGCCAACACGCATGGTAGTATATGAGATAACATTTTTTTTTGTGTATCAGAACCATCAATTTTCGTTGGTTGATTTAATTAATCGAAATTGCATACTTTTATCATTTGATTTTAGGAAAATGAGGTTACTCGTTGAACGATGCAAGTTATCTTTTTTTTTTATTCCAATAGAACGATGCGTCATTAAATTTATTCATTTTCTACTTACGTTATCTACGGAAACAAACAGTAAACATATTTGTTTATATATCTAACAGCTTAAATATTAGATGCTAACAATGACGATTTTTTGTTGTGAATTTTATACGCGTCTCTGTAAATTTAGTAAAATCTGAAGTAAAAGGGATTGTAATATTGGGCAAAAATAAAGAATTGATTGAATATTTTGATTATAAAATAATTTTTTCGATTAATATGGAACTCGATATTGTGTCAATTTTTATTTAACTTACAGGGACATTTGTAAAATTCACAACAACAACAAATCGGCAGTGTAGGCAAGAAATATTTAAGTTGTTAAAAAAAATTGACTGAATGTCGATATTTCTCTGCAGTTGCGCAGTAAGTTCTCGTTATTAGCTACAGTTTTCGGTAAAATAATGAGATTTAATTAATTGATCACTTAGTTTTCTTTAAACTCAAAAGTATGCCATTTTTTTTTTAACAATATTGCCAAGTGGAATCTTTGTTATTGCTTACTCCTTTTTTTTGGTCATTTTTCACACATTCTCTTCTAAATGGAAATCAAACAATTGATCAAAACCTTTCCTTTTAGAGGTAAATTTGTGAAAAATGGAAAATAACGAGAAATCAATGTACAAAGTTCCATTTTTTATCGTTGTTGTACGATATATCTAATGAACATATATAACGTTATATTATTAATATTTCAAGATAATAAATCAAAATGAAAAATATAAAATAAATTTAAGATAAATATACTAATAAATTCTATATCTCGTATATGTACCGTTTTTATTTTTAGTACACTTTTTTTTTAACTAGAGTAGAGAGAGACAGAGAGAGAGAGAGAGAGAGAGAGAGAGAGAGACGGATCGACCTTCGTAAAATTGAATAATAGCCCCGAGACACGAATGTTACACAGAAGCTTTTGATAATTCACTCAGTTGTACTGCTCCAAAAAATGTATAGGTGCGTACCCTACCATTCTCATCTCATACTTTATGCTTCTCTTAAAAATTGAAAATTTCTCTGGTACCAGACGATGACGACGACGATGACGTATACAGAGCACTTCAATCTACCAAGTTGATTACAGAATAATTTCAATTAAGCGCAAGCGCCAGTGCTCCTATCTATTATATCAGACAGATTTATCACGTCAAAAAATCTCCTTTTACCATCAATTTCCAATCAACTTTATGCATTTAAGGTGTTGACCAATGCAACTTTCCTTCATTGACTAGTCTGTACATTAGATTCACCTAAAAATTTTATAATTAATAATGCTCTTACTATTATTGTACATTAGATTCACATAAAATTTTTATGTTTAATACTTTTCTTATCATTATTGTAGATTAGATTCACTTGAATTTTTTTTAATGGTTAATATGGTTTTTAATGGTCAATGCTTTATTTAACTATTATTGTAAGTAGACTCACCTGAAATTGTTATGTTTAATGCTCTTCTCACACTTACGTTGAATATTTTTTTCCTTAAAAGAAAAACTAATGCTAGAATTTCCGAAAAAGAAAAGTGATGAAAAGAGAGTTGATCGATTAAAAAGTCAACCTTCTAACGGAATCCTAGGCGAAGAAAATAGTTCAGTTACAGTTATAACGGATATATCAATTAGTAGTAGTAGTAGTAGTGAGTAAAAACAAAAGTATCGGACAATTGTCATTCGTCTCATCATAAATATAGCTCGAACGTTGGAGAAATATTTATCTAGCCAAACTGTTTTCCTTTCCGTGGTATCTTTCCCTCCTGTCAAGTTCAACGGAGTACTATTAACCAACCTTCTTTTTCTACACGCGTCGAGTGGCGCTGTTTTTTTTTGCGAACTGCACCTCATGGCAAAATAATTTTTCGTGACCTTAACACCGAGAGATACGAGAGATATCAGTGGGACATTGGGCACGATTTACCCATCGTCCATCGTACATGCTCCCATCAGGCCGTCTGGACTGACAATTCCATCGGGATGTATATTATTTTCTATTATTTTAAGTAGCCACCAGTCGAGCGCGGACTCGTATTCACTCGCAATCATTAAAATTAATTAAAACACGTACGATAAAGATTTACGATAAGATTCCTGACTTGAATCTTTCATAATCTGCTATTATGAAATATATACTCGCGGTAATGCTTATAGCTCTAATTGAGTCGTCTTGAAAATCCTTTACGAAGAGATCTGGGTCATGATTAAAAGCACCGTGGAACGATTTACATGAAAACACGTATATACGATGAAGTCGAGGTACAAGTACTGATTCGAGAGTCAAATTGATAGACACTGGAGGACGAATGGGGTGGCAAGAATTCTTGAATGGTTTCTAAGGGGTGCGACGTTTCTAACAAATCCAGTTAACATCTCTGCTCCACCAGTTGAAAACACGTAGCGACGTAGCTTTCTTTTTACGAGAATTAACCATTATTCATTTTTATTTTCATATTTTAACAAGTGTACACAGACACTCGGTGATCCAGATTTATATTAATTAATCTTACTGTCCGATTAAAAAATTGATTTAAGAGCTACGCGCGCAATTAATGAAGCGCACACTTTCAGAGGGGGCGACTGTAATGATAAAATACATAAAAAATTTTTTTTTTCGTGAAATAAACATATAACAATTTAGTTTGATACTTTAACATACGTGCCAAGTTTTTATTTATATTTAATCGCAATATGAATATGAATGAAAAATTATTCGTTGATTTTTATTAAAATATAATGTTTAAATGCATTTTTATAGAAACATTTTTTTTAATATTCACAAATTAAACAATTATTTCGAATTGCAAATATATTTTACGCATTGTCGCTCGTAAGATTGATTCTCGAGAGAGCTAAATAAAAAAATTGTTTTGTTTTATAATACTAACATAGTTCCAATTGCGTAGCATTTTTTTAACAAAACGATTTTTTTATTGTCACACGACAATAAAAAAAATGTTTGAGAGTGTGCAATGCGAACTCAATTTTTTTCTGTGTATTTCTATCTACCTGGTAAACCTTCTTAAGTTAGTACTGTAGAAAATCTTATGAATTATTAAAAAATGTTTATATCAATCCATTCGCAGATAATAAAAAATTATAATCAAATTTGCTTACAGAGACTTTAGACTGTATCGATAGTAATAAACAAACTTCGTGCCATCAATTACCAATCATCGTTACGCTCGCAATTCATTCATCACGGAAAATTAATCGATCGCTTGTGTACAACGTTTTGTTCTGCTCGCTATGTTCCTCGAACCATCAAAAACGAGATCACGCTTTTTCCTCTTATCATATTCATCGATGATTATGCAGCCACGTCCAACGCATATCCAGATCGCTTCGACAACTACACGATCCAATTCTTCTGTTCTGCGCGTTTCGAGCTGCAAGAGACAGAACTCACGTTCTTTACTTACTTGTATGCAAACAGATTGCGCAGCTTCGTACATGGGCGTGGGCGAACATGTTCATCGGTCGGTAGAAAGATAGAAATAGCAACGACGTTCGTTCGACGGTCAATCTTGACAATCTTGAAGGAAACTGTAAGTGGCAGGTCGAGATTCGTCGTGAATTAAATTTTCAACGGTAGACCATGGGGGTCAACGAGTACTGGACAATGTGTAGAGATGCGCGCCAGAAATTCCACGGTGGTTGAACAGAACCCAAGTAGGAGTAATTTTGTAGGAACCCGTGTAATTCTTATTGTGTTACAAAGGTTCTACGAGGGTAGGGTCACGTATGGTGCAGTGAAGGGGGAAGAGGATAGGGTAACTATTCAATCTGACATCTAATTTGTAGTTAACGTCTGACGGGGTGATACTACGAGTACATTTGTCGCAATTCAAACAATTCATTTGCTGCAATTTTCATTGAGTGTTAAGCTTTCTTGGTGATTGATTATAATTTTAATAATCGTTATCCTTCAATTTGACAAAACTTTCAATTCAAAACCATTTACACTGTAACTCGGAGAAAGTGGAATACATGAGAAACATACCGAAAAAAAATTCGAGGCGCCTGGATAGAGATTCGAACCGCGTTGCAAGACAAATTAACAAAATGTCTCAAGATGTTTTGCATTGATTTTTGCAAAAATCGATACAGGTGTTCAAATTTCTAATAAATAAATTACTCGTTAAAAAAAAAAATAACAAATTACGACTCTTAACTTGGTAAACCATGAGTCGTAGAGATTTTTTTACCAAGAAAAACAATGATTTCACAATGTTTTTACTGCGAGAAATAACAAATTCATATTGCGGATTACAACTTCTCATAATATATAAATACAAATCATAATTTCGGTCATACATTCTCGTTTTCCGATGCTAAAGTAATTTATATTTCTAACCAGACCTTCACAGCGTTAACACCGAATGTACACGTCCGTTTCTCGAGCCAAAAGTTATTTAATTATTTAGAAATTCTTTACTAGCTACGACGCCATACTGCAAAGTGTACACGCAAAACAAAAAATGATTAGTTCCGACTACCAATTACGAAAGAGCGTCGTTGCGACAAAAATGAGTCATCGTAGAGCGCAATCTATCTAGCTGTGCTGTTATGAGTAACGCGCAGAGTTGAGAAAAAAGCTTATAACTGGTTCACGAAGGAATCAGTTGACCAAATTGGTTCCTTAAACGACAGAAAAACTCTTGGATCCTGCCCTCGATTGACAAATTTTTAATAGGATTCATCAGTTCGATCGAAATAACATTTCTTACACAGAAAATCTTATTCTTCTTAGCTGGTTCGTCTCCCTTAAGTAGCGTAAGTAGATAGCTCCTGGATCCTATAGCAATGAATCGTCATAGCAAGAGTAGGATACGAACAATGTTATAAGATTTTCTCCCTGGGTCAAATCCTTCATCGAGTTTAAAAATTGACTTTTATATATAAAAGCTTTCTCCGATACTTTCAATGTTTGTCGTCTCTGTGCATTTTTCTACAATAAAAATCTTGAAAACGCTCGGCATCCATTCTCAGACTGCGTTACTCTATTTACTATTGGATACATGTGGATACACGTAATTTTGTAAACAATAAATGAGAATAAGTGCGTGTGCACAGATTGCTTTCCTGAAACTAGAAATCTCGGTCAAGTGTTGACACATATTCTATACCACGAAGGATTGCAATGCGAAAATACTTCTCAGAAATACTAGAGAGAAAAGTGAAATGTCCATGGGGAAAGTAAGATTTTATTGACTCTGAGTAATAAAAATCCAGCATCGGTAATAGACGTGTGGTTTTCATTTCTCTCGTCACAATTTACCTCATATCTTTGTCAATACATCGTTCTTTTCATTTGATAAAAAGCTTTATAAAAAAATTCTACCTAACTCTCAATACGTTTATGACAATTCCGCTAACATATTGATTGTTTTATTTTCAAAAAAAGTAATTGATATCTCGACAGTTCCTTAATCATCGACCATTTACTGGAATGATTATATAGTTCAAAAATATAATTTGGACTTAAATTCAAAGTAATAACATAATTTTATGAAAATATGTCTGGAATTAAAAAAAAAAAAGACCTATTCGTCCCCACACACTCTCTCTCTATCTTTTGTTGTATTTACGTGACCTAAATATAATGAAAAATGTTATGTTTACACGAGTCGAGATTCTACCCTCAAGAATGTATCGTGGAATTTTTAATCAAAGCAAAGGCTCGTTGGTATTATTTACTCCGTTTCTCACTCTCTTTGGCATTGAGAATTAGAAAAAAAGAAATATGAATAAAATTGGAGTGTTACTTAAGCAGCCGTTATACATTTTCGTGTATCAGAGTTACACGTTTTATTTCGTGTTTCTCTTATACTTTTAAATTAAGTCCAACAAAGTTTATGAATAATTTATTATTCTTTATAAAAATATTCAATGGTGATTATCGTGGAATAATTCTAGTCTTTAGGAAAAATTCTTTAAGATTGCAAAATTGATCTTTATAAAATCCTTAATCTGTTTTTTTTTTAATTAATTTGCGCACGGATTATAAAAATATTTATTTGGTAAAAAAAATGCTTATTCAACATTTCTTAAGGGAAAAAAGAATTATTTTGAAAAAATTACTCCAACCGTGTATGAATTAAGTGCCAGCAACTAACAAGGATGGATAGTTTGATGTCCCCCTCCCATTGTGACGAAACTCACGTATGTTGAGAGCATCGAAAACTAAAAGACACGTATTTTTTTTTCGACGGAAAAACATTTCTAAGGGGTGAAATCGCCCTTCACAGTTAAGCATGTCAAGGGGTGATTATGCAGTTTCACCCAGAAGGCGTCAATCGATTTTAATGAAACAAAAACCAAAATACTCCTCATTGAAGATAATAAAAATTAAACGTAAAGTTGAAGAAAAAAATTTATTTGCAGGGGTGAAACTGCATAATCACCCCTAACTTTGAAGGGTGATTTCACCCCTTAGAAATTTTTATCCGCCGATAAAAAAAATACGTGTCTTTTAGTTTTCGATGCTCTACAACCTACATGAGTTTCATCAAAATCGGAGGGGGACACCAAACTATCCTTCCTTGTAAGTGAGAACTTTTAACCTTTTGATCATTAAAATGGTTTCAATTTTATTCACCTTTGCAACGCAGCGCGCGTTGCTTTAATAAAATTCGACATTTCTGATGTTTGCCGACTGCATATCGCACGCTTGTCAATTTTCTCTCAACGTTCCCGATCGATTTGTTCAATTGCATCGCAATTGCATTACAACTTTCATACTAGATTTTTCCGAATGCTCTTTGCTCTGCGTCCTCCCACATTCCTTATGGATCCGGCATTCGTACAATGATCCTCGGGGAATCCCCCACCTCGCTTTTCTCGTCTACCTCTTTCTCCCCGTAGCTCGACGAATCATGGACGAGTCAAGGTTCTATCGCTATAAATTATTCTTCGATTTCGCGGAGGCACAGAGCTACCCGATGGTTGAGTCTCGTGGGCGCTCCTGTTTCATCGAGTGATACTATTTCTCACTGGCACAAAATGTATATCGTGAAAGTGAGAAATGGCAGTCCAGTGAGTAATCCAGTGGGCGACGAATAAACCTATGATCATGATATTCGGATATTATACCATATATACCGATCTACTCTCCATTCACAACGAAGAAATTGCGTTGTTGCAACATAAATAACGCCATACATAAAACATTTCACGTTAATTCAACTATTGTATTATCAAAAAAAGTTTTTTAAATATCGTAAGTTTCATTTATTTATATCTTTCCTCAAAAAATCATTGACCAAAAGAGAACACAACATTTTTCGTCAATAATTTACTTAAATTGAGTAGCGAGTTGTCATAAATGATGTATAGAATTTTTTTTTTTAATGTAAATTTTTCAAGGTATACAGAAGAAAACAGAAACATTTTTTAATCTTAAAAAAATCTCTGATTTTGCCACTTAGCGCCTTTTGCTACAAGTGTTACAATTTCTTTTGATTCCGAAAAAGCGAGGAAAAATATGAGTTCAATAGCAAGTTCCTTTGAAAAATACTGATTTTCCAAAAAATCTTATTCGTTAATAATTTCTAGAGCGTCACAAAAAAATTGGGTTTTTTTTTCTTTTTCGGAAGATCATAAAAAAGCGAAAGGCAAAAGATGAACGTTGATGACTATGTGGATTTCACGATGTCAGGGGATCGTGGTACTTTGGATTGTGTATGCTTTGCAATTTTCGTGGTGCTGACTCGCCGGCATATCGTCCATGAAAGTACCCTGATAACGATGACTTTGGAGAAAAATTGCGGTTCAAGGTTAAAAGCTCGCTTTCATTGTTCTCCGTGTATGAGTCAGATTGGCTGTTCCAAGTGACTAAGTTGCTCAGGACTTGCACGTTCATCCACCACGGCGCCGTATAAAATTACAGAGACTCTCGCCTCTGTACATCATAACACCAAAACAACATCGCAACGAGAATACTACGTGGGCTATCAACGTGACATTAAGTGCAACGACGCGTGCTGTTGGCGTTTTACCGATGATGCAAATGAGCTCTGTGCCCACGTGAAATTTACGATCAAGGTCGGAGGCCAGTCAATTCGTTGCGCGTTTTTTTTTTTTGTTTTTCTGTAAAATGTACTATTTTCACATAGGGTTAATAATTAAGTGAGGCTGCAATTCGAAAGCAGACGATGCTTTTTCATTTGTTAACAGATTAGGTTATATTCGTCGCTGGAGAGTATTTCGAATCACGTATTCGCGTCACGAATATATTCCAAATTTGACGGATATCTTTCGTTATTTTGAAGTCATTTATAGGATCTACAATCGATGATCTGTCTTTTGTCAATTTTTTCAAGCTATCTCTACGGCATTTATAAAGTTCGTACAAGAACCTAATCAAAGCGACACCAATACCAGCCCCCCAAAGTTTAAAGGAGACAATCCAGTGGCGGAGTCGCGCCGTTTTCTTCCATTTGTAACGACGACCGAATAAGCTCGACCGAAGTTGCATACTTTGAAAATTATCGAGATTCCATTTTTGTATCAGGCCAGCTGCTCTTGCTCGAATCACCACTTGACGAAAAGTCTTGAGGTAAGGATGACGCTTCTTCATATAAAAATTTAATGGAAACACGAGTATGGGCTCTTTAAGGATGTACAAACGAGTTCGACGTTCCCGCTTTAGGAGATTATGGACATTGACGTTAAGATCATAGTCGACTCCCACGTTATAATCCTTTATTGCTACTGGAAATACTTCCTCCGGAGGCACAATCTTGAATCTGCAAACATTTATAATAATTAATGCCTTAAGAATTTTTTAATTGATTGATCCACCGAACAACCATTTTAATAAATAACATAAATGTACGTGAGTGCGTGCGTGCGTAGGTGGATGCGTGCGTGTGTGTGATTCGTCAAATTTAATTCTCTGTAATGAAAGATCGCCTTGAGATATCAAGCTGAGATTTATCATTTATCAATCCACACTGTCTTATCGAGCTGAATGTATGTACAGATGTTAGGAAGACTGAAGGGGCTACTTAAGATTGAATACGGTAAGGAACGATGTAAATACGATATGTTAAAAAATATATTACTACAAGTTCTTCGAGTACTTTGTCGTGGATATCATAAATTTAGTTGAATTCCTCTATCGAATTAATAAAATAATAAGATAAAACTTACTTTTTGTAGATCAAACGATCACTTTTATCGTTTGACTTGCGAAATAATTGTCGGGCAACTGCAGCTCCAACGATCCGTCTACCCGAATTATTGACATCGTCGAGAGTGTCGAGCGGTGTGAGTTTCACAAAAGTTGATAAAGAGCTCTGGAAAGCACTGCCATAAGCAGCGTTTATCAGCAGCGCAGTCATCATCCACATACTCAGAACACATCGTAAGCCCCTGTTATATGGATTTCGAACTCCCTGACCCAAAAGGATTGCCCATATATTAAAAATCTTTATGGTATCACGGATCATCTTTTTCTCGTGGAGCTTTTGTACGATCAATGTGAATAACCAGTAAATAACAAGACACGACAGAGTACAGATCCACACGTAAATGTCAAGCGGACTAAAAATTTTTGTTATTGGTGCCAAGCGAATGAAATATACCAAGTCAAAAAATATTACTTTTTCGAAACTGAACCAGGTCGCCACGTCCAGTAACTCCAAACCTTCGGTTCTCGGTATAAAATTCCCGTAAATCATGTCGACTTTACCATGGACGATGGCATCAAGAGCCTCCGTCCAGTTATTCAAACTGCGATTTTTTAACTCGATGGTCAGCTTCTCGACGAAAAAACTCACGACATGATCGCCTGTCTCGATAACTCGTCGACTTTCCGCTACCTTTGTCGATCCGATCATGTCGTTCTTGACAAGTCCAACCGTAAATCGACAGCCTTTTGCAGGGCATAGAAAATTCGAAAATGCTCGAATTCGCTTGGTGAATTTGTTAATCCTCAAATTTCCATTATCATCTTCGAAGGTTGTTAAAATTTTCATTTCCGAATCGTACAACGTTAACATTTTAGAGATTTTCTGTTCGATATGCAGAAAAGCGAATCGAAGGAAACCACGACGTCGGATCGATGCTGTCAAAATCTCGAGGGTGTCTACGTTTAGAGTCGTCACGATCAAGTATTCGGCCCATATTGACAGCTCGTCACTTTGAAAAGTCCGATAGAGGTTCTCGGAGTTATCATCCATTATTAAATAACTAGCGTCCCTGTTAATACTGAAACGACGTGGATTCACGTACTCCGATTGAAAATCAAAGTTTGTACCTACTGTCACCGCATTCATATCACTCGACAAGTTTCTCAATATATTGTCCGTCAAAATTGAATCGTTCGTTACAAAATTCTTCGAGACGATCATGACGATACGATTCGATGGCTCGAACAGAGCACTCGTTACTTGTTTGACGCATGTGGTGATCATTCTTGCGTCCCTCGCGGTACTTTTGTTTCGATATTGGATTCGATCAACCGAACCCTGAGTGAGATTGAACACGTGGATCAGCTCTAGCAAACAGCAGTTCAACCAGCTTCTCATCATCAACATTACGTAACATCGAGAATAGCTTGGACGAGTGTAGAATATACGATGGTCCTAAAATTATACAAAAATGAATTACTACGAGAATCAAATTTTCACTTATCTACTCGTAGAATAGTTAAAGTCATCAAAGGTCCTTAACTAGTCTGCACGAAAGTATAATCTATATATCTTAAATATATGCACGAAAATAAGCTAATTTACACACAGGACAGTCCAGAATAGTCGAGTCCTTTGAGATTCTTATGATCCAGCGCACATTGATATAGTGCACATTTCTTATAATAATAACAAATTATTATAAAATAAATTAATAAAAGCATACGTAAACAATAATAGATGATAAAAAATAGAAAATTCAAGCCTTACGAAGGGTTGATAAAAACAATAAACAAGATGATAAAACCAAGTGTCAGACATTGACCTAGTTGCTACTATCCGTTACTCTACGAATAAAATTATTTACAAAATTCGAGTGTGGTTCGTACGAGTGTAGTTTACGCGACGGTCCTAAAATAATACAAAAAATTATTACTACGACAGTCAGTTTTTCTCTTATCTACTCGTAGAAAAGTTGTTAACATCAACGGCCAAATACCAATAAGATATACTAACACGATTAAAGAAATTTGACTTTTTATTTAACACCAATTGTTCGTTATGACATTTGTTCGAGTCTAAAAATAATTAAACATCAAATTCGTTAATTTTTTTTTGATACTTTTAGCAATTGATGGTTCTTATGATTTTATTTCACGTTAATAAAGTGCACATTTATTATATTAATAACGAATTGGGCAACAGAAATAAATGAAACTTAACATAAACAATGATATAACAAATAAAGAACTTAGGAATATATAAAAATCGATCACGACCACCTGGTTTTATCCATCATCAAGCCTCCTATAAATTTTGCTGTACGAAGGGCTGATACAAAAAAGTAATTAACATGTGAAAACAGGGTGCCTTGATTGTATTGATCACCTGATACTCGATCAATAAAATAATCAACAAAATTGAAGATGGTTTTAAACGGCATACCGTGTTTTGACAGCAGGGACGAGGAAAGAAAAGAAAATATTGTCAAATGCGGAGAAGGTGTTCGTAAGAAATGTTTTGTAAGCACACGAAGAAGGTTGAGCTGGTGTGTATCCTGAGTGTTTTGCCCGGTACGCGTGATGCGTCAAATCTCCAACAGGTTCGTCTCTTTCAATCGCGAATACCGAGGCAGGGACAAATTGAATCTTGTTCTAAGGTTTTACGAATCGGCGGTGAGGGGAGATCGGTGTTGAATAGGGAAGCTCGTGAAAATCTGAAGGGAGGCTGAAATAGCGCGAGGCGGGAAGAGTGTCACGAACGTTGCTTGCACCGCGTTAAGAGGGTATCAAAAGGGCGAACAAAGCTCACGGAGGCGGTAAATCAGGGAGTTGCGAGGGTGACGGCAGTGTTAGTCTGTCGCCGGGAGCGAAGAGATCCTCGAGACCATTTTCCTTTCTACCGAGTAGAAAAAATATAGTCCTTGCCTGTTATTCATTCTCTCTATTTACTTTTATTTCCCTTTTACGCGTATTGCGCACGCGTTTGTTATATGGCCAACGAAAATTCAGATTTCACGGATATCGCGTCAATGGTCGTTGGTTCGCTAATGTTTCCGACTCTCGTTTGCGCTGGAATCGAATTGTCCGCTTTTTCACACTGTTCGGACCGTTGAACCTCCGTAACACGCGAAATTTTCTTTCCCTCGGTTTGCCTCTTTTCTTCGAGCGATAAGCGAGCGAATAGTATCCCGTCCACCCTCCGTCCACCTCCTAAATACATACACACATACACACATACACACGCGCCTTGATCGTCAGCGCGCACGACGGAGAGGTCGAGACGCTCATAGGAAACTTTCCGTTCGAGAGCACGGTCGATGATCATCGCTCTGAAACACGTTTCAATTTCGCTCTTCGTTGTTCCTTTATAATAAATGCCTTTGGTTTACCGCTGGTGAGAATAATTAGGTTCTAGAGACTGCTTTATGGAGTATTAATTGGAAATTTGCAGTTCTTCAGAAAAAAAAAAAAATAATATATCGAGAACACATGATCGATTATTATTATTCGTTTAATACAATAATAAGATAGAGTCGTGCCAATTACTTATTTCAGATATTTCCTATTAATTATTTACTCTATAAATACATTAGTACAATATACTTATAAAGAATTATTTATGTAGCTCGATAACCGAAGATTCGCGACAGCCGGAGCGATTACAGACATTTTTCATAAAATTAAACGCACCATAAAATGTCTATCCATACAACAGTTTCGACCAAAATTATACCGAAGAAACAGACGTTTCTGCTTTGCCTGAACACGAAATTTCAGTTCGTTCAGTCCAGTGACTCTTGAGATACCGAGGGCTCAAATTTTCAAGGTCTTAATATCTCCTACCATACATTTATCCTAACATTTCTTCTAATGCACTGTTTTAGAACAGTGGAAACATCCAGATGTTTCACACCATTTAAAATAAATTTAAAAAAAAAATGTTTTCACGATAACAAACTTCTCTTTTTTTGAGAAAACATAACAAAAATCAAAATATTTAAATGACAGAAGGATACTCCTATTCCAAACTCCTATTGACAGCATTAGAGCGTTCCTAAATATGAGTAAACCCGATAAAACCGCTTCAATCGCTGCCGCAAAGATCGTTGCATTTTACCTCCATCCACTCATTTGTGCTTCGATGGGCTGTTACATAAACCAATGGTATGGGCATGGCTATATATACCATTAAAATTGAAGCTTAAAGTTTTACAATCTACTATATATTCATGGGACATGCACCTGGTTTTAATTGAATAAAAACAATTGATCGAGGTGGCACAGAAAGTGATGTGTCATCAGGAAAAAAAGAGCGCGGAGCGTTGAAGGACGAAAATATTTTTCGAGTCCATGGGTAACATCTCTTCGAATTTAGAACTGTGGACAGTGGTCTTGGAATGTCACAGCGTAAAGGAACGCTAGAGTTGTAATTAACCCCACTCTCCCTTAACTTAGGGGTGAAGGACTCCGGTCGATGGCCTATCGCTCATATCACACAAATAAAACATGATTCAATGAATATATTATTACAACCAATACCCCAGAGGGAAAGAACTTTCGTAGTACAAATAAGAGTTTTGTTCGATACAATTTTGTTTTCTATTTACATAGATTATAAATGACATTATAATTAGATTCGTTAGATTGTAAATAAACGGATTAATTATTAACCGCGATAAATATTTTATTTTATCTTTTTTATTGTTATTTTCATTTTGGACGAGATTGAATTACTTTCGAACAAACCCGCAAAGTAGAACATTGCTAATTGCTTTCTCATTATTTTACATAGTTAACGAAGCAACTTCCACGAGGAAGTATGCTTGATCGATTTTAGCTTTCTCATGTGACAAAAACTTTATGAACGATATAAAATAATGAGAATATTATTTGCAAAGTTCCACTTTGCAGGCTTGTCTTTATTTACAAACGATACAAATATATATTTATATATATCAAGAAATTAGAGAAATTCATGTAACTGTCGTGATATTAATTTCGATTAAAATATTTAAAAGTTAGAATCCCAAACAAATTTTTTAAGTTAGAATTTGGTGTGACCTTGTTAAATACGACGGTCTACTTGTGAAACAAATTTGAGCCCGAAATCTTGTAAATTACAAGCGCTAGAGTTTTAATAACGTTAATCACACGAATAGACATTTTTTTGAGTATCCTGACATGAAAAAAGTATTCTCACAAGAAAACATTACGTTCCTATTAAAAATTGAGTAAAATGAGGATGCAAATGTTCTCAAAAAAAAACCGTTACCGTCCTATTGCCAATGAGTGAAAAAAATGTGTCCTTGTTACGTCCTGGATTTTACAAAAGAGATGCAACTCCAGTAATAATATATATTATTTTACGTTTTGAGCCAGAACGTGCTGACTCGGAATCGGAGTAGTCCACTGATGGGGAAATAAATAAGATTTTTACACCGAAACAAGCGAAAAACCTACAAAACGCCGTTGTGTGTGAGATGGAAATCACCGTAGGAATCGCTTGTGTGCGATAGAGAGAATACCGGGTATCACGTGATACATCGTGAAGCGATCCTTAAGAGGAGGCTCGAGTCTCGTGATCTATTATCCGAGAATACGCAAGTGCGAGAGAGGCGGAGCTAAACAATTTCAATACATTTTTCTCGGACCCAGATATTCAATCTGGGATCGAGAAGAATGCGTTAAAAGTTTTGTGGTCGACTATAGTGGTATCGACCCTCGCCTTGAGGAGGTTAACCAGGTTGAGAGACGCTAGATCGAAAGGGGATGACTACTAACGTAAAGTGCGGTAACGAGCGAACGAGCGAGAGGACGATGCTCTTTAACTGCAAACAACTGCTAGTGATGTGGCTATAATCAATAATATTCATAAACTAAGTACACAATTGATATAATTTTTGTGATGCTGCTTTATTTATCTAGTTAAAATATCATTTTTTAAATTGTTGTCACTACATTTTCTGTAGAATTAAGATGGAACAAGACGCGGAAAACAGTGACAACTTTTATTACAAAATGAGGCGAAATAACGAGTAATAATGATAGCAGAATGAAAAAGGTTGAAAGAACGATAGAGATGTCTTTAAGTGTCCGAATTCACTTTTGATATTTTCAACCCTTCGTAACTCACATCACCCGAAACCGTCTCGGAATAGGATTACGAAAAGCAAAGTAACGCGTTCTTACGATAGAGTCGAGGAGTGGGAATATTCTTGTGACTTATAAACGGTTAATCGGCCACCATGCAGTAAGCAAATTGGTAAGCAGATTTAAAAATAGAGTCGATTTTGTATTTATGAACGCTATTAATTCGCGGCATTTCACTCACGAACTGTTTGGTAATTTGATGCTACGAGGGTCGACCATCGTGTTTATTATTATACATAATTATTTAGTGAGTAATGTATTTTACTCGTTGCTTTGTCTTTTTCATAAAAACAAAGCGTCTTGTACGATGCAACAAAATAATTGTATCTTTCTTGATTATTTTTTAAGGATTTATTCCAATTTTGTTACGATTCGAAGTAAAGGCGCGCTGTAAATAAGTTATTAATACATTGAGACAAAACTGCGCAGTACACATCGATAAACAGTGCGGTTTATCAAGTACAATGATTTTTAAAATAATTAATACATTTTTATTAAAAGAATTAATTGTAACAATATTTATTGAATGAATAATTTATTTCTGAATTATTTGCTTCAATGTTCAACGCGACGTGCTACGTGTCATCTGTCCCTGTCAGATTGCCATATTTGTTAGAGAGATAACAGAATTTTTCTATCGTCAATTTTTCCACCACGATACATTTTTTTTTTATAAAATACGAGCACGGGGAATCGTAGAATTCCGAGACGTAGTTCAATATTTGAAAATAAACAATAAAATAATGTTATTTATTATATTTAGCGTTAGCAAATATTATTGAGAATATTTTGGGAACATTGTCGAGACGTAAAAACATTTTTATATTCCGTGAGGGAGGTAAAGCTTGTCGAGCCCTCATCTCACAAAAGTATTCATTATTTTTCGATTAATCGTATAAGATTCGGGGAGAAAAACGATCGATCAACTTGACCTCGCAACGTGTGGTTTACTTCGATATCAGCAACTCTCAGAAGCGAGTTCAGGACGTTATTGTTATCCAAAGAAAGACGTAACGAACAATAAATCAAACGCAACAATGACAATACAACGTTCATCAAGTTGAATACCTGTCAACTCGTTCATAAAACTCTCAGTTGACAAATTATGCAATAAAAGTGTCTCGGAAATTACTCAAATCTTTACCGTTAAGCGTTATTACAATTCTTAATGAAATAAACATTCTCGATACAGTCAAAAAATATTTTTATCGAGATCACCAATAATAAGTTTATTTCGTTGATTATTTCTTTTGTGTACGTTGCTGCGATTTATAATTTGTTCATTTTTATTGTTGGTACAACGTCTCTCCATTGTGATAGCGTAAGCTGTCCTTAGTTACAATATTTTCATGACCTAAATAAAAATTCAATAGTCCTTGATACACTCGGAAGGGAAGTAGGTACATACGGAGTGTTATACTTTCATAGCCATTAAAATTACAACTCTTTTTTGTTTGGTTCTCGTCCACACGATGGACGGCACTGATGAGAAATCGAATGTAAACGTCGATCGCAGAGACTCACGAGGGTATGAACGTGCGGGGCAGAGACAAGAACTCAAGAGTATAATCGATCACGGAAAATAATGGAAAACGCTTTCCTCCTTTTTCGATTGACGTTGAAAGTCCGTGAGAAGAAATTCTCGTTAATTCTCTTCCCCACGTGTCAATGAGTTCAGTTCGTTTGTCTCTAATCGACCTTTCATTCCCGTGTACACGATGTATTGATAAAAAAAAAAAATTAATTTTGTTGATAATTTATTTTTTAATCGATCACTCAAATCGTTATTCAATTAATCAAATATTAACTGCGTTCAATATTTCAATATAAAAATTTTATTTTATCATCACATAAATTGCAATAAATATTCAAAGATTGATTATACTTAAATCTTTGAATTATTTTCATTGTCGATTCTATCGTTATGCCTATTAATAGGTCGATGATGTATTTTTTTTAAATACTGACTGATGCTAAAAAGTAAATAATTCAAAATAATCAAGAACTGATTCCGTAAAATTCATATTTAAAAAAAGAATATTTCAAATTTGCATAAAAGTACATTTTGATGGGTTAAAAAAAAATTATGAGCCTCGTCCCCTTTCTCAATTACGCAATAAGTTTATGAATAATTTATACGATGAAAGATCGAGCCGTGAGGATAAATAAAGAATAATTATAAAATATCAGAGCTTTTTTAAATTATAATACGCGTACGTGGACATATTTTTTCTTTCTTATCACTTGGCAGTCTTGCGTTCAGCATAAAAATGACAACAATAATAAATTGTATCATCGTACTTACGTCGAGTTGATAAAAGAGTGGAAAATTATTGGAAAGACCGCAAGTTAATCGTGTTTCCCGGTCATCCGTACGGCGTGACAATCCAACGCAAACTGTGAGGCGCCAAGAGTTTCGTAAAACCTCCCACGTAAGAAAAGGAATTATCATTGTCGAGAAAGGTCAATCCGAGTTGTTGCACTCTCGATAATTGTTATACTTCATTAAGAATCTAAACGTATGACCCCAAAATAAAGGATAATCGAAAAAGCTTGTCAAACAATAGTTCCCGATACGTTTAAGTATTTATCATGATAACACACATTTGTAGATTAAAAATTACCCCAAGCACAATTCTATCTTATCTCTCTTACCTTTGGATTAATTTTCGTAAATTTCGTGAAAGGTTCAATGGAATTTTGACGATTACGTAAAACACGGTTTCATACTTTCGCGTTATTTCTTTTATATCCGTGACTCTAGGTTGGCCGCCGAAATAACCTGTCATCCTACCGTGCCCTATCTCCATCCACTCTCTGGAAAGGATTACTTTTCCTGTATCGCTATATATAGAGATATAAGTGTATGGTTCATGGCTGTAGAGCATCACCATCGTACGTATACACATACAATATTTCGTTAGTTATCCTGCAAGAATTTTCAACAAGAGTAGAAGGTACCTTGCTGGCCATGGCTACAAGCGAGAGAAAAGTAGTAGAGAAAATGTTTCGGGATGGAAAAAACCATGCGCCGTGATCTGACGTCACGGAGATCAGAAAGCGGGAAGAGGCAATGAAGGGGAAAAATGAGGGAGCGAGGGATAAACGAGGTGACGAGTCTTTGCTCGTGCAAGGGTTACGGTGTTAATTCGAGCGATCAAGTGTTCACGCGGATGATGAACCTTTGATGCAATTTGTAAATGTCAGGAACAATTTCACTCTACCTTGACAAGGCGTACAGCATATTATACATGTGTAGGTAATGCCCTCATCTTGTGGCCTCTCATACGCAGTGTATGAACGTCAAAATCCCTTTGTGGAGCTCTTCTCCAGGAGGAAAAGCAGCGGATTGCAGCGTTTCCTGCTAATCGTGATTTGCCTTGGAGCTAGACAAACTCGTCGGTATAACTGATGTGTAACAAAGAGCAAACTACCGATTGAATGTACGAGTAGCTAGTATATTAAATGTTAATACACGGTTGAAGTTTCAATAGGAAGTACATCTGTTAACACTTTGACGATTAGCTGGTATATTAAATGTTAATATGTGGTTGAAGGCACAACAGGAAGTACATCTAGCAACACTTTGGCGATTCGTGTTTCGATTCCAAATGATCTCGGAGCTAGAAAAACTCGTCATATCTCTGCTGTGTAACAAAGAGCAAACTATCGTTCGAATGTACGAATAGCTGGTATATTAAATGTTAATACACGGTTGAAGGTTCAATAGGAAGTACATCTGTTAACACTTTGACGATTAGCTGGTATATTAAATGTTAATATGTGGTTGAAGGCACAACAGGAAGTACATCTAGCAACACTTTGGCGATTCGTGTTTCGATTCCAAATGATCTCGGAGCTAGAAAAACTCGTCGGTATCTCTGCTGTGTAACAAAGAGCAAACTATCGATCGAATGTACGAATAGCTGGTATATTAAATGTTAATACACGGTTGAAGGTTCAATAGGAAGTACATCTGTTAACACTTTGACGATTAGCTGGTATATTAAATGTTAATATGTGGTTGAAGGCACAACAGGAAGTACATCTAGCAACACTTTGGCGATTCGTGTTTCGATTCCAAATGATCTCGGAGCTAGAAAAACTCGTCGGTATCTCTGCTGTGTAACAAAGAGCAAACTATCGATCGAATGTACGAATAGCTGGTATATTAAATGTTAATACACGGTTGAAGGTTCAATAGGAAGTACATCTGTTAACACTTTGACGATTAGCTGGTATATTAAATGTTAATATGTGGTTGAAGGCACAACAGGAAGTACATCTAGCAACACTTTGGCGATTCGTGTTTCGATTCCAAATGATCTCGGAGCTAGAAAAACTCGTCGGTATCTCTGCTGTGTAACAAAGAGCAAACTACCGATTGAATGTACGAGTAGCTGGTATATCAAATGTTAATACACGGTTGAAGGTTCAATAGGAAGTACATCTGTTAACACTTTGACGATTGGTGTTTCGATTCTTAATGATCTCGGATCTAGACAAACACATCGGTATCTCTAACACTTTGACGATTCGTGTTTCAATTTTAAACGATCGTCGATTCATGTTTACTACAATCTACCTCGTTTTTATTAACCCTCCCGTCTCGATAGATATAAATAATAAGACGAGTAGATCGTTGATTGCTACAAGACTTGGAAATAGTTCAAACAGATATTATAGTTAAACAAGGCTATTTGCTAGATTTTCTTCTTATTAAATTTGTCAAGAACAGCGACATTGTAGGAAAAGTATTTAAGGCCTTCGCGTACTTGTAGAAACCATCTTGAATCGTTACGTCAAAGGCAAAAAAAGTTGCAAAGTAGAATCTTTTACATTGTTTCCTCATTATTCTTGACAAAACAATCTTCGCGAGGAAGTACGTCGATCAATTAAAATTATTATTCCTCCTTGAGAAAACTAATTATGCTTTAAAAATTTTAATTTTTTAAATTTTATGAGATATTCTATATTCTCTACAGCCATCAATGCGATGTCTTTATTTAGTTAAATAGAACAACAAATTAATCGATTTTCAATTGCCTGGAAAGAATTAAACCCTAAACAAATTTGGTTGTACCGAGGCACACAATGAATGGATATTTAGTATAATAAAATTGATTAAATCCATAGTAATTTGTTTCGCCGTACATCGGTTTAACAAAGTCTGTAAGATTCGATCGAACCGTCAGTAGGATACACTGTTTAATTATACATCACGTTAATTTATAGTTCTCCGTTAATATATCAAGAAATTGTTACTTTATGGAGAAATAATAATTTTTTTCATTGATATCCCACGTGACATTTTTTTATTTAATGTGTATGGAAGAAAAAGGTGTTTAAAATACATTGATAATATGTGTACACACATTGTCTTGTAATACACGTAAATAAAGTATATAATTTTCCGTATGCAGTAATAGAATCTATGCAAATGTATATGGTGTATGACGTCTGATATTCGATTTATAGGGCAATGCGTAGGAGAAATTGCAGAAATCGAGAGGCAAAGCATTTCTCAAGAGACGACTGTCGCAATCTGGCGCACTTTGTACCAGAGTTTGATTTATTCAACTGTGTAGTAATCGGTCAAGGCTAGTGCGAACGTACGATGCATCGAACCAAAATCGTTTACAATATACTTCTGACTATTTCGTTCCATGGTTCACGAAATCGCAATTTCATAAATATCAAAGATGGTCTGTCACAAATGATAGACGATTTTATTGAATGGAATTACCAGTGTTGTACCGGATGTACACGGTGAAGTATTCGACAACCTGCGCCGACTGCAAAAGCGTGAGGAGGTGCTATGCTCGCGGTAGAGTTTCGTGTGCTGCTCAATCGATGAGAGAAACGAGAGGACAACAAACTCACGGGTGAATAATTGAGCGGCGCAATCGCAATATTCGAACAGAGCGTGCATCCTGAGGCCGTTTCCCATCCGGGCGATGTCGGGATATGCAAATAATATCCGAGGGAGCTGACTCTCGGTGCACGCTGGAACATTATTGCAGAGCAACGACTCGTTGATTTTAAATCAAAGGAAGTAAGGACTTTTCAACGTTATTATTAACGTGTCGGAAAGCTTTTCAAACGCTCATTCTTCGCCAATTTATTATTAACGAATTGGTAATAATGATTAACAGCCACTTTGCTAACGCGTAGAGAAAGCAGTGTTTTCATGAAATTATTTTGTTGAGAATTTTATGCCATAAAACATAACATTGTGTGAAAAGCTTTGAAAGTAAAGCTCATGTAATTCAAAAACTTTTTAACAGTTGATGCTGAAAATTTGCGCTAAACACACATTGTCCGTTATTTATTGTAGTTTTCGTTACAATGGTTAAGACAGTTAAACTTTGATAACATTTTTTATTTCTTAAAAAACGTATGTGAATGCGATAACTGGAACAGTTTTTACAAATGTGCTGTTTCTCTGTCACTCCGTCGTGAACGTTATACTAATTCTGTCTCTTTCGCACCCATGGATTAACTGAAGTTTAGGGGAAGGACGGTCGCTATTGAATTTGAGAAAACGTGATAAAGCGATTGAAAATTTACGATCATTTTTTATTTTGTTTCCTCATAGAAAAATTAATCTTTTATAACTACCGAGCAGCTTCAAGTAAAGAGCTGAAATTTGATGATTCAATGAAGCAGTTATTATTTAACGATCGTGATAAAATTAATTAAAAATCAATCGAGTCATTAAAGTTTTATCAGAAATTGAAATTTTTTTAGATAAATTATATTATATTTAATAGAAAAATACTCGTGTGTAAATGTAAAGCTATCAAACTGCAATTTTCTTCACAAGTGTTGTTACGATCAAGGTTGCTTGACGTTGAGTTTGTCTGGAATTGACAATGAATTGTCAAAAGTTACAAAATTAGCAATTTAAAAAAAAAAATTTTTTTTCGCTAATTATTTTAAATTTCCAACAGATAAAAGCTCGTGTTGTATACACGAACATCTGATTTATCTGATTTAAACAAGCTTACAAAGCAAAACCTTGCACATTGCTTCCTCATTATTTTCAACCTACGACAAAGATTTCTCTATGAGAAAGCCAAAATCGATAAACATACTTCGTCATACATTTGTGAAAGATGAAAAATAATGAGAAACCAATGCGCGTCTTTGAACTTTACACCGTTGTTTAAAATTTATAATAAGATATCTAATTGGAATACTTCCTTACAGTCTGTTACTAGCTATTGCAGTAATTAAAAAAAATATATCATTAAATTTCATATACGTACTGTACGCATTGATTATTAATAAAATGAAATAAAAAATTTATATCGTATACTGAAATACAAATATTTCATGTTTGACAATATTATTTGGAAATATATGAAATGAATTAAATTTGAGCTTCCCAAAATAGCCACTGGTTCATCGATAAACTAATCAAGTCCAGGTTGAATAATCAACGCTCGATTAAAATTTGCGGACGTTCCCGACGTTGCGATGTGTTGAACTTCGTGATACGAGTCTCTCGGTCAAATGCGTATCGTCAATTTAGTTCCACACGTGGAAACGTTTGGATTCGTATCTGAGATATATAGCTATACATATACATACGCATTTATTCAATAAGTATAGATACCTAGCCTCAACACAACAGCAATGTTTGCAATTATCCACGTGTTTCGAATACTATATTCACAGCTGTGAGTCGATCAATCGATCGTGTTACGGCTTCGACAAGCTTGTTTATTCAACTCATCTATATTCCTAATAATACTGCTGTACGCGGGAGAGACGATTTTAAACATACTTTTTTTTTTATTGACAATCAGGCGATGCTAACTCCGATGTCAAGAACTCTAATTATTCCACGAAAACTTGAGCTATTCCATCCGCGTAACAACGTATATGCGGGTACCCGCCATTTATTTTACGGACATTTGTCTAGTTAATTGATCGTAAGTTAAAAAGAAAACTATTATATATAACGATTACTTCCGGGACGACTCCGTGACTTTGTCGTCTTCTTTGTTAAACTCGAGTATTCGTATTTCCAGTCGTAATAGAATTTTTATCGAACGTATATGATATTCCGAGTCCTTGGTATACGCTGTGATTCCCCTAGGCATTCCTCCGGTCTGGTGATTCTCATAAATCATTCATTTGTCTGATCTTGAATTGTTTCTTTTCGCATACTGGTTTGACTGTTGGGAAATGAAAAACGGCCGGGTTCGACTCTTTTCTTATAAAATTGAAATTTTCCATAATTTCTTTTGGTCTTCTATTATTCGGAGGGTCCGAGAGCAAAAGGGTCTCAGGAATAAGAAAAAAAGGAGGGAAAAATATAATCGAATGTGTAATAAAATTCAAAAGTGCTATAAAAATTTATGGTTTAAAGAAAAAAAAAAAACGTACTTACGGATTTGCGCTTTGGGAGATTTTTAGCCAAAGTATTGCGTTGATGAATATCAATGAGATAAACGAGATGTCGAATATCTCGAACGCAACCTTCAAAAGAATGTTTTATGTATACATCCTCAACCAAAAGTTTACTACAATCAGAATTTAAGTACATCGCGGTGAGATAACATTTTTTTAAAAATCAATCATCTTAACACCTCCGTAAAGCTAGCGGTCAACAAGTCGAATAAAAATATTTAACCCAACATTGGGTGCTATTTAAGTGCTAATTAGGTGCTCTCAGATGACACTAGAAGCCACCGAATTTTTCTACCCCTACGCCCTGAGAAACATCCCCTAAGAATAGAAAAGTTTAAAACTCGACAGTTACGTTACTTTGGGACGTTCTTCTGCGAATATATTGAATCCGTCAGGTACTTTCAATAATTGCATTATAAAACTTGAGTGTTACACCCTTGTGATTATAAAACTTACCCCTTTATCAAAGAAACGGAATGATCACGTTATGAATGAACACATTATAAGTATACTCGAAATAAAACACATATCGACTTGTCCTTATACATAAGTATCGTACGATTCAGTGCTTTCGAAAAAAGCATCACACGATTTAAGTGCTCCACCCCCACGATCGCAAAACTCACCCTCCCATCAGAAAAAGAGAACTTTCTCGTTATAAACAGGAAATAAAAAATGTATCGACTCGTTCTTGTACAGAAGTATCGTGCAATTTTCTAAGTGAAAGCACCTTAATCAAACAATATTTCTGTACAAGGACAAGTCGATATGTTTTTTATTTCGTGCCATTATTATTAGGTGCTTTCACCTAAATCGTACGATGCTTCTGTACAAGGTGCTTTCATTTAAATCGTACGATACGTGTGTACAAGGATAAGTCGATATATTTTCTGTTGCTCTATTTTTCAAAGATGATTAAATTTTCGGAAAGAGCAAATTAGGGTCAACCACGATAGACGCAGTCGACGCTAATTTACATTTTCCCAAAATGTCAACTGTCTCAAAGAAAACAGGATTATAGTTTCCTGCTGAGCTACGCCCAATTCTCTTTCGCTTTACCCGAAGCGCCAATGGAGCTTTCTCTCTCGCATTCACCGCGACTGATTAGTGTAGCTCACATCACCTTAAGACGATGTGACACTTATCTTAGGGTACGTCTCTCTCGGTCCTTCACAGATTCATCCGTGAATATCTCTCTTGCCACATCGCTTTAAGTGCGTTATATGGACAATCTCATCGCCAGACTTGGAAAGTTTCATGTCTTCTCTTCTCTCGTCTTGTTTAATTTCATCGTGTACCTAGTTTCGACTTATTTTGCTTATGAAACCGGTGTTGCGAGCGATCGTGATTATCCTGCTGAACTCTAATGCTGTAGTAGAGGATCATCCTTTATCGGAAAATAAAACGTTGCGTAATTTTGATGATCAATCGTTCGGTACAGTCGACCGAGAGTCGTTTCCACGATTCATTCGATGTCTCTTGATATTCACCAGATGACGGATGCCGATGTAATCCACGTCTATAATCTCATTTAACACACTATTCGAAGGTATCAAATCTGGATATGGCACATCAATGATAATAAATAATTCTAGAAAACAATCAATCGAATGGTAATTTTCTGAGACTGATCGAAGCGAAATCTATCGGTGACAGTTGACAAGAAAGGACAATCCGGCAAACACACTAGTTAAGCTTATTCACAAATAAACATTATCTACGAACAATTCACAATACACAACAATTGCGCTCACAGCGTACTTTTTTCAATAAAAGTACTTGGTCCCAAGAAGATTTCGATCAGAGACATATTATCCCGAGAAGATTCTGATTATGGAGATACTACCTTCAGGATATTTACTTAGGGATGGCTTATCCCGAGAAGATTATTGCCGGGGACCAAATTGCGGAAGATTTTATCCGAGGAAAGTTTAAACGAGGAGATTAAGACCAGCCACCCTCTGATTCACGAAGATTGCCCAGACGTGGAGTAAAGTTATGCGCTCTCGGATCGGACCTCGATACCACAAAGTTTTATCGGACTAAGCGAAGGGAGCGAGGGTACAGCCATGCTAAATGACAATATATGGCATGAGAGGACTCATTGATGAAGCCAAAGCTTTTTCCTGGCGATACAGGAACGCTAAAGTTACAGATTTGCATCAAGCTATTCGAGCAACAAGATTGTTATGATCATCCTTGAGTGGTGGCAGAAAGGTGTCAATGATATCAAATTATCCAGCTTCATTCGATTCAACACATCTTCATAGTTCGATTCGTTCCGGTTCTTATATATGCATTGCAACAGCATCAATTCCCTTTTTTTTTTTAACTAAGATATTAATTAAAACTACCGTCCAAACTTATTGGGTTTTTATTTTCGACTTTTCCGAAGTCATCTCAATTCTCAGTGTCGTCCAATATCCTGATACATTTTAGAATCGCTATCGTTGAAGAGAGAATAGCCACGACGAAAAGTGATGAACGGTGGTCACGTCTTGCTGTTATTTTTCTGCTACACGCTCGATATTGACTTTTTGCCGGAGACGTCGAAAGCTTTAAGAGTTGGTGGTGAAACTTGGAACGGCGGATTTTGTTTCATACGAAGAAAGGTGCTCCATTCGTTGAGTGACACACGAACGAACGAACGAACGAACGGCACTTTTACAAAGTGAAGATTTCACGATGGTCAGCAAATTCCGGGAACCACACGTTCGTCGCTTTGGTCACTGTATCATGTATTCTGACCAAGATTTAACCTAGGAATGCTTCATGAGTTGACAAAGGTTAGCGTGATTCACGACCAAGAAGAAGCTCTTTTTGTAGGTCGACGTGTTTGCTTGGCTGGATTTGTCCAGAAATTGGTGAAGAATTTTGCCATTTTATTGACGAAGGTTTCATTCATCATCAGGATCCTTTGCAGGAGATCCAGGTGATAGAATCAATTTGGCATGATGATCAAGACATTGTTCGATTGTACGTGAAAAGAGCTCTCCGTATCTCTAACGTACAACACGATATTCTTCTGGTTATGTTCTTGCAAGTCGAAAGGAATTTTTCATTGCAAGAGGCAGCACAGTTGGTAACGATAAATCCTAATAGGATGACGGAGATTTTAGTTTTTGTTGTAGTCGGATTTTTTTAATACTTCGTACTTAAATGGGGAACAACGCTCGCGATGATCAACAATCGAATAAGTTGTTCCTCAAGATTTTTCGATGAAAGCAAATGATGATGTAGAATTATGTAAGGGAACCACGCTCGCAACGATCTAAGCTTGAGTGAGCTCTGAACAATATACGAATAAGTTTTTACTCAAGATTCTTCGACAGGAGCGAAGAATAATGTAGAACCATGTGTGGGAACCACGTTCGCAACGATTGAAGCTTGAGTGTGAGCTCTGAACAACAATCGAATAAGTTGTTCCTCAAGATTTTTCGATGGCAGAAAATGATGATGTAGAATTATGTAAGGGAGCCACATTCGCAACGATCTAAGTTTGAATGAGTTCTGAACAATATTCGAATAAGTTTTTACTCGAGATTCTTCGACAGGAGCGAAGAATAATGTAGAACCATGTGTGGGAACCACGTTCGCAACGATTGCAATGTAATTGCAATGTTCGATTGTGATAAATGTTGATGAACAACTCAAACCCTAATATCTCCATAATTTCTAGTAAAAATCCATCCTCTAGTAAAAATAAATCACGTAAATTATATAAATATGTTCTAACATCTCTTAAAACAGATATTTCAGAATTTTTCATTGCAAACGTCTTACATTGAATTACAGACGAATCACTGTAAGTTTTACTTCTTACATCTAAGAAAAATCGAAGCCTTTTCTTACATATGATAACGATTTGATTAACATGCATTCGATTGGTAGATCATTTAATCAATCACGATGTACGGTAGTTGTTTATTGACGATACTCATCACCTTTAAGCTCTTAAACATGACAGGATAGCTTTATTGATGTAGCAACATTTTCGTCGAACAATAGAAAGAAAGATTTATATTTTTTTGAAGAAAAAAAACAATTGAAATTCACTCTCCGTCAGTTGTGAAATGTGCAATCTCGTGTCTTCTCTTTCTCCTTTCTCACTTCTTTTGTGTACTTTCTAATCAAGTATCTTACGAGGCCGATATTATGAACGATCGGGACTACTCTGTCAATCTCTTTGCTGTACAAATGATGCCTATTCGCGTAATAAAACAATAGATATCTGAGAATGACAGCCTAAGCGAAGGTTTATATGTGAAATTAATCATGTTTCCGACTTATCCAGCTGTAGTCTTCGTCGTAAAACCAATGAAGCGAACTGATCTAACTTAAATTAGATACGTAACGCGTAACTTAAAAAGGGTAACGCTTACACCAAGATCTAGAAGCTCTGCCACCTCTTTGTTACTTAAATGTTGTAGTTAATATTTATAAATATCTGAAACTTTGACATTGGCAAAATTAAAAATAAAAGTAAAGACTGCTTAGAACACATTTCTCCTTCGTAAATACACACGGACATTTGTTAAGACAGATAATTCAGAATTATAAAATGTAAATCATAACTAATCGTATTCTTTAAGGAGATAAATAAAATTTAATAGAACGCGGCCATTGTTCCAAAAGCTTTTTAGAAGATTTCTAATTTTGGGGGCTGCTCCGTTCGACGGATCTCTTTGATACGCAAAGTTCAATGAGAAAAACGATAAACGACATAAGATAACCTATTAAAAGAATATAGAATATAACTTGCATGTGTTTCAGACGAAGGATCGGTTCGTCTGTCGTAGCAAGTAGAGAGCGTGCCGTGAGTTTTTCCAAAGCATTTATGTATGTTTGTTTTAAGTAGGCAATGACGCCGGTTTCGCGAATAATAGAAACCATTCTATTAAAATCCTTGATGTATGGATGACGCTTCTTGGCGAAAATAGATGATGGATATTTTATAATGACGGCACCGGGAATACTGTAGAGCCAAAGTGAAGGGTTTGCTCGATTCATCCAGTTGTGCTTTATTACGTAAATCAAATGTCGCGTACCGATGTAATTCTTGTTGAAAATCTTGTCGAAAATGTTCCACGAGGCTACTGATTCCATTCCGTTAGTCACAGTAAAAACAATAAATCATTAGAAGAAAAGAATAATAAAAATATTTTATTGATAAAGTATTAATTAAAAAATTAATTTAATTACATCAAGCTAAAATTCATCTTTAAAAAAAATATTTCAAAGAGTCAACATTATGGTTACCTGTCACCAATGCTGAGCATCAAAGGGTCCTTCGTACGGTTGAGAATCTCTTTGTCTCTGTTGCTGCCACAGATGGGTCGTCCGGAATTCAAAATGTCTTCAAAAGTTGTGAGAATATCCGCGCTTGAGGTGGTCAAAGCGCTACTGAATGTGGCAGTGTAGAGAAGATTGTTATTGAAACTATAAAGGATCCACATACCGAGAACAAAGCGCAGGCTAAATTTTACTGGAAGAACCGGTAGGCTTTGACCCACGAACAACAACCAGATGCGAAGTACAGTTATGCGTTCACGGATAAGACGTTGACTCCATAAAGTTTCAATAGCGTAAGCAAAGATAGCGAATACCCCAAAGATTGTTAACGTGCAGATCCAAACTAATCCGTCGTAAGAGTGAAAAAGACCCGAGAGTCGATGAATCGAATTCTTTAGACTGTCCACGAAGATCACATTTTCGAATTTGTACCAAGTTATTGGATCGACTTGTTCGCAACAGTTCTCGGGTGGTAACTGACGAGAATTAAAAAAATCAAATTCGCCAGCCACGCATCGTTGCATAACATTCATCCAGGTTAATGCATCTTTGTTCTCCCAATCGTACTTCACTAATTTGAGATTGTACTTAGTCGCGAATATTTTCATAATATCAATACCCAAACGCTTTCCTGTGATATCGATTTTAAATCTCTTTAAATCACTACCACCGTGGGTGCCTTCTAGGATATTGGCGTATTTTAAAGTCGCGTTTGTCGGAGTATGAATCATCGATGAAAAGGGATAAACTGTGTTGTCAACTGGACGAGTCTTTTCCGATAATGCTATGCTCGATGTTAGGTTTTCATTGCAAAGATCAAAAGCTTTTAGAAATGGTGTTGATCCTCGCGAGAACGGATGTTGTATAGAACGGAGAAGAGTGCTTGATCCATCGGGGGTCACACGAACGAATGCTACTTTTATGAAGCCAAGATCCCACAGATGTTCAGTGAATTCCGAAAGCCACAGGATCGTTGATTCGGTCACTATTATGTACTCAGCCCAACGTTCAATCGAGCGATGATCCATTAATTGACGATAATTAACGTGACTATCGATCAGTACGAAGCTCGACTCTCTTACGAATGGAGACGATTCCTCAATTGGCTTTGTCCCGAATTCTGTGAAGATTTTTACGGTTTTATTATCCAACGTTTCTCTCAGCATCTCTTCCAGGAGATCAGGATACTGTAGCCGGTTGCCTATGATGACGGAGACGTCATTGGATGCAGTAAATAGAACTTTCGCTGCCGCTCTCGTGCAGCGCGATATTCTTTGGACAATTTTAACATTTTTGCCACTCACTAAAAGATTCTCATTGAATCGCCCAACAATGTTGGGAACAATTCCCAAAAGGACGAAAAAGTACGAAGTTACCCTCATTTTAGAACAAATACATTACAGAAACTTTCTACGTGAAGTCGATGCGAGGTTCTACGCGTACGGGACTCGAATGATGAAACTCACAATACAATTTCGATTAAGTTTCGAGTCACGATTTTGTTACGCTTCAAAATAATAATATATTATCTTGGTCTATGTTGTTGGCTTGCGAAGAGGCGTAACACCCACTCGGGAATTGCCTGAAATGAACGGGTAGAACATTTCTAGGAATGGATGTGCACTTCTGTGGTTCAAAAAATTCTTTGCATACAGGTACAGCCATTGATTGGCATGTGGTGATATTCCCTCGAGAAAAAACTGATAAGGTTTCAAACCAACTATCGTATAACAGAAGAATAACACATGCGAAGAAAATCAACTTGCTTGTTTCCTGACTTTTTATTATTCACGACGATTGAACATAATTTCGATGAATTCCTGAGACCTTGACATTTCGATATTTGCAGTAAGAAAATAAAAAAAATATACAGAAAAGAACTATCCTCGTATTACGTTATACGGAAAAATTCTGCGAAAAGTTTTTTAGTTTCGGCGAATGTGAAAGTTCAACGGGAATAAACGCGACTGAATATGAGATTACCTGTAACGCGTAATAGAATAAATGTCGAGTGAGATATTTCTGAGGATTTTATACAAATTTCCCCCTCGCCCCATTTTCATGAAATTCCTTTTTGAGTTAAAATCTATATTTGGACCGAGTGAGACTGTAAACAAGTTTAAACATAGCACGCAGAGAATCTCGTTGCCTTTTATCCCACCACATATAGGTTTTTCAAAATCAACAACGTCTTGAATAGTCCTGAAAAAATCACTGCTGTCTATGGTGGTCAACGCGTTGTTGAATATATTTTTCTGTAGGAGATTTGTATTGAAAATAATGGGAAATTTACATACGTAGAACAAAACGCAAGTTGCACTTTATTGGAAATGCCCGGAGGTTTTGACACATGAAAATCGGTCAGATGTGGAGCATAGTTGTATATATATATATATATATATATATATATATAATAGCATGAGCGAAGAGAGCAAACGTCGTGAAGATTGAAAAAGTGTAGATTCAAACTGTTCCACGCTTAAGCAAGGATGTACCCGTCAATGGGCACTGTCATTTCTCCGGTTTTATCACGAAGATCAGAGTTTCCAGTCTCTCTCTCTCTGCGCGCGCGCGTGTTTGTGTTAATGAGTGAGTGAGTGAGTGAGTGAGTGAGTGAGTGAGTGAGTGAGTGAGTGAGTAAGTGAGAGAGAGAGAGAGAGAGAGAGAGAGAGAGAGAGAGAGAGAGAGAGAGAGAGAGAGAGAGAGAGAGAGAGAGAGAGAGAGAGAGAGAGAGAGAGAGAGAGAGAGAGTGAGTGAGTGAGTTTCAATTACGATGGAACGGTGTAAATAAAGTTTAATTCTTTAACAACATATTACGTTGACCCAGGTCAACACGATTGCACAATGTCGACTCGAAAATTGAAAGATTTACCGTCTCGTTCAACAATGCTAAATTTATTCCGAGTTTCAGTACCATCCAAGATTCTGAGTTATCTTAAAAGACGTTAGAATGTAGAACAAAGATGAAAAACGATGAACAATGGTCGTGTTTTACCTAATCTTTCCTGGCAATGTTATACCCGATGTTGAATCTTGGTTGCAGACAAGCTTGTAGAACCGATGGTTAAACTCGCGATGAAGGATTTTGTTTAATACGGAGAAGGATGCATAATCCGTTGCGTTTCACAATAACGAACGCGCGACTCTTACGAAGCGAAAATCTCACAGAGATTAAACAAACTTGGACAGCCACTGCCTCCGTTGCATCGGTTACTATTATGAATTATGCTTAATAATTCATTCAAGAATGTTTCAGAAGTTTACTAAGATTCACTTGGGTCTCGATCAATACGGGAAACCCCCCCCCCCCCGCCGACTCTCTTACAGAGAAGCGGAATTGGCCGGTCGGTTCTGTCCAATAAATCAAAGAAGAATTTCACTATTTAGTTAGCGAAGAAATCGTTCAACGTCTCTCGCAGAAAATCAATGCGACGAGACTCGATTGTCATGATGATCGAGACGTCGTTCGATGAAGTGAAATGAGCATTCACCGTCTTTCCTTGACGTCCCGTGCAACTCGATATACTTCGGCTAATTTTAATCTACTCGTCGTTCAACAAAAGTTGCTTGTTGAACAAACTTTTACGTACGAGAGGTCAGGACTTATTACTTCACAAAACTTTAGACTCTAAAAGCGAACGAAGCTTCCAACGAACCTCGCTCGAATGAGCTCAAAATGCAATTTCGAGTAAGTTTCAAGCCAGCGTTATTAGACAAATTTAAATAATATATGATAAAGTTATATGTTTGAGTGTCTGTGTTTAAAAATGCTCGTTCGCGAATCATCTCAAACAAGGAGATTAAAATGTCTCACGAATCGTCGATTGTTGTTTGGTGTAATAGATTCTCCATTAAAGTACAGTCACGCGTTTACATGTAACGAAATTTATCATAGAAAACATATTAGGCTTACGACAACATTGATGTCTTTTGTCACAATACGTATGACAGAGTTTGACAGCAAAACAATTATTCTTCAACGATTTCTATTCGTCCAACGATCGAAAATAAGTTAACGATAGGATAAACAGTCTAATGAATCAACATTTAATCTGCACAGGAACTTCCAATTACTGTCAATAAATTATTTTAAAATGAATTTGCAATTTTGAAGTTTCACAGCCCTGACGGCTGTGATGTTCGTGTTTGCAATGCTCTCGTATTTAACAGGAAATGCTTTCGATATTTCAAATCTCACTTCTCTCTGTGTAGCCTACGCGGTACGCAGTTGACGTGTCATCTGAATATTCTTGAATCATAATGGAAGCAAATGTTTATCGAACCTTCTCATCATAACTGAATACCCACTCGGCTTTTCCGAAGTCTCTGAATCTCCCTGACGTTGTAATCAACGTGTCCTGTCATCTCGAGAGTAACAACCTCGTAGACAAATGAATGCCGAGTTAGTTAGAGCTACTCGATCAATTAATTTTCTTCCAGTCGCACATTTTCTAAAAAAAAAACTGACATACATTTAATCGAAAAGCACACATTGAAGAAGCCAAAGAGCTCTTCGTATTATATAACTTTAGAATTTATCCTTCTTGGTTTCTAAGCAACGAAATTTCAATCGCCACGTCACCGTAGCACATTCAATCTTTCGGGAGTTTGGCGAGAATTTTGCTACTTTAGAGGAGACCAACCTGCAGTCTAGCACAGTCTGCGTTTGTCCACTCTGGAAGTAAATTTCACGCCGGTGCGACTAAGCGTTCGCGCATTCGGTTGATATTGAACTCGGATGTTCGTATTCCGCATCGTACGAACAATACTTTTCTGCAGTATAAGGTAACTCGAGGAGGGATGGCTACTTTTCTTTAAAATATTATTATACTAAAAGAGAATACAAAGACGTTAGTGATCGACTCCATACATTATTCTTCGGTGATGGATATACAATTTCAAAAAATTGCAAATCGAGTTATCGTTGAGGCCCAAAGTACTAAAAAAAATTATTAAAAAAGCTGAAGACCTTGCTCAAGGTATTGCAACAAATATTATTTTCAACACAATCCAAAGAAAGCTTAGAAAAAAATGTCTACACCGAGAGAAAAGATTTTATTTATTCGAATAAATCGTTACATTAAAGTTTCTTTCATTGAATCAACTAAATATTTATTTGATTCAATGAAAATAATTACATGATTCCAAGACTTACTAAAGAGGCGATTTATTTTATTCAAATGAATAATATATTTTAAATCACCGTTTCAAAGAGATATTCATTTAACGGCATCATGTACATCGCTGCTAGACGGGAGACGCCATTTGTTTTTTCTAATAGCGTTGTATCAAGAGCGCAAAAACCGGCAAAACGATTGTCAGATCGTTACCCAAATAGAGAAGTTTTTGAAGGAGGCTGGTATATCCGCGAATACGTTACTACATTCGAAGGTACGCAGTAATAAATTAATAACAAACGGATCCTCGAACCTTTCCTCGGCCGTTACGGCAAGCATGCAAAAATAAAACATAACCTATAATGTAACCATAGATGAACGTCACGATGTATTTGTAGACATATATAAAACAAGTGCCGCGATATGCGAAACACATGTAACCTCTGATGACAAAATACCATTACAGTATTTATTTGTTTGATTAAGTGTACGTTACACGCATCATGCACGCGATTTCCAATTCAAAAACGAAATAAAAGATCGTTTTTTGCAATATCAATTGGCTCATTGTAATGTTTCTGTTAGTAAACTTTAACCTTAACTTCTTTAAAGTAAAATAAAGTAAGAACAAGCATCCAAAGTCAACGTACCCGATATGGTTCGCCAGCCACTACAGAATTTTTTGACATTCGCTCGAGAGATTTATAACGTAGAATTCGAACGAGCAACAAATAAAAGTTTCATTGAAGTAAATAAAAGTGATCGGTAGGCTTCGATATAATTTTCATTGATTCAATGCCACCGTATTTATTATAATATAATTCGCGATCGATTAAACAAAAAATGATATTAACTTAAATATATTTTTTCATTGACAGCAAATAATAGTTTCATAAGATTTCAAGAAAATCTCTTTGATTCAATGAAACTTTTTCTCTCTGTGTATTGTTACTCTAAATATCCATTCCTCAAGTAAAAATTCCTCAGCTTTAGTATACCGAGAAAATTAACAAGTACTTTTTCAAGTTTTATGACTGTTACGAGGTATATCGCATTTTTGGAGTATTTTTCTCTATACATAACATTTAATACCACACGATAAGGCAAATAAAAACACTAGTTGCGCAAATGAATTACATCGATAAATATGCTCCAGTGAATTTACTTTGTTTTCAACTAACTTGAATTGGCTAATTAGCAACTAATCAGTTGGTTACGTTATCCAGATAGCTAGGTAATTAAGCTAAATAAATATATCGGGTCATACTTAATCGCGTAATTTGTTGTTGCAATTAAGATTTTTTCCACTGTGAAGGAATAGTCAGATCTACACGGAGACAGTTGCATGGTTAAATACGCTTCAGGTTATTCATTTGATTGGATCAATTAATTAATCGGTAGAGCCAACAAATTGATTGATTGGTTGCCAACCAATTAATTGTCTGGTTCTACCAATTAATTTGATTGGGCTAACAAAATGAATCGCCTCGAGCGTATTCAAAGTTACAAATTGATTGTAGCACCAATAATTTCTTACCGTGCTGGATGCTATTCGTCAAAAAAGTTATGGCGATCGGTAATCTCACTCTGAATTACCCTAACTTCATATATGTATATATTCTCACGGTATTTCGCATGTGCAGCGAATGCACGAGCTTGGAAGGAGAGAATGTACAGAGTAGGGGAATAGGAAGGCTCGCCAAGATCTATATACGATTTTCTATAGTAATACAGAAGAGCAACCGATGCCGAGTGACCGTGACCCTGTAGGGGGTTCCCCCGCGCGCATCCTTCGCATACCCTCCACTCGGGGTCGCACGGGTACAAGTGCAAGAGCACGGTCAAACGAAATGGCCGAATAGCCAATGCGCAATCTTCCTGATCACATTATCGCACACTGCATCTCCACGAGCCACGATATTCTTTTCAACGATTCCGTTCCTCGCGTAAAATTGAAATTCGAGAATGTTCTGTGATTTGCATTTTGCGATATTCATTCATGTTTTTCCACCGATAAGCGACTATCTTACTATTCTGAAGTAAGATCTTAACTTTAACTATTTATTTTATATTTCGAACGTTCTATCGCGTCTTTTTGATATTCTGGGTCTTCTAGGATTAAAATGATTGTTTTTTATTCATAAATTTAGAAATTGCAAATGAAAAAGAAAAAAACGTAAGAACTTAGTAAGATGTTTTACTAAACGTACGACTAAAGATGTTGAGCTAAGAGTTGGACCTTGAGTTTCAGCGACAGCAAATCCTGGAGCTGTTACCGCTGATATTATTCCATAACTAGAGCGGGTTCAACGTACAGGGGTGTAGGGTAAATTTCTCCCATTACTATTGTGCATAGTTGCTTTACTCAAAGGTTGATAATCGAAATTCCATCAAAGTCGTACGCTGTAAAGAATGAAAATTAAGGGTCGAGGCGTGTGAAGGCGCAGGCGAAGTAGCTATTCCGTGAGAAAAGCGAGAATGCTGGTAGAAATGGTACCCGAGGATTTTTCGATTGTCGAGACGTTGACAATCGATTTGACCGAAAGTATCGCGGTGTGTGACTTTCCGCATCCGCGGTCATGCTGCGCTAGTGGCTCCGTACGTCAGACCTTGGCCTTCGTCTTGTTCCGATGAGGGGTGGGAGGGTTGGGGGGGGGGGTGAGGGTGGCATGGCGCGCGCCCGAGAATGGCGAGGCTTTCCGCACCCCACGGGAGTAGTGCAACTCGGCGTGCCGGCCGGCCTAACCCGGTTCAAGAACGACGACACGACGGTCAGTGTTCATTCTCCTTTCTATTCGTTTCTCATCCATACGAGGCGTCGCTTTGTCTGCACTCATTGCACGCGTTCCCGGAAACATACTGCATGCTGGTTACGGGTGTGCCAAATGATTTCAGGAAGTCTCCAAAGAATGTACGAGGTGCGAATAAAATGATCCGGTTGTATCCGTTATCGATACCAAATTATGATTTATAATAAAATCAAAGAAAACATTGCGTTTCGCTTTTCACCATTAAATGCAATCGAAGTTTCTATGCAAGTCAGCTTCTGTAATGTAATATTGATCTAAATTAGTTGCTTATGTTATGTTTATTATTTATTTTTATTTATTCTCACTATTAATGCTGACAGCATAAACAAGTTATTTCACTGCAAAGCTAACACAGTAGTCACCGATTTATAGATATAACTAATAGTTGTGAATAATCGACTCTAGGAACACATTCTCTCCGTAGGATTTATTTATTTATTTATTTATTTATCTCACTAGCTGAATTTGTTAAATTTTATTTCATTCCTTGTCGTAGGTTAAAAATTCAACAGTTTTTAATAAATCCAGTTTAACATAAATCCGTGCCATTTATTACCAATTTTTATTTTGTTTAAAATAGAAGTGTCATAGAAGTTGTTAAAATAGAAGTAACAAACGTATTTATAATGTTCGAAAATGATAAATTCCACTGGTTTGAGTTTATCCCCTCAATGATAAGTTACGTTCCGACATTCTATCGAAATAAAATTACTCATGTTCGGGGAGTACGAAGTCAACAGACCCCGGCAGACAACCGAGACGTGGGTAAGTCTCTTCAGACACGCAACGCGTCCCATGTCCAATTCTTTGTATATACGCTGGGGAAATATGAGACGGGAGTATACGTTCGAGTTATAGTTTGTCGAGCGGACATGAGCTCTCGCAAGTTATCGCGACCGGGAAGTTATACGTTTTAATAAGATACGTCGAATGTACCCTTGTCGACAGTCTCCGACAACACCAGCGACTTTATTATAAAAAATAATTCCGTACATCACACATACACGTAGAATCGAGTTCAACGGTAGCAAGTTGTGTAATTAGGTAAGTTATGTAAATACAAGTAGTAGCAGAGATACAATTATTTTCCATCATCCTTTTGTAATTTTTATTTAATTTTTTTAGAAATGTTGGTCTCCTGAAGTATTACATAAAACGATTTTGTCAGAGGGAAAAGTTGTTAGGTCGTCGAACGCGCCTAGTTAGAAGGCGATCGGAAGTGGGTCCCCTAAACTGTATATTTACCAAAGAAACTTTAATATGTCGATTTATTCGAATCAATGAACATTTTTCTCACGATGCAGCTAATAATTCTGACAATAGCAAGAATAATATCAGCCCAGCTATTAATAATAATAATTAGCGGATACCTCGTAATATTTGTGCATAAAAACGTTTTTTTTTCTTTTTTCGTGATAAAACAAAATAAATTTGGAGAAAATGATGAAATTTCATATCTTGAATAATACAAAAAAATACGTGAGATATCGTGACAAAACTGTACATTGTTACACACACGAAACATATTTCTAGTTATTCCTATCCAGCGTAACCACCCGTATCGAAAATGTTGACTCTCCGTTAAACCTTAAATTTCTACGCCAATTATTCTCGATCTGTCAGAGATATCGCACATTGAAACTCCCAAAATGCTAATAAATGGATATATCGAAAGTGAGTTGGTCGTAGGTGGATCACAGGGAGTCACAAAGGATTTGCGGAGGGTCAGAAATAACGATTGAATTAACAATTAGGATCTCTGTGTCCGTTGAATTAAGGGCGAAATTGGACGTTGGTTGTCACATGACATATAGAATTTGAGGTTCACGATGGGCGAACGTAGGGTAAAAATATTTCCTCGGATTGTCAACACGTTTCGTCAGTTTTCTCTTTACGCGTGTTTTATTTTATCTTCGTGCCGACAGGGCATGGAAAATACATAGAATAACAATTGTAGTGTTAACGTAAAGTCACTGTATCGCACGCAACGCCTTATCCAGGTTCAACCCCGCTGATCTAACGGATATTGTGGTATCGTGGACTATGCAACTTGATACCGGTAATCTGTTGTAAGAAACCCCTCGATGTCGCCGCGTCTCGTGATAAATTCTTACAGAGGTTGAGAGACGTACCGAAAACGAGGATCCTTGAGGTTGAGGAAGACGGGGCACCAGCTACGAATCTCTCTCCTCGCAAGGACTATACCGTTATACAGATCCGTGTCTCCCACGACTCGCAGAGTCTCCAAACGATTTGTACACGGTGAAGTTCACGCGTGATACTTTATATCTATATACATGTGAACATGCACGTGTCGTTATCAGCGACGCTTTCTTGAATAATCCACATTCATAAATCTTCTGAATTGGATATGCGAGACAGATACAAGACGTGCCTGCCGCGTGTAAAATATTATTAATATTTATTTTAATAATACGAGCGTGACTTTTCTCTGTCTGTCTATGTAATAAACTCGCGTGCTGTTCAACTGCAATCACATTTCGAATTGTTTTAACGAGACACGCCGTTAAGTATATTTACCGTATTGCCCGGAAATTCCGACCGGATGTACGTGACCCGTGATACTCATTGGGATGGCGAACCCTTCGTACACTCTTTAAAATAAAATATTTACAATTCATATTTACTATTTACAAACGAATATTTACTGTTCAACTTTGTATCGTAAATTTAATATAACAAATAATTCAATGAGTGTGGGTGGATGCAGAGAATTTTCATTATATACGCTGTCTGCGGTACGTTTTTGAAAACACCGGATCTCGCCTATACACTTTCTGCATAGCTTCACGTCTTAGGTCGAGTGTACACAAGATGTCGATGTACTTATTGTTAGACAGGAAACGAATTCCACACGTTCGTGCAAATTCGATGCAACAGCGCTCTCGCCTTGATCTAAATTCAAGAAAGAATACCAACAGTATATTCGTTTTTCGAATAACTTTCATTGACTTTTTTAAATAAATAATTTACCTGATGTAATCTCAACGTCATTGATATTCAATTTAGCGATTTATTCTAATTTTCTCGAGTTACTGTCAATTTATATGTAAATATTGAATTCAATTATTTTATTTTATTAATTGATCAATTAATTAAATTAATAATAAATTATATCTTACCATTGATACTGCCGTTTTGTTATCTTCCTAACGCGGATAGCGACCATCCAAATCTATAATCGTTACCGTATAGCATCCGATTAATTTCCTTTTTCAGGTACACGCATTGTACCTAGCTCATTCTAGGTAAGTGTATTTTGTATATTTGAACCAACACTCGTGGATATTCTAATATATTATCCCCCACAACCCCTTTCTTTTATAAAAATGAAGAATATTATGAAATATATCATTTTTCACAAAAAAAAATTATATATTTTCACATTTCACATGAGATATTCTTCATACTATGTTACATGATACAATGATCTCTCATAAGTTAAGTTATAAGCTAACAAGGAAGGATAGTTTGGCGTCCCCTTCCGATTTTGATGAAACTCACGTATGTTGCAGAGCATCGAAAACTAAAATACACTTTTTTTTTTTATCGGCGGAAAAACATTTCTAAAGGGTAAAATCGCCTTTCCAAGTTAGGCATGTCGAGGGGTGATTATGCAGTTTCACCCAGAAGGCGTCAACCGATTTTAATGAAACAAAAACCAAAATGCTCCTCATTGAAGACAATAAAAATTCCACGTAAAGTTGAAGAAAAAAATTCATTTGCAGGGGTGAAACTGCATAATCACCCCTAACTTTGTAGGGCGATTTCATCCCTTAGAAATGTTTTTCCGCCGATAAAAAAAATACGTGTCTTTTAGTTTTTGATGCTCTACAACATACGTGAGTTTCATCAAAATCGGAGGGAGACACCAAACTATCCTTCCTTGTAAGTGTCAGGACGTAAACTCAATGCGAACGCGCACAAAGCGTGAACCACAATAACCTGTTAAGTATTATTATAAACTACAACATGTTGGACTATTCAATGTTTGACGACAATTCGACGGAAGTTTGGTAAGCGGCCTGGCGTAGCTCAGTGGTGATAGCTGTTGATTGATAATCGGAAGGACCGTGGTTTTAATCCCCGCCCAGACGCCCCGCATTTTTCCGGATTTTTCGAAGGACACAGATGCAATGACCTCTCGTAAGTTAAGTTACATGCCAAATGAGAGATTGTGAATTGAATGCGAACGCGCAAAAAGCGCGTGCTACGATAACCTGTTTAGTATTATTATAAAATGTAACTTGTTGGAATATTCAATATTTGAGGAGAATTAGAATGAAGCGTGTGTGTCGAATGCGTGTTTTCTGGGCTGGGTTTCGAATCCCGGCCCAGAAAATACGCTTTTTTTTTTTGGATTCTCACTCATACATTCCACTGTTTCTGGGTTACAAAATATTATCATAATCATTATAATTATTAAAGCATTTGTGACAAAAAAAAACCATTTGAATTTCCAGTCTTTATTGAATTCTTCAGTACAAATATTTAGCTTACGCATTACCTGTCTTATTAAGATTCATCGAAAAGAGGATACCTTGACGATATCCGATTCTCGGATTATGGGTACAGCGAATATCTCTAGTTGAAACGTGTCTCCGCGTAGCAATGGGCTTCACATAGATTTCCAACCTCACATTAAATTTGTGAATCCGATTACCGGTCTGGTACAGCTTAGCATACTATATCTGAAATTTCCTTGGATTCACTATGACGCTCTCACGAAAGGATGGGCTATCAGCGTCGCGGTAACATCAGCATAGGACAGAGTCGAGAACGAAATGAGCTGCCGATTCTATCCAACTTGCAACCCGCACACGTTTCTACCTTCTTCCCTCTCTTAACTCTCACCACCCTGTATTTACATGATAAGGGTGGATTAATTGAAAATGCATGAGTTGGACAGAGAACTGAATATTCATGGACACACCCGATGGCCCCTATAGAGAGCTACGTACCCCTCGATGTGCACATGTCGCAACAACGTAATGATATATCACGTATATATATTTATATAGGAGTTGTCAAAGTATGTGTCTCCTATTAGACACACGATGGTAATGCCGCGCTTCTGCGAGCCGAGCCGAACCACGCCAACGTCGTCGTGTCAATATCCAATTAATTGTCATCTACGAATCCTATCATTTGTATTCTCAAGAGAATTTATCATACAATCTAATAAATAAATACAAATCGCACGAGTGAATGAGGCTTGACCAGCCCCATACCGCGATCTACGACAAACACTTTTTCACATAACTTCGTGTGTGGTGAGAAAGTTTAAAATGTGAACAGAAATGTTGCATCGCGTGAACCGAATGTAAATAGGAAGAAAATTAAATTCAAATAATATTTTGTTTATATCCGTTTTATAAAAACCTATGGAGAGGGTGGTGACTCTATGGATGAAAAATGGATGGAAAACCTATGGTGACTCGGTGGATGAGGCTCGTGTTCGCAAGTGAAAGACTCGACATCGAGTTCTCGCTGACACCAATGGAAATTTCTTCCAAGTGTTTTTTTTTGTACGGTTCCCACTTTTAATAATCCATGGTCAACACTTGTCAGTGATATCGTTGTACCGTCGGTATACGACTTGACTCCGTTTCACAATCACGTGATTCTTATTACTCGGATTGTGATCACCTTTAGCCAGGCACTAGCTGAAGCATTGAATTATTTGGAGATGGTGCTGCCTCAGGCACCCCTGGTGGTCGTGCTCGACTGTACTCACATTGCCTCTGGGAACTTAGGTAGGAACCAGCTGTATTGATACAAGTTTTATGCAGTTTTCCTGTCTTGTACGTTTAAGTGGTTGAATTGAAAATTATATGCATTGTTATGTTAAATTATCTCTAGCTTTAGTATGTTTCAATTATAATATATCGGTGTACTCGAAGGATGATGGATTAGATAAATAAACAACAAACAACCAAATTTACTTAGACTTGTAGACTATACGGACTAAAATTATTACAATAATTCGGCAAGTCATGACAAGAATGACTAATATTTGGATAATTATTGTGTTCAATCCAGTAAATTGAGCGTCGCTTGTAGTCACAGGTTAATATTTTCCGGTGTTAACCGTAATTTTGGGTTCCAACATGAGTCAAAACAACCGTGTGCTGCATGAATAAAAATTATGGGTATGTGGCAAAACACATAAAATCATTGGAAATTGTAGACTTTACGGAGGAAAATGATTAGAATAATTCGGTAAGTCATGACGAGAATGACTAATATTTGTGGTCAATTCAGTAAATTGAGCGTCGCTTGTAGTCACAGGCTAATATTTTCCGGTGTTAACCGTAATTTTGGCTTCCAACATCAGTTAAAATACCGTGTGCTATACGAATAAAAATTATTGATACATGGCAAAACTCATCAAGTTATTTTTATCAAAAAATTTATTCGCCTCATACTCCAGCAAATTTTTTTGTAAGCCTCTTCTCTAATCGTTCCTTCTAATCCCTCATACATACTTGAATGTACTCGTACTAAAAAAGTCTGGTGTTGTTCCAATATCGTTTATTCATAAAATCAAATATAAAAATATCTCTGTTAGCATTACGGGGAGCACTTTTTTCTCCGTGTAGATCATGCACGGAATTCCTGTGCGTACCATTTCCTATTGATGACATATTCACAACCCATTTTTTCAAAAACTCTAAAACAATCACAAAAAAATCTCAAAAACATATTATTTTTCAGATATTTCGTAATTTCACGAGGATTTATTAAGATTTTCAACGAAAAATTATATCAAGTTCGTAATCAATAGACAATTCTCGATTGATTAAGATTTTTAATAATATTCTTTAAACTCGAAGAAAATATTTATTTCTATCGCGAAAGATCAAAAATATAAAATGCCCTGATGCTCAGTATTTAAAAAAATGTTAACTCACTAGTTGCTTAAAAAATTATTTACTTTGAAAATGAGTTTTCAATTTGGTGAATGTTATTTCGCTTCACAATAATTTTGTTGATTGAAAGATAAATTTGATTGCTCGTATGGAAAAAGATCTGATTTTTTTCATTCAGAATTAAAATCATTCCAGGCCAGTGCTACTCGACCGACGGAAACCGATTTTTTTTTCTCTCAATTGTGCGCATGTACTCTCTAACGTACAATACTCCGGAAGTGTTGTTGGTAACTAGTGAATATTTTCCACATTGAAACCCGTTAAATGCTATTTGTAGTGAAACGACGGGAACCTAGCAAGAGTGCGAAAGCAGTGCGGGATAAAGCTATATACATACGAGAAACTTCATTTCCGTTGGCGCAAAATGAAACGAGGTATTTTCGCAAAGCCCCAGAGATGCGGGAAAGTTTAATTAAAGTCGTCAAAGAAATGCAATCGCTGGATGCATACGGAGAGCATTAGCACTAGACGTCGATCTGTTTATTGATATATATCGATTATGGCCACGTGCTACTAATTATATTGTACTGTGTATATATATATATATATATATAACTTCATCTTCATTAAGACAACAATACGACCTAGTTCCACAATTTCTCGAGTCACGATTCCCGGTTGTCGTACTCCAGCGCACGTTTCTCACGATTCACCTACCGAGAGAATCTTTGACATTTTCCAAATCACATTTGCCGACTCTATATACCGCATATTGGGGTGAATACGAGTAAGGTGACCAACCATTGCAAACATTTGGAACATCATCCGTTTGTTCTGGTACCTCTTAGCAATAAAATTGATGTTCTAACAATAAAAATTCAAACTTTCACGTACGAAATATGTATGTGATTCCGATTTTCTCGGTCCTGAACCTTTTTTTTTTACTCTTGCCATAAGGTTTAATCTAGAAATTATAAGATATTATGTTAAATGTACTGATTTGTATTGTAAAAATATAAACTTTTAAGAGAAAAGATAATTTAGATAAAAAAATTCCTTTTGCTTTCTTCTTTTTTTTTTTTGTTAACACAAGCCATATCACTCTTGAAATTGAGTTAGATCTATTGCGTAGATTAATTACATCAATGGTCGTCTCTCCTCGAGTAACCCTACCACTGGTAGAGCTTCGATTTGGAACTCTACGTTTCAGAGTAAACTTCGTATGGAAAGGACAATACTTTCCAAAGTATCGGATGACACGACCTCACACAGCTGGTCCACAAAGTGAATACATATATGGGTTGGGAATTTTTTCTATACTCAAACATTGGAATTTCGTTTTGTGATTACATATATAAGTAAAAGAAGAACGTGTGTATATTTTACACGAGAATATTGCTATGAGAAATATATCTTAGACAGCTTTATGTCGTCCGAGAATAATCCACAGAAGTTATATGGTGCTGCTTGTAAAAATAAACGCTACCCTATGTTGCTTTACCAACAGACGTTATGTCACAAAAGCACGACGGAAGATGATTTTGCGATAACCGCCAAATATCGCAACACAAAAAAAAAAGTTTTAGACATAACCTACGTATTTTGTAGCGTAGAATCCTAATCTGCAATTATAAATGGGGCCCTTCAAAAGGGGGTCGGAGTGGGCTAATGTTGGCGCGAGTGAATTGGCCTCTCAAAAATATTAACTTTTCATTTGGAACATTTTTTCGTACGATGCTTATTTATTTTTTTTTTTTTAGATATTTCCACGTCTTGACTTAAATCGACCACCCGGTATATGTACCCTGTATACCTATATTTGATTAAACTAGAACGAGCAAAACTTCGTCTTGGTTTCATTCATTAACGGTACAAAGATATATTCTTTCTCTGTAATTTTTTAAGTTCTATACCTGAAAGTGCGTAAAACGTTTCCGTTGATTCAGTCGACCGTAAAACTATAAAACTTTGAAACAAAGGAATCTTGGTACGATAACTTCGAAAGGCAGTTATATTAATACTTCATGTAGAGTATACACGAAGAGAATCTATAAACAATTACTATATTACCAGAGAAAAAATTTTTTAGTCGCACCGCCTGTCACCAATTGCAGTTTTTCTAATAATTGTTTATCATATTGACTGGAATTATTCTTATATCCACTGTCGGTTTACAACTATTTTATTTTATTACGAAACGAATTAATAATAAAATCCGCGAGTGGAACAAAAATTATTTTTGATAATTCTGCCAATAGTAGCTTTTCTTAATTTAAATATTTTCTTCTTTGCCAAAAGTTGTGTTTTATCTTAAATTTATTAAAACACACGAAGATAGTAAGAAAATTATGAAAAAAAAATGTTTTCAATCATTTTTTGGATTTATCCTCATTTTCACGTTTCCCACATTTTGAAATTGTAACATTTTTTTTTGTAGAAGAGTGTCTTTTGACCTCAAGTTAAATAATCGTATAGAAGACGTAGTAAAACTCTGCACGAAATATATTTTTTTTAAATAATAATTCAACATTTCTTTAATTTTTATGTTTATCCAATTTTTCAGTTTAAACAAAAATTTATATTTTCAACACAAATATATCTTTTGTATATTAATCTGCATAATTACCTTCTTCTTGCATAGTAATCAACACTTAAATCTTCAAGTAATTATCCCTATAGCATTTCTTATTTACCAACAAAAGAAATATTAAATCCAGAAGATTCAAAGTATAATATCATAATTAGTTAGTTTTTAGATTTTGTATGATACATTTTTATGTTAGCATGAGACGTTCATCAGTATTATTGATCGGTATAAATTATATGCATATATGAATGAATATATTTTCCTTGCTTGTCAACAAGAATTTTAGTTAGCGGATAACATGGTAGATAACATCTCCCTTCGGTCGCCTAGTCTCGTCAGATCCTACTCATGCGCGATGTGTGTACATGCACCACGTACTAGCTATTAGTTGCATCAGTAGTAGTAGCAATAGAATTTTAGTGCAGTGTTCTACAAGGTCTCTAATAACCCACTCCCGTTCGCGTTATTGTCATGCTTCGTTGTTTGCATCTCTACCAACAGATTATACAGAAATTGTGATCTTGTTTACAAAATATTGCTCCCCGTTCTCCATATATCGACAACAGTGATGCATATATTATTATCGATTTTCATAATCTTTTACTTATTACGATTAGGTTATCTAGGCGAATGAAAAATTAATTAAGGGAGCTGCGTGACCTGAAAATTATAAAAAATACAATTGTCTTACGATTCTACTTATGAAAGCTGACAACTTCATAAAAAATATTAGTTGAAAAACACAAAAATATAAAATATTTTTATGTGTAAAATATTTATTGCTGCTAAGTACATCGGTGCAATAATTTATTTTTTTATTCTCAACTTGTAGGGTTTAGATTACACCGATGTAACAAATTAGTTTTGCAAGATCTAATTTTCTTTGTATCAACTCTCTGTCCGATCCGAGCATAGAGATTCGCATTTTAAGCTCTTGCGCAGGAAGTACACTCACTATTGTAGTAAATTTTTCTTTACGCGGTAATTGTTTACCGAATGTCCCCCATAACTTCTGCGTAAGTGCTTTGAATCGAAATTTCTACATTCGGATTGGATAGAGTCTTGTTACAAAGAGAATGGCACCTTGACATACTTTAGTAAAGGCAACATACGTTTTAAGGTACATTCAACATGTATTCAACATGAATTTTCAAATATATATTCCTCTGCCTTTTTAGGCTATTCCGACATATCCCCGACACATCATCCATTCGACACCTTAACTCAATTTAAATTGCAGTTTAAAAAGTAGAAAAAGACCCAGGTGACATATCCCCTTGAATGAAAGGAATGTAGCGATTGAATCGCACCGTCTAACCGTTTTCCGTTCTAACCCCTCGTGTATATCTCAGTAATTACTCTCCTCTCCTTTCATATTCTCAATTTCCTTTGCTTTCTATGTATACGTACACCCATAGAAATACAGCCTCTTAGGGGCCTTCATTCAAGCACAAGGTCTGAATACTAATTCTTTGCAAACAAGTTACGATGATATTGGATACAAAAAGCTTCCACTATCCTCGATAAATCATTATACAGTGTCTTACACAATTTATGCATTATCCGTACATCTATATCGCGTATGTACAATCTGTTATGGTCGATATTAAGTGAAGGAAAGAACATGCAAAAGTTTATGAAACTCTAAATCTCCCCCCCCCCCCCCCCTTGCCCCTTTCCTTAACTATGATAACAAGGCGGTAACGACTATAAGGCTGAAGGCTCCGATGCACCGTAAGCCATTCAATATTTTCCTTTATCGTAAACTCTATACACATATTATGGGAATATACTCTGATATCAGCTTCTATGGAACGTAAGAACGGACGAGAAGAGATATAATATTTCCATTTATCAAGCGGTAGTTGGATCGATCTGAATATCGATACTCAGTTACAGTATCTGATAATGAGAGGACTAACGTCTCGTAATGTGTACCTAAAGTACGTGGATTAATTATGTCTGTTATTTGCCAATAGAAAAATTGTGGAAGGATAACAAATTATAAATTTATATTCGCCGCTTGATGAAACGTAATACGCACATAGAAAAATGTAAATAACTAAATTTACGAATAAAAGAATAAAAGTTTTAATGTTAATAATTTCCAAAGATTTTCTAACAATTGTAAACATTTTTGATGTTGAGTCAGATTTGTTTTCTCTGAAATAAATAAATTGTTTGAACCTCCCCTATTCGTATGTTTGATTAATTCATTTTATTATGTCAGGGTAATTCAATATTTATTATGCTTAACTTTTAAAAGTAAATGATTTTTGAAACAGATGCAACAAGCTGTGAAACTTTTATGTCTGGAAGTAGTAGTAATAATAATATTAATAAGATTTAACTACCGAGTAGATTTTTAATGTTTCGATGAATACATCTGATGCAAAGATAGAAAAATATAAATAAGAAGAATAATAACTGACTAGAAAGTAATATTATTATTTCGTTCCAAGAGAAGATAACAGCCTTAAGATATACTCAAGTTTATAGCAGGAAAACCTGCAAGTAGATATCAGAAGATACGGTTCGTTGAATTCGTTAATGAGAGGAAATTTTAGAAAGTGCATCATTCCTGACGTACGCGGGTTTCGTGCACTGTCACTTCGTGACACCGTATACGAATATATCACTATAAACTTTTCAGAGACTTTTACAGTCTTGGCTTTAACTTTTCATCACCCCGCTCGGCTCAACCCTGTTTTTTTAGATGGAAAAATGACGAGACCGAAAAAGAAAAACGCAAGACAGAGCCAAGCCTCTCCAGACGCTTTTTCTCATAACGGCCTAAAAAAAGAAAATGCGCCACGAGACATCGGACGCTATTCACTTAAACTCTCAGAAAAAAGTGAAGTACAGTAGACTCTCACCTATTTTACAAACTCAGGACCGAAGTCGACTACGTACTTTTCTCTGACAGAGTCTGAGAGGATCTCCCGACATGCAAAGCAATTAACGCGTGGACAAGTGAACTCTTCCTCATCGATCCCTGGACCGAATGCGAGTTGCCCGAAATTATGGGAATGAAAGGTTTCCCTTCGATTCGTCAAATACGTGACGATGATCAAATAGGTGAGATGACGAAACTCTCTAGTAGATTTAGCCAAATCCTAGCTATACATTCAGACGACGATAACATTTTTGTTACCGACTGATTGCAATTTTCCTTGCCACGATTAATTTTTCGAATTGAAGAGGAGAACGGTGAACTGCGTCTTACAGTTATATAGTTAAACTTTCTCATTTTGTATCTAAAAAAATTAATCGTGGTGGAGTTATTCACTATGAGAAAATTCTGCTATCTCTCTCGCACGCATCGTGATCCGCGAGAGACAGAGGACTTGTAACGCATCACCTTAAACACTCTTACCCTCTCTAAATAAAACCGCTCGAAAAGAAGGCTCTAGGGATATCCGAAAAGCTTTCTATTCAAAAACTGGCGCTAAGTTGCTCGGCTTTACGATCACGTTTCTCAAAATCTCCTTTATACAGCTATGTCGCAGCGTAAAATTCATGGAACATATTATTTAACCACCCTTGCCAATACGTATCCTCTTAAAATGTAATTTTTATATTCCGATAGCTTCATTTCTCGTACGATTCTTCATTGCCGCAAGTTTCTGTTATTAAGTTCTAAAGTTGTATGTAGTGTACACTAATTAACTCTAAATTATGATATTCATTCGCCCCTATGCGTTTTAGAGCTCTTGTACTTAAGCCACCGTGACTAATTAATCCCGGGGTACTTTCTACATGCTTGCTATCCACATCCATCTATCAGGCTACAGGGACTTCATTTTGATTTGATCTATTTTTATTCCATCAGGCTAGACGGATTTTTTTCTTCACGTCCCTATTTTGCCCTGAGAAGTTTATGGTTCCGCTATTTCAACCCAAGCGCATACTAATCACGAACATGCGAAGTATATCCCTTGGGCAGGTGTACCGCCTCACCCATTATACAACAATGAAATAATTGTAACTTAATAAATATTTGTTAAAATAAGTGAGAGTGTACTGTACGTACATAATATAGAACAGACGAAGGTGTAAGTGGAATGCTCGGTGCTTACAGCTACTATGAGTGTAAAAAACTTCATCTGCAAGTCGTGTACGGAGAGAGCTACAAATTCTCACAAGGAGAATAATAAAGACTGTAATATCTTTATATCTATATACATATAGTACGTGTAATATGCATGTAATATACGTTTACACTTTTCATTTACCCAAAATTGTATTGCAAAACATTAGGTTTTCAACAAAATTACATAGGAAAATCAATGAAAAGTTATTAAATCCGTAATATTTTGTACTGATAGTGTTAATACAATATTAAGAGAATCGGTAGCGTCTCAACATCAATGATTTAAAAAAATTTAATGTTAAAATATTTTTTTTTAAAAGAGCTACTCAATTTTTTTTCGACGGTGGCTCGTTTTCGGCCATTTAAAAATGTACACCCTTCCTGTACATTACTATGTTAATTTACGCTTCATTAAAAAATCTACTCTTCGGCTCAGTCTCTTATCGGTTGAGTCTGATAACAGCTCTATGACTACAAATTTTACCATCTTTCTCTTCATCCTTGTCTAGCTTAAACATATCCGGTTAATTCTTCCGTTAGTTGACTTCAGGGTGATATCCTTCAACCAATTTTGTAAGTACTGCATCTAGTCACACGAAGAACACGTTTTATCTAATATTTCAATTTCTGTACGGGAATGTGACTATAATACCATGTGTTGTTAACACTGCTGTGCGGTTACGACACGCGTGTTCCAGTGGCACAGACATTGCCATGTACTTAACCATGTGTTTAATCTCTTGCTACCTTTAAACTCGTACCGATCTGGTATTATTTTATATCCTGGGACCTTGATCTGTACATGTTCCGCGCCCTCTAGTGGCCACCTGCTACAGCAGCGCCCCCTTCCAACTTAAACCGGTACAAGGAAACGGCGACTTCAAAAATTGAATTTCTGCAATTCAATTTGGTCAGATAAACGAGTTTGCAGTTTACCATGGAAAATCTTCTATCCACGGTATTACGTCTTGTTAAAAAGGAAAGGTTGGAGGAAAAGAAATTTAAAAATGCGGAAAGTTGAGCGTATGACACGGAAGTTGCGAGTCGGTCTCCAGCCAATACTCACAGGGAACTTTAGGATCTCCGAAGCGTTTGGAAGACATCGCTCAAGGAAGAGGAAAGAGCACGCGTTACAACAAAAGGCAAAGGTACTCTGGTGTACATACGCCTGAAAATCGTGTGATAAGGGTCAGGCTCGACACGCTTTAGAGAAGAGATACAGAAAAATGTCCAGTGGAAAAATCCTTTTGAAGATTTCCAAGAAGGTTTCCAGACTTATTGTCGATCATGCCAATAAACATTCAAAAGTATTTTATGCGGAATATATAGTACGAATCGCTATACACCGATACCTTAAGTTTTTCCGCGAGTCCTTAACCTAAAAATTGTATCGAATTGGGCAATTTAAGGATATTTGTACCAAACTAGTTTCTCTTCTATCAAATTTGGTACTCGGCTAGTTTGTTGAAAAAAAAGTACGATGGATTATGGCAAATTTTTTATTAAAATTATTGTCGATTTAGTTTTTTTTTTTTTTTTAGTAAACTGTGCTCAAAGTTTCGCATCTTTACGTGATAAATCGGAGCAAACCAGCCCACGAAAATGCAACAAAGCGATTTTCTCTACCAGTTCCTATTGGATTTAAATAAAAAGGTAATGGATCGAAAGATAAACTTTAGATAAACTAAGGGAAGACGAAGTATGTTTAGGTGTCAAAATGATAAATCTAAATGGCACTTTACGGTGAAAGATGTTTCTACGCACTTTAATACAGCTTCCGTCCCTATAAAAAAGTGATCGTCGCTGTAGATTTTGAAATTCGTTGACCAGACGAATAACGTTTGGCTCTTTCTATCTTTGTTACGCGGCGGATGCTTTTCTTTTTCACTAGCACATTCTTCGCAATCCGTTCTCTGCCTTATCACTCCCGCAGCATTGCTACAAATATCCTTAAGGTGATGTGATATACCAACCGCAGGCGATATCAAAAACTGTTTATTTATTTTTTCTAGGGTGCTGGGAGTTTATAGATCAAAACAAATTATCGATTTCTTCGTCCATGCATTCTTTACGCACATTTTCTCGTACCTAATTTGTTTTTCTCCAGAAACATCCTGTAGCTAAGAAAAAAATTGGTTAACAGTTAATAATATACCGACAGGGCTAAGGGCGTGCTAGGGAGAGAACGTCAGATCGTCTTAAAGTAGAATTAAAATTCAAGAATTTGTTAAAACTTGGCATACATAAATAATTAAATGTATTATCTTATCGTCTCTCCAATTTAAACAAGATTCATTCACTCCGCGTCAAAAAATAATTACAATTAAGCTCTCACGATTAGCATGCCTATCGCATATAACAAAGACGCACAAACGATATATTTTTCGTTGTACCATTCGAACGAGTTTTAATAATTGAACAAGTAACAAAAGTATTTTAGAAGAACATAAAACAAATATACTTTAAACATTTGATAATGTTTAACCGTTTCGCTCTTTGAGATATCGTGAATTAAATATAAATGTGGTAGCGCTTGAGTAACACACGTATATGTCAAGCTTAACCCTCATGCAGACCTCCAACCACCGTATCTAATATAACCACCGCTATGGTGCGGAGGTACTACCTTAATCTTCTTCATTTTCATAAGCTATTAAGAACTACGAAAATGATTCCCAAGGTGCAATTTATTTGGGTGTATGCACTCGCTTCGTGTATACTTATACATTGTACAAAGTACACGAGAGAATATACGACGTCGATGCGATGTGACTTTAAAATGAAATAGAGAGATACAATCCTGCTTGACTTTTGCTGAGCGTATACCTACTATCTCGGAGAAAATTGTTCCCGGGCAAAGTACATTATCCGGGAAGTGTATATGCTCCTTTTCTTCTATACATATAGCATTTAAAAATTTGCTATAGTACATGCGACTAGTTCACACAGCAGAACGTACGTTCATGTAGACACGGGCCTTAGAATAGCTTAATGACGCAACGCATACATTCATGTTTCACTTCGGGCGTTTCTAGATGTACTTTGTGTAATTGCAATTGCGAGATTTGTACGATCTAGTAATTTCCCTATGAGTTAACAGTTAAAAGACAATTAAGCGAATAAATGTATTTAAATATATTAATTTTATTTACAGGAGTTAGAATGTAACGCGTATATTTTTTTTATGTAGAAAAAACGGTTAAGCAACCGATGTTTTATAATATTGTAACAGATATCACGAATAGCATATGGATGGTTATGACCGCGGTGATGACAATTGTCGATCGATGAAAACATAGGAATTATCGGGACGAACGTGATGCGACAATTGACGAAACGAATAAACAATCGACTTGACTGTGATCGGAGAAATGTTAAGCTGCCAGGTTTGGGAATTGAATCTGTATGAAGAAAAATCCATTGTGGCTCCAACGAAATTCATGTTCAAATACATTTCAAGCGATTAATTTGATTGTGTGTCAACCAAGTAATTTGTTGACATGATCAATCAATTCGTATTAGGTAACCAACTAATTTATTAAGGCAACCAATTATTTGAATGGTGATCAAATAATTTGTTGGCCCAACCACAGTAATCGCCTGGAGCGTATTTTACTATGGAGTTGATTGGACCAATCAATAATTTCTTTTCATGTTGATTTGATTCTCGACCAGCATCAATGGATTTTTCTGTGCTTTTTCTGATAGTTCTGTAATAGCTGATGGTTCAGAATCTACCGAAAATTGTATAAATCCACCTAAACTTTGTTGTTGTTCTTCTTCTTCTTCGGGTTTGTATCTCAAAAATGAATTAATTGATAGTAATTGATTAACTCGTACATTAACAAACTTTGTCTGAACGATGTTGCCAAATATAGACATTTAGTCTGACAATAATAAAATACAGATATATACAATACGCCTAGAAAGACGTTTTTTTTCAAGACACATTTAGACGACTCGGACATCTTGTAGACGTTCCTGTGTTATATCGAAGACTATTAAGAAACGTAACATTATATTAGCCAGTTACGAATAGTCATTGGTCACCACCCTATTTCCCAGTCGCCAGATCGGGTAACCTCAAATGTCGTATAATGGATCCGATCAAATCGGAAGAAGATACGGAAGAACAAAAAGGATTTGAGACTTCAAAAGACAGGGACGTGGGATAGCCAACGTGGTATATGATACGAGACGTTTAATATCTGAAGAATCTTCATTCATTATCGTTCCGTCTCTCGTTCCTTTCTAAAAAAATATGTTAATTAGTTCACTAAGGAGGGGAAGCCCTGGTTGTCCCAGAGTCGTTGGTGTGAAGCACACAGGGGGCGAAGCCCCCCGCGACCCTTTCATTTTATTAATAAAGATATTTATTAAATTGTTGATAATACTTAAAAATATATCAACATAGGTGATGATTCCTTTAGATTATTCAACGATTTCAACCCTCAAATGTATCAGGTCAGGAAGGGAGTAAGGAGGGGTCAGGGGGAGCATAAGGAGGGGGAACTCCTGGTTGTACCCAGAGTCGTTGGTGCATGAAGCACACAGGGGGCGAAGCCCCCCGCCCTCTCTCATTTTATTAATAAAGATATTTATTAAATTGTTGATAATACTTAAAAATATATCAACATAGGTGATGATTCCTTTAGATCAGGGGTCTCCAAACTTTCCAGCCTTAGGGCCATACTGATTACTCCAGTAAGTTCCGAGGGCCAAAACCATATTATCATTGTTGCCGGTGGTAAAAAGTGAAATAGTCCAAAATCTGTCCGCGGGCCGAATGTGGCCCTCGGGCCGTAGTTTGGAGACCCCTGCTTTAGATCATTCAATGATTTCAACCCTCAAATAGTTATTAATTGCGAACTAAATGTACAGATCTATTGTGGAAATTCGTATAATCTTAAGAGTTTGTATTCAGTAAACAGGCATTTATATCTGCTTTTAAATCCGATCATTATAAACGTTTATTCATTTATGTACCAACTTTAAGTCGAATTAAAATAGATTATAATCGCAAAACAATTTTCTTTTCTTTATGTTCCAGAACGAGCACACGAAACGCAATGAAGCTAAGAATTTCCGGAGACTGAAGTTTCGACGTTTCAGAATTATATCATTAGTGAAAACGTCCAAGTGGTGACACAGGGAAGTCTCGAGTGCGTTGACGCAAAAGAGAGTGAAAAAACAAAGTGAAAATTGAAAAAAATATATCGGAAGAGGGAAAAACAGAGAGCAGATGATACAGTAAAATACAGAAACAAAGTGATTCGGTAATAAAGAAACGGTAATGAGGTGGTAGAATGGATTCGCTACTTCCGGACGAGACTTGATTCCTCGTCGTGGTGACGAGGAAGCAGGAAACTCGAGACAAGTCGAATTCGAGAAAGAGGAGAAGGAGAAAAAGTTCTGTTTCCACGGACCATGTCTACTTTGTCATCGGAGGCACTGGGAAACTCCGTAACAGGGGATATTACCAGCAGCAGCACCCTCGTGCCCACGGTGTCGCGGATAGACACCCGGACCGAGGTGAATCCCGTGTCCGTTATTTTGGCTGTATCCATAGTCTTCATTCTCGCGCCAATCACCATTAGCGGCAATACCATGATTCTCGCCGCGTTCTATCGCTATAAAAGACTGAGAACCGCGTCGAATTGTCTTCTCGCTTCGTTGGCAGTCAGTGACTTTGGGGTGAGTTAATTAATTCATTCGCTATTACCTTCGCTCAAAGGGATCGATCGACACTTTAATTTCGATCGCGCAAAGATTTCTCAAATCTTGTTCACCTGATTAAACTACTTTTCTTATAAAATCGAATTTAATATTTTTTTTAAGAATATTCTCAAAGTTGCGATATCAATTACCAGCTTGAATAACATTTATTTGATATATTTAGATCATAAATAAATATAAATTCTTAAATAATTCTTCTTCATTTCTTATAATATTTTTCTACTTTTACAATCAATCAAATTGGTATCAATTTGAAATATAATGTAAGTATTTTTTCAACAGGTCGGTGTATTCATGCCATTCGGTATGCATTTGGAACTCTCTGGACTTCCGGATGACGCGGAAGCTTCAACTTTATGCATCGTACCCTACTGCATAGTCATAGCGTTGTGCAGTGTCAGCGTTCTAGTCACGGTCGCTATCGCCGTCGACAGGCTAACTTCTTTGGCTCAGCCGTTGCGGTACAAGAATATCATAACCCACAGCAGTGTCGAGAAGTACATCGCCGTATTTTGGCTTTACGCTATCGGTGTCGGGCTCTCGCCTCTGATCTATGCTCAGAGCATGGGACTCACTCGGCCACACAGGTACGATGCAATCTAATTATAAACTATAAAATATACTTTCTGCATTAAAATTATCCTTCGCGAATTAACTCTACAAATTTAATTAAATTCTCAAGGCAAATATCTCCGAACCAAGGTTACAGTGTCAAAGTAGTGGTAAGCGAAAAAAAAAAAGATAAATAATCAACTTTCATGATTAAATTTTATATGGTTATTGTTCCTGATTATTGTTCTTTGAAGTAGAATTCTTAGCGGTGTAGACGGGTGTTGGAAGTAAATATCATTGTTTATCAAACAATTATAATGCCATTCTCGCCGAGTGGACTTTTTCATGCTCTAGGCATTTTTTTATTAAGTACTTAACCCCTCGAGTGTCGATATATCGATATTGACGCATATATTTGTCGATATATGCTTCAGTGACACTCAAAGGTTTAAGATATATTCGTTGAAGCATCTATCGTCATCGATAATGTTTGTAATTTCGTAATTTCAATAATAATTTTCCTAAATGGACTGCATCAATTATTAAATATTAGTAGTAAATTGTTTATACCGACGTATGGCGCTTTCACCTTTTACTCCTCTACATCAATACATATTTCCATATAACATACATTTATATGTATATGTGTGTATGTACTTATATATATTTATTTTTATTATATCTATTATCATTTCATTTCCTCGATTGCTATCCCTCTGCCATACTTTTCATCTCAATTAGTCTTTCGCACTCTTTCGCAAATCCACAAAGCTCTGGTCTTGGTGGCCCCTGCAGAGTTCTTTGTTTCTTCATTCCGCTCTTCCACTCTCTCCCTATTTTTCGGATTGCTTCTTTGTATTCCCATACATGCTCCAACGTTTATTTTTCCTCCTCGCACAGTCTTCATTTTCACTCTTTGAAACCTTTTTTCTCATGCCTCTCGACATTTCCGCAACCAAGTCTTGCCTATTATTTAATATTATTAAACATTCTTCTTATCTAAATATGCGGTTGTAGATGATAAATTAAGAATAAAATTAATTGATAGAAGTCCGTTTGATCCACTACATATTGGTTTAATCAAGTGAAATGTTCAATTCGCCACCAACAACTATAGATTTAGTCGATTTCACGTAAGTCTTTCAGTGATTATACAAACAGCGTGTATTGGAAAATCACAAAATTCACCACGACATCTGATGGATAAATTTTAACTACTCCATCCCGGTAGTCATAACCTATAATTTTTTGGAGAATATTATAAGCTGCATTATTTAAACCATCGTTTACATTCTAAAAAGACTTTACCTTACAAGACCGAGTCGATAATTTCGAGGCCTCTTTTAGACCTAGGCTACTTTAGAAGCCGGCCTTATCCGGTAAGGTTTACGACACCTGAATGACGTACTGTACGTATAAGGCCTTCCGATGAATCTACCGGGTGGCAGAAAGTAGACATTTTCACTCAAATGAGGGCGCCGAAGTCACTCATAGAACCTATAGAACCCCCCCCCCCCCCCCCCCCCCCCAGGTAGCCCTGTTCCAAGAGCTCACAACAGAACGTCTTCATATTATATTTAGTAGAATCAATGTATATGGAAATAAATTATTAATTAATTTCATTGCAAAGTCAATTTGTCGTAAATTTTGGAATTCATTCACACCACCACTTTATGACTTGCATACAAGTTAATTCTCGGCATTTTATTGCGTGGTTGATTCAAGATCTAAGATAAAACTATTAACGAAAAACGTCAGTTTTTTAAATGCTACCGGGTTCAATAAAAATTGTATCGGATCTCCATGCAATATAGTACAAGAAGTTTTTCAGTTTGCGCTGTAAATTAATTTAAAATAGAACAAAAAATTGTGTTATTCATTTCGAAATAAAAATACGCACTCTTCCATGGATACAACGATGTACAAAATCTCTGAGAATTAATTATTAACAAAATGGGAATTTCATTGCAAATTCAATTTGTCGTAAATTTTGGAATTCCGTCACACCACCACTTTATGACTTGCATACAAGTTAATTCTCGGAATTTTATTGCGTGGTTGATTCAAGATCTAAGATAAAACTATTAACGAAAAACGTCAGTTTTAAAATGCTACCGGGTTCAATAAAAATTGTATCGGAAGTCCATGCAATATAGTAAAAGAAGTTTTTCAGTTTGCGCTGTAAATTAATTTAAAGTAGAATAAAAAATTGGGTTATTCATTTCGAAATAAAAATACCTACTTTTCCATGGATACAACGATGTACAAAATCTCTGAGAATTAATTATTATCAACATGTGATGTAATATTCTGATTCCGCGAGCAGCTATTTTGAGTGTAGCATTGTAAACTTTTTATTATTTGTTTCCATATAAAGAAACTTTGTTTTCGTGAAAAAAAATGTTTGTCGAGATTTTGATGTCAAAGTACTTAAATGTTCCAAAACCTCGAGAAATTATATTTAAGAGTAAAATTTGGACTTGGAGAAAGAGAATTTTGTTATCTAATGAAAGAGTTTTGAGAATTGATAAAAACTTGTATATTAGATAACAACATTTTCAAACTACATCCTAGAGGGGGCTGACTTTTCGTTTTATTTTGTTTATTGCAACATTGGTCATTTTTGAGAATTGTAAACTTTCGACCGACTGGGTTGAAGCGGCCATTTTTCCTTTGTATGGATTCACAATATTTGGGTTATCTTATTTGTTGGACCAACCAACGCATTTGCCCCCTCAACCACTCGATTCGTACAATTATTGTTAGTTTTACGGCGTAAAATTTGATTGGTTGGTTGTTGGTAAAAATGGCTAAGAGTTCGATGCTGTAAAAGCTGTAACAGGGATACCAGCGACTTAGATTTCGCGTTCTAGGAACTTTTCAAGTAATTGCGAAAGCCATACGGTCATCCTGCCATGTACAGAGGTAATGTACACGACGCTGATACTACGGATAGTATAGCTCGGTGCACTGTAAGAGCTCAGTGCCTGCCATTAGTCGTTGCGGTCGTTAATCGACGTCATCGAGGCGCGAACGAACGTTACAACGTAAAACCCTATTAGTCGTGGCCACAGCGCTGTGCAGAGTTCTTCAAGAGCTACGATATATTGTGAGAGAGAAAACGCAGTGACGTCGGGGGCAGAGATGTTTCGTTGGTGCGGCGTTAACTATATATGTATCGTATATTTCAAGACTTTGCATAAATCCTTCTCTCAAAAATCAAGAAACCCTACATTATTTATTTTTCCTCGCGTCCCTCATTTCGTCCCATATTCGCGGATGTAAAGAGGTTCGCAAAATAAAAAAAAAAAAAAGAAAGTAAGAACAGCGTGAGTAGAGCGAGTGAATGAAAGCAAAAAATGTAATTTTAGTCTTCAAAAAAGTTTCCACCCTCAATTCAACGCTGGGCTATGATGAAAAAGTAAAGAGGGTGAGAGGCAAGGAGGGTAGCGGAGGTTGTACGTTATTATAAAAATGCCGTTGGGGTAGATGCACAGTAGCAATGAGTTGGTACAGAAGCGGAGCGTTCACCGGACAACGTAGCGGAAACTCTGCGCGGTATCACGGCACTCGACCTTCTCTCTCTCTTTCTCTTTCGTTCAAGTTGTACGTTATTCCCCGATATCCTGTCGAGCAATAACGACGTTACTGCGATAGAGAGAGAGAGAGAGAGAGAGAGAGAGAGAGGTTGGGGGGGGGGAGAAAGCTCGTTACTCGGTAGTTTACCCCATGCGAGAAGAGGGAGCAAAGAAAACAGAAGTTTTCGCTATCGGCCAACTCCTTTTCTTCACACATCAGTTCCAATTACTTGGCGCAGTTGATATTTTACTCTATTGTATAAAAGGACCTCCTGCGAGCGTGTCGGTTTGCAGAAAGCAATAAAACAAAAAGAAATTAAAAAAGATAGGAAGAAACAATGAATTCCTCATTTATCGCCTCTCTGTTTATATACGCAGCTTTCAAGTTCTTTTTATCAACTGTTCTGTATTCTTTATAGTACGGTGCGCCCTGATGGCTATTATAAAATAATAAGAATTTGCACTTTGTCTGTCATCTCGGCTATTCTCTACGGAAAAGAAGCTGAGCATCATCCATTATCGCACTTCCGTATGACTTTTCTTTTGTTGCAGTGGAAGCTGCCGCTTTGGTGCAGCTGTAGTTGAGCCCGTTCGTGTGTTCCTCGTTGTCGCTGTGTGGGCACCCAGCGCGCTAGTACTACTCGGATGTTACATGTACGTGTATCTCGTCGCTCGGGCACATGCACGTGCCATATACACCGTCGAACTGTCGTTCAGACATCAAACCCAGACTCTGGCACTGCCTCGATATGGTCAGACACTTGCGGTCACCGTGGGAGCTTTTCTCGTACTGTGGCTACCGTTTCAGGTAATCCTGTCATATCGCTTTAAGCTTAAAACTGCATACACTTGATGATGTTGGTCCTGCGGTATAAAATTAATAGAAAATTATGATTTCGTTTCAATTTACTGCACACTTCTATATATTTTACTTCAATTTAATACTTTTTAATAACCCTAAAAGACTTTTTAAAATTTTATTTCAAGATATAATTGTTTTTTATTTTACTTTTACTAAATAAGGTCTCGTAGTAGATTAGTATCAACAGTTTACCATTTTACAAAAAGAAGTTTATTTAATGAAACTTCCCTGCATCAGAATATAAACACGACCTTTACTACTGTCCACCGTCGTCTGATTCCACATACTTCTTCCTACGCTGTATATCCTTCATCGTTTCACTTATCTCTGCGCGGCTCAGTTATTGACGTATGTAACTTACTAGCATCCAGTGACATGTTCACCGAAACAATGTGGAACGGAACGTAAAATGTATCAACAAGACTTTGAAATACGCGACGTACGTACAATATCCTGCTCAATCTTCGCCGAAGAATCGATATTCCGTCACAATAGGTTCGAAGCGTCTTCCGAATTGGAAAATAACTGTATACAAGCTTCAATGACGGATGGTTATAAGCAGTATTTATACAAAAAAAAATCATAAAAATTAAAATTCTCATAAACGAATTAAGAATAAATATATTCTGAGAAATTATTTATTACATTTATTACGATTTGAAAATAATTTGGTATAGGAACGCGGCTGTCGCCCTCTCCACTCTTAATTCTGCTACTTCTACGTTTTTCGTGGTTTCGAGATTAGCCACATATCCATTTGATTCGCTGAAATAAACTCTTTCCATCGTAGTTTGTTAGATCACAAGTTTTTTTTTTACATTATTCTTGCTCGTTTGTAACTGTTGGACATTCGAATTTTATTTTCTTGGCCGTTGTATAACGTACATTTTCTAGTTTTCAAAATAACATTGAACGTTTTCACATCAAATAGAAGCGGTAATATGATAAATAAGAAACGAGAGCGCGTAATTCGCGATGTAAAAATTGCATCGGATTAAATTATGCAGATCCAAGAAAATATCTAATGACAACTTTTCTTCGTTTCGAATAAACGATAATATTTTCATTTGGAACTTTTTCGATAACTCCAACCGTTTTCAAGTTACGTCGACTATAGTAGTTTGTGCTACAAGTGCGCGAAGTGGCGTATTTTTTGACTATCGTAAAGTTGCAACGTAAGCCTTAAACACGAATGTTGTAAAGTCACCATCATCAGATTCGCCACTTCGCGTACCTCTGCATACAATATTTTATGCAACGCCTGCTTGGAAAGTTCAATTCAAGAGAAATGTAAAATTGAAATTTCTTGTAGCATCATTAGCTGTTTCAAGAAGTTCTGACGGTCTCCTCACTGATCGTGTCAGGTTATCCATTAAGAGATCTATTTGTGACCCGCAGTGACGTTTCCGTCGCCTCGAGTATAATCGCGCGCATAAAATCACTGATCGTGACATCTCGTTGCTAGGTAAAGTTAAAACAGTGAAATTATGTAGCACTTTAACGCACTAGTGCGATAATGTAATGCAGATAGTGGGAATGCGTTAATCGGCCACTTTGTTCACAACACACAGCGCTCGAGAAGTGAACTTTTCAAACAGGCGTTGTATAAAAACTATTAAAATTTTAATAACAATTGAGTTACAACTTATTTAGAAAAAATAATAAATCGTATTAAGGAAATTCAAATGTTAAGGACACATTTAAGCATTTGAATTGACCTTTCAGTGTACACAGAAAATGTATTAGGCGCGAGTACCGCCGTTCTCGCTTTCCTCTTTGGTCAAACTCTCGAAGTCGCGCGGAAACTTTTCTACTAGGTGCCTGTCCGGAAGTGTGGCACATGCTGTACCGAGCCATAGCTCTAGCGGAATACAGCGAAGACGGAAATACTATTACGACGCTCTGAATTTTTCGACTTGAAAGTTTAAACACCAGAGTATTCGAGAACGAGAAAAGTAATTTAGGAAAAAAAGTTATTTTCTTGCGCCCGATGCATACTAAAGATTTCGAGCAAAGAATTTCCTTGATGCATGTTTGATGACGCATTCCCTCTCCGATAGTACTAGTTTCAATTCATTCTATCCACGTTCTTCGTTGCACGACCTCTGCATCCCCAATGGCTTTGTAGATTAACATCGACAATCCCCATGTCCCCGACGAAAACGATAATACGATGAATTTTTCTACAAACGATTGTGCGAACATGTGTAAATTCAGGCAAAAGTAACTTCCTATAATAAAGTAAAATGAAGGTAGCGCTTATCTTAATTCGAGTAGAGTTAAAATTTATCGGGGTCACGATTCAAGAGCTCTTTCTAACAAAATTGATGGAAATAGTTAACCCGATGGAGAATATCAAGGTTTTTTTTTTCATTTAATGTTCAGCGTTATCTGCTCGCTTTCGAGTGAGACATTAAAAAAAAATTATAGAGGTGAATGACGCAGTTATCGACAGTTGTAGCGAAAGCAAAACTTGAAAAATATTGTATTTTATGAATAAATGCAACACCATGCCATTAAATTTTATTCATGGAACTACGTGTTGTTCGGAATAATTGTTATTCTTTACTTTTATGACAAGTGTCGATAGAAATCGAAAGAAAAACTTTCTATTGAGCATATTTTACCAACTTTGTACTAAACCCTCAATTTTTTATCAGATAATTATTTACTAAATGAATTTGTAATGGCTGTTGACAGGCTTGCATGCTACTAGACATATTCTGCGGTACGAAGATCATGTCGGAGTGGACAGTGGTATGGCTGGGTCTGCCGATTCTTGCGCACAGTGGAGCAAATCCTTGGATCTACGCGTTTCATCACGGAGAGATGCGAGTGGCAGCTACCAAGATAGCCGAGGAAGTGGTGACGCGTTTCGGAATACATCCCAGCCGTTACGGTTGTTCACCGGTGCGACGGGGATCCAATACGAATTTAGAACTGGCGGAGGTAAACAAGAGCAATGAGGCGCATCGGCCACCGGTAGAGGACTGTTTCGCAGCGAAGCATCAAAATTCGTTCTACTCCCGCGAGAAAGTTAAGTGCGGGGACGCTGGTAGCAACAATACTGACATATCGCCGGAGGGTGTGGATTCGCGAAGGCGTTTCTCAGCTGGAAGTCTCGCGGCTGACATAGTCGAGGAGGATATTCACGATCTGAAGAAAATGCTCAAACCCGAGTACGCTATAAACAGGAATCACTTGATCGATTCGAATCATAACATTGACAAGATTAAGAACCTGAAGTACCTGCTAGATCCAACTTTTAACAAGATTCGTCATCTGCGACGCCTCAATCACAAGCGTCCGTGCTTGAAGACTTTCGCGCGGTTTGACGAGCCCAAATTCATCTCCTATCAGAATCTCAAGAGCGAACAGAGTTCCAACAGGAAGACACTTCAATTAAACGCCATGTCGGATCCCGTGCTCAACGCCGAGAGTCCCCGAGCGGAGACTGGGGACCTCAGCGAAGTTCTTTGCGGTGATCCCGTGCTCTGCAGACGGAGAAACTCGAATCTTTCGTCGATGTCCGATCCCAACATCAAATCAGCGACTGGCAACGTCTCCAGCGCGTATTCCAAAGCCAACACGGGTCGTGGAATCACACTCGAGGGCCACGGTTGCTCCGTTCACAGTCTCGATAATCCTAGATACGATCACAGCCTTGCGAGACACACGCGGCAGTGTCGGAAGATCGATCATTTGAAAAAATCGAATTTTCGAGGTTGCGGAAGATCGCTCATGAGATATTGCGAGCTGGATGGCAATCGCAGAGATCTGCAGATACGAGAGATAGCCAAGATTTCCGGACGACTGAGTCCAAATTTCAAGACTCCAATACGGCAAATTACTCTCACGACGAATAAACTGGCAAATTTCTTTCACCCGGATCACCAGAGAATCCGGAGTTTACAGGAATCGAGAGTAGAGACTACTCCGAAGCTGGGACAGCCACGATTAAACCTGGAGAGCCTGAGGCACTCGGAATCGATAAACGCAATCGAGCGAACGAGTCGCTCACGACTATTGGAACCTTCGAGATTCATGGACTGTCTGACAGTTCCAGCGATTCATTCCGAGCCTCCGAGCCCCATCGAGCCACTTTCCCTCGATTCTCTGAAGAAGGAAGAACCTCTGAGAATTTATCCGCAAGCTTCTCGAAAATCGAGTAACGGCAATTGCGAGTCAAAATTCGCGTCTCAGAAACGCTACGGCGCCGGGAGTTTCTTGCGAAATCCAGCGAGACTGTCAGATCCGATGATCCCATTTGTTCTGCTGAACGTCGAAAATTGCGACTCTTCCAGCGGAAACGTGAAGGATTTGTCTTATCGGCCGTCCGGGAGAACGGAAAATACTTCGCCGAACGTTCCATCCACGATTGTTCCGGAGGAACTAGCTGAGGCTTTGCTCATGAGCTCCGAGCGATCGTCGGAGAGACGTCCCTCGGGTACGATATTCACGGAGCACGACTCGACGAGATTCAGTTCGCGAAGGCCCTCGGATCTGAGATGGTCAGAATCTTCGAGAAGTCAAGAGGTTCTGTCGAACGTTAGCGAGCATCAGAAATCACCGTCTTCGTACTCGGTCAATAACTTCGAGAGTTGTAGGAGCGGCAGTGACCTCAACGACGTCACGTGTCTAGGGTCTTTTATATGCCCCGATCCTCTCACCTCGTCACTCAGGGAGTCCTTCTTCGAGGCACCTTCCGTTCCGGACTCGGATGTTTTTACGTCCTTCGAGGATCTCGAGAATCGCGAAGTTTCACCGGAGCCAAACAGCAAAGTGTGGGCGCTGCCGATGGTCCACTCCTCGGTATCGTCCATCAATCTGGAAAGATCCAAAGTCAACACAGATATTGACAACAACCAGAGTAAATCGAGCGAATCGGTACTAAAAAATCATCACGCTATACTTAGGCTCGAGTCATCGGTGCATCGTAGCAGACTTCGCGTCAGACCTGGAAAAGACTGCATTCTCAAAGATCCACCGCTTAAAAGAAGCACCAGGATCGCTCCTCTCGCTACACCCACGCCAATGGATATCTGTACTCCTACGTTCGACACTGCAGCTGAAATGAAAGGAGCGGCTGGCGTGGGAGTCAGGGTGTAAATAAAACGACGTTTCTCTTCCGCGGTATAGGGTGGGTTACGAGATTGTGTTTCAAAGTACATGCAAGACGTGATAGGCTGCTTATTGAAGTCACAACAAACCGAAGCTTTATACGTTTTTTTTTTTTTTATTCAAACAACTCTTCAGGTAGAAGTGACGAGAGTGAAGCTAAATTTGCCAAATTTGCTACATTTTTGCGAAAACTAATTTTTTTAACACCAAAGCTTTGAGATATCGTCCTTAACCGTAACGGAGCTGCAATTTCTTGTATAAATCGTTAAAAGAAACTCGTTTTTCACACCTGTAGTCCGTGACTGCCAAAAACGCTATCAAATCTTTACTCGATATTTTGTATTCCATACAAAGTTCCTAGACACCGTCGATATCGATTTATTTGTTGATAATTCTTCCAGAATCTTATTTGAACCTCGTATCTCTTCGGACCGCGTTACTAATCTTGTTGCATGCTTGTGTTCTCGTTTTAAGAAAGTCTAAGGAATTGGAGGTATTAATTATAAGATGCGAAATGAAGAAATGAAAACAAATAGGAAAGAGATTGCAAAGAGTACTCTAATCGTTAACAGTATATACTTGTTCATTCGACCGTGCTCGGACTGTATATCGATATAATCGAGATAATCAAACGAAACGATTGCGACTATCTAGTCATTTCCGTCAACATTCGTAGTGAAAGATTGTTACGATATTCAGGAGGCGAAAACCGCGATGAAAAATGCGAAAGCTACTGGACTGTGATAAGAAACGACACGGAACCAACGTAAACGAACGAATTATATATTAACTCGAATGAGGCTATGATCTTGAAAGAAGAAGAAGAAAAAAAGAGAATTAATGATGAATTTCGAAATAGCTTTAGTGTATATAATTATAGTAATGTAAGTATTATTGTTAGTATTCAACGAATTCAAATCCTGTCGTACCGTCTAAAAGATATAGACTAATTCACGTCCGATTTAATCCTGTATTGGTCGTAGAACATCGCGTTGACTGTGCCAAGTGAAACCGAGCGAGCTTCGCTGTAACTACAGAATTTGAAAAAAAAATATAATTAAAAGAAAAAATCGTTGAGAGCTCTCGGTAGATCTATATGGACTCTGATATCTATTAAATGTGTTTAACCTCTGTTGGAAGTATGTGCAATTTCTTGTTTGCGATGGGTGATCGTTGCAATACGATCGTCGTACACCCGCAGAGCCTAATATTGTCTACATTGGGTTTTGAGGGTACAAAATGGAAATACAATGTCGCCGTATTACTATCTTTCAATAATCTTACCGATCATCAATTTTGTGCTGATTAGGAATACCGAACTTTTACTGAAAATTAAAAAATGCCATTTGAAAGGACAAAAAAGTAATTAAAAACGTATAAAACGATTCTAAGATTTGCTACAATCTAGCTATTGATTTTCAAAGATACTCTTGAAAGGATAATCAACGTATAAACATGGCCTGTCCTAATTTGAATAATTTCTCTTATTGTCTCTAGTTTTGCGTGAAATGAGCAATTGTTAAAGATTACGTAAGAGTAATCTGTATCCACTCACGAATTATTTTGAAGATTATGTAGAGTGATGATTTAAAAAAATACTTAAAAAAATTTAACTCACGAATGATTTTAAAAAATACCTACAAAAGGGCAGACGTTTTTCTAGATGATCCGAATACGCGTATCTGTTTCAGAGTTCATAAATATCTATTAGATATAGAAGAGACTAATTAATTGAGAGTGTCGATCGGTGTCGATAAGGACCAAAAATAAAAAGTACATTAAGAATCTCCAGGATGGTTCGTTAGTACGAATTCTCTTAAACGAGAAGTGGATCGTTTCCAGAATCTCAAATATTTATTATTAACGGTACAATACATTGATTTTTATTTCTTTTTATGAATTTTTTGGCAAAATTTATGACACAAAGATTCTCCGAAAATTATATAACCTCTGAAGGGAATTGTTTGTGCCGATTACGTTCTGTATTATTACTCATAGATCTTATCATAAATAATTATAAATATGTCCTGAATCTCTGGCGTGAAAGATTTTATCTTGGCGCCATATATTCTCACGGTATAAATCAATGCCAATGAATGAAAACTACTTTTTATACACATAAGATAAACGATATCGATACGTGAAGCGCAAAGGTATAAATTATATATTAAAATAAAATAGAAAATATAATTTGTATCAAGCGCATCTCTCTCTCATGCCACACGTTACCTGTACTCGTGTACCTAAACACGGTGTCTTTCCACCATTCGAACGTTATTCTATCGCTACTCCCGAAAGAGTATATCCTATATACAGAAAGATAATCAAAATTCACATAGTCAAAGCGATGGTTGGAAACGCACCGTCCCGTTAAAAAGATAACACAATACTTACCTGATGAACAGTTAAAAAAATACTACAGTATTCATCGATAAAGCCACAGTTACTAATAACTGTATACTTCAATATATTTTTGTGAAATGCCATGATCATTATTTTTGTGTAAATGAACGATTTTAGAAATGAGCGAAATATATATTCAGGTTGAAGAATTGCGCAATGAATTTTCATGCGTTTTCGCTTTTGTTGAATCAAGCTGTGAGATATTAATCTGTTCAGGTTAAATTACGCTTGATTCTTATCTATAACGAGATTACATGTACGATATGTGCAAGGTTTACATGAAAAAAAAAAACAAAAAGTGTTGGTGTACGGATCATCCCACAAATATGATATATTTATTGCAATCAAGCGTGGACTACTCTGTCTTATTTATTTTAATGATTCCGCGCATTACGATCCTTCGCAGATTCTTTCGATTACAGTTTGTATGGTAATAAATAATAATAATAATACTGTTGAACAGACAGTCAATAAAAACATGAGAAAAATATCAAACATGTGCCTCTGGTATTCGATATCCCAACAAATTATTCCAAGTACCTAGTACACAAGTACATACTTCATAGTACATAGTTCATTCTGTTGGTATCTCTGTTATTCTATATAAATTCTCATTCACATTTAATCCCAAGTTATCCAAATCGTATCCGCTATAAAATATCCAATTCATTGTTAATGTATGGACGTTAATTTTAATTTATCCAAAATAGTATTTCATTAAATTTATACTCGGTATAAATATGATAAAGCGATTACCCAACGACTCACATGCTCAAGATGGACCCCGACGTTAAGAAGAAAATGTCTTTGCGCTGGATTCCCGATGTAGGAAGATCGAGAAAAACGGGATTCTTGTTTTCCGAGTGGAATTAAATTAATACAGAGTTTACAGCTTTCGTTTCCCTTTGAAATTCATAAGAAAACGACGGTTTTGCGATAAAGTCGCTCGATAGTAAACGATAGATTTTCAATTCCTAGTGCCGTTTATCTATTTTCAATGTTTTCAGATTAATAGTAAGACGCTTAAGTATCTGAAAAATATATAAACCGAAAAATTTCGGGATTGGCGGGGTTGGAACGGTGCCGAGAACAACCGAATGTCTTATACGAATAGGATTTTAAAAAATGGTTCGTTCTATCCGAAAAGCATGTCCACTTTTTTAATGTTTTTAGATCAATAGTAAGACCCTGAAGTATCTGAAAAAATATATATATAAACTGAAAAATTTCGGATTGTTTCCTTGTTTGTCGACTCGTTTCACGGTCACTATTAAATGGCCCTTTAAACCCTGTAGCAGTGTCAAAACGTCCATACAAATTATATATAAAAATTTATATTGCGCGTCGTAATTCAACGAAGTACGTTACCTCCATTACTATTTCTCTGATCATCCGTCGATAAATATTGTGTGACAATCATTGTCTAATTTGGAAGTCGTTTTCTTCTAAAGTTCTGTGCCCTTTATTGGCCTCCACGATTCATCAGGTGATCAAATCTTCGTAGCAAAAAAAAAGCTCAACGCACAAGAATTTGAGTGTAGTGCAAAGCAATTCACACATTCAGCGCACAGCAGCTTCAGTATCGAGTCAAAGCAATATATTTTCAATATCCTATTCATAATCATTGGATGTTGCAATGTCCCGTTATTTGTATTTATCGATCAAAACCCGGCTACTCAAATACACGAAATTTTTATTTACGTTTATTAAGCTGAATGCATCATCCACGGTCTAACACTGAGTTGACAGGAACTACACTTGAATATTACTTCGTGAAGACTTCACGCCGCAATCGTTTTGATTCTTCCACTTTCATCTCGTACACATTTTGTGTGAGCCCAATGTCGGAACAGTGTGCACATAACTTGATGATTTTCATCGTCGTTTAAGCAGTACATACATTTAACTCGCATATCTTCTGATGATACGATTAACGTTTCTGTTACGAATCCCCTGAAATCGCAAACGTCAAGTACCGAATCAAAAATTATTTTTTTGTTCTATGCATATTAATGTAATGCATCACATACACTCCACAATTAGTCCCATCTTCGTAAGACTGGAACGGACGATCCATTTCGTTTACTCTAGTCCACCTGATCTACCACAATTTTCCTAGGTTCTTTGGACAGACATTCACGAATGTCGTAAAGGCTTCGTGCACTCTGGGGTAGTTATCGTTGATTAGATTCTCCTTAGGATCCAATAACATCAATGTTGGATTTTTAATGTCTGCTGCCAATAAGCGCCAGTGAGAGTGATATAAATGTGGAATGAGAAGTTTTACGTTTATTTCTTGATTAATTTTATGCAATATAAATTTTTTACCTCGTCTTTTAGTGCTGTAATCATTAATGAAACAAACGTTGAGTACTTTGTCGGTATATACACGTTGTTCTTCCATCTATATAAGTTTAACGTTACGAAACTATCGACGACGCTTCCATCAATCCATATTCCGAATTTCAAAGTACCGAATTCGTCAGTGTACAGTTCCTGTTTGCCTCTGCATACCATAGAATTTTAAAATGCTGTGAACAATCCGATTTTCATAAGCAATTTATTATTTTCCTTATTTTTCTTTTTAAATTTATCTTGCATGTAGTAACCAACGTCCATAAACAATTACACGTTCTCTAAACTGCTTGAATCAATCGAATTATCGCTTTGATTTATTTACAAATTTTCTCCATTAGGTGAAGTTGTTTTTGTGCTGTCGTAAAATTTTCGAGAGCTCCAGATAGAGTTTCCTGTACTTTCCCGAAGTTTTGAAGATTCGAGATATTTTGATTCGTACTAATTACCGGTTTGGTTGGTATGATCATCAGCACTGATAAATCCTGAATAGGATTTATTCGGTGTGCTGGTACGAATTATTTCCGTTTTCATTTTTTCGCAAGCACACGGTCTCTGTAAGATCTCTTTTACTCTTGGACGTCTCACGTTGTCGTCTCCGCGAGTACTGGTTTTACTTCTTATTATCTTAACTTTCAATCTGATTCTTCAACTCAGTTTTCTTGCAAATATTTCGTTTCTTGATTTTTACGATTTTTTTGGTAGATCGAGAAATATTTTTCGGCTTCTTGATGGTACTTTTTGTTTGGCGCTTCAATTTATTCCTGATCAAAGGATATGAACTACGGCTTTTCCTTTGTAACTTTTTACATTTTACGATGTGTGTCTGAATTCAATCATCGGATGAATAGTTATCCTGCCCATGTTGAAACGGTACCTTATCTACGCGTTATGCTTCATTAATCTCGTAGGTCGTTTTCTTGGAAGAATTCACCTTCCTCTTTTCCAATACTTTCTCGGCAGCTGTAGCAACATGTTTCCATTTATTGTGACCATTTGTTGTTCTTTTCGATTTTTTTCCTCATTTCCATCTCTCTTCCCCCATTGGGTTAGAAGGGTCTTCTGGATAACGGTGCTTTTTAGATGTTCACGACGTTTTATCATAATTCCTAAATCTATTTCGGCATCAATGCTTTTGTTATATTTAACCATTTTCGTTACAAATCGTGCGATCTGTAAATTTTTCTCATCCTCCAGGATCCCTGTTTTCATTATATGAAAAAAAAATCTCCACGTAAGCGTTGCTTAGTCGCATTATTATTTTGAGACACGCTTCAGATAGTAATACCCACGACCACATGCATGAAAATGGCTTATATACCTTTGAGTCATGTAAGCTGCAAGGTCAGGATTGTAGAGATCATTCGTCACGGTTGTGTTATCGTTATGTAAACGATTTTTTACTAACACACCGTTCGTTGAAGTGCATAAAAAAAGATGAAGCTGCGAAGACGTCGCACCTTCGCGTTCATCTACTGCAAAATGGTCGTCTTCATCGTTATCGGAGATATCAGTTGAGTCACAGTCATTTGGTGTTTCTTTTTCATTCGAGAGATAGTTCGCTTTTATCGCTTGATGTAAATTATAAAGATTCATCTGACTCGATTCAGCTTGTTCCACGAACGGCCTAACAAGAACAATCATTATTTCATCGAAGATACTATCGAGTTCAGTTAATGTTCTGCATGACGCCATTAACGCTACACAATCGGAAATTAATTGTTCGTTTTGTTTGTATGTTCCAAATTTTTGTTCAATATTCTTTTTAATCCTCTTCATAAAATGTGCGTAACTAGTGTGTATTATAATCATTTCGGTGTGGAAGTTGGTATCGTTGGTTAAACAGGAGTATACGCGGTTTAAGTATTCTTAAGTAGTTCTGCAGTTCCATTCTATCGTACGTGAATTAATCAAAGCCCAACTCCAATCTACTACGGTAACTAAGAACGCGGCCATTTGTTCCTCTTTCAAAATATAAAGTAACGATAATGTTTGAGGAATACACTAACGTTCGCGATATTGTGTCGTGAAATTATCATTTCAGCAACAGGCAAAATAGATTTCCCTTTTAAAATCACTATGGCGTAATGGAAAATACGTTTACAATGTAAGTCCTTCGGTTTCCGCACAACCGATCCAGTACAATCAAAATGTATAATTACATCTTAAGTGTTTCGGAAGGCCCGAAACACATAAGACTTCAATTTTTTCATATGATGTGAAAAGAATTCTGCATAAGGAGACATCGTTAGTAAAAGGGACAATCGTCTCCTTATTGAAGAAAAAAAATTAAAACCCCAGCGATCAGAGGTGTCGTAGGTGTGACGATCTACAGTTATTTCGTTGAAACTGTTGCCTTCCGAAACACTAAAAGAGACATTTATCTCTTTGTATAAAGAAAATAAATTAATCTCCAGCGATAGAGCAAAAAAGCAGAATCCTCGACTTGCCCTGAATTTATTAGTCCCCCGAGTGGCCATAACTTTTGAATGGTTAGACCGATACTTGTAGCATAGGATATGCGAGTTTGAATGCCGGAACTGTTGTGGGCACCTGCTCTACTATCGTTGCGCCACCTGTGAGCGACGTAGAGCTCGAACTTTCGTTTTTCGCCATCTTTGTCCTGGCTATCCATCGTGCACGTGTCTTCTCGATCTGCGAGTCTCATTATAATAAAGTTCTCAATATTGCTAATAACAAATAGGTCTCATTTATTGATCCTAAAAACGTTACAATCCTCAATTTTCTTTTACAATTCGAAAGGATATAGGAAAATGAAGATAATGCGACTATGCTCACCCCGATATCTTAATTTTTCGAGCTGGGAGAGCTGGTTGAATATAACTTTTAAATCACCCTTTTTCGAAAAGTTAAGACATCGGTTGTTTGGCAGAAAAAAATTGCAAAAAAATTGTACAATCGTTCCAAATGCATGGGAATCTATTTATTAGGAAGCCTTATTCATTTGGAAGTCAAAGCACAGAGGAAGCAGTCGACATTCAAGCAGAAACTAAAGATATTGCCATTTGAGTAAACGAAAAGGAAATATTTTGCGGTCAACTCGGTTTTTCGTCTTTTTCTCAGCTTTTGTAGGAGATATCGCTAATCCATGGCCAGATTCGTAATCAGCGCGACAAAATACATCGGATAGTATGCGTGGCAAGTGCGAAGTATCGAAAAATCTTTTTTTTCGCGTTCTTTCGGTTCTTACGGGAGATAGAGCGAAAAGGAGCTTAAGTCAGGATCATCGACTTGCTATGATTTTATTAGTCCATCGAGTAGCCATAACTTTTAAACGTTTAAACCGATCCTCAATTTTCTTTTACATTTCGAAAGGGTATACAAAAATGAAGATAATACGACTATGCTTATCTCGACATCTCAATTTTTCGAGCTGGGAGAGCTGTTTGAATATAACCTCTAAAGTACCACTTTTCGATGAGGCGAAACCTCTGTACTTCACCTATGAGTGCGAAAGAGATAGGCTAGCATGGTGCTCACAGCGAAGTGAAAGAGAAACACCATATCTGTGTAAGTATGGAGGTTTCGGAGTTCAGTTCTCTGTTCTCCATTGCTTACGTCGCTTCCATCTTTTATCAACCGTAGGGCGCAAGCGCCGGAATACGCCATAGTTCGTACGTAATTTTTTCATATTTCTTTCTTTGTCTAACGCCCCGTCGAATGATCGGAACACGTAATATTATTGCACTCAATTCCATATCACGTACCTGTACTCGAAATGCACTATTACACGAAGAGTGGACTGTAGTTTAACTATAAAACAATCTACGCGCTCGTTCGTGACCTGTCAAGAAAAATATATGTCATCTAATTTATTTATCTTTGTTTTTCCTACCAAAGATAAATAGTCCGAGCAATAATAGCAACGTGTCAACACTATCTTCCGCAAGTGTGTGGATCGGTTTTTAAATTTGCGCTTACCACGTGATCGGTGCTGCCCTTGCGTAAGCTCAACACACTGATATATCACACGTGCTTATGCGTGACCGTGAATATCCTCTACGTTTCTCGACATGGACAACGAATATTCCGAGCGTATATCAATTAAAAACCGGTAGATAGTGTAAGTACGGCAAGTCTCTCGATAGCCTGAGGCGCGAGCGTGAAAGTGTCGTTCGTGAAATGCCACGCGATGGAATTCCGTTGAGCTCGTGGTAGGAGCTTGGATCATTCTTCGTACCAGTATAAATAGAGAGAAAAAAAATTCGTGTCTCGTCTGGTTTGGCCACTTTTGTATCGGCAAAGACGAGAACAAATATGACTGATTCGAAGGTGGTAAGTAAATACACGTTCGATCGCTACGTACGTTTTGCACGCGCATCCGATTATTCTATTGTTATTATAATTGTGTGATAATAAAGAAAATGCAATGGTGCTGTTGCTTGTAAATACAAACATACGTTATCGTCACACGTGATTTTTTGACACATGCTCTTCTTTTGTATTCTTTAACAATTTTTCATCGTTATTAAGTGAAATTATTAATTAAATAATTAAGTTAAAATCGAATAGATAATTGTAACGACGGATTGACAAATGTGAATAACTGTTGCTTAGACAAATTACATTTTTTATTTGGATTCTTAAGGTTCAGGACATCCTGGTAGACGAGGATGCCAATTTATTTAACTCAGGATTGCTCGATCGCTTGCCCAACCAGAGACACGAGAATGGTTTACTCGTTAGGCCTCTTAGATCGACGGACTACGACAAAGGTACCAGCGTCGATTGGCGATAGAATAAAATCAAAACTTACTTTATTTTTTAATACTTATTAGTTGCATTGATTTTACAGGATTTATACAACTTCTAAGTCAGTTGACCGAAGTTGGCAATATTGGCAAGGAACAATTTCTCGGTAAGTTATTTAAAATTGTAGTCCAGGAAGGGATATTACATAATAAAATTAATATTTTTACGACGTATCGACTAGATCAAACTGAAAATAAAAACATTATTTTCTCTCAATTAAGTTGCAAATTAAACTTTAATTATCGGTCTTTTTGAATCATGACTTTTCAAAAATATTTTCTTCTTAACTTCTCAAAGGCTGTTTTTAACAAACTGGCTTTTTCAATTATCTTGCAAGTTCTTATATGTAACGGGGAATCTTTTCATGTTTAACATATCCAAAATTCGCGACTTTTTAAGCTTGTCTATTTCCAAATATAAAATATATTTATCGATATTTGTAAATGTAAAGAAGAAAATTTAAAATTGCCAAGAAATTTCTTTTAAAAATCATATGTACTCGATAAAAATCAACAAATTCATGTATTTATTCCAAATTTTTAGACCGTAGAGTGAAATAACTGCTACAAGATTCAAAATTACAAACCTGAAGGCTAGAAATTTTGTGGTCTTATCACAATTGCTTGGACAAACAAACCATCAAAAAAAAAAATCTTGTACGCTTCCACGTTACTTTTTTACTTTTCACAAAGCCACATCTATGAAGAAGATTGATAGATTTTGGTTTTGACATAGAGAAAACTTTGGTAAAGGTGAAAAATAAGAAAGTAATGCGCAAGCTTCTACTTTGTACGGTTGCTTAACTATTGTAAACACTGATACTCCTTAAAGTTTGGAGAAGCTAAAGCAGAGACTATTTTTTAAAAATTTATAAATATCATAGCTTCAAATACTTGTCAATCCCAGAGACATATTATGCAAAGTAACCTTTGTCGTAATTACACTCGAGTAGAAAATTTAAATTTGATTAATTTCAATACGATAGTCCTAGCCGTTCTCTAGTTATAAAAGTTCAAACTACCGCAGATATTTTTCAGTTAAATGTCAACTTTTAAACCGTGCTGCTGGTTCTGTCCAAATGTAATATCAATAAACAATATAAATAAAAAAGTCATGTTGTAACATGACTTTTTTTAAAAAATAAAACTAGCCTATAGCTTTCATTTAACGCACCCGAGTGGATTTGCATTAAAATTTCAATCTCTGTACAGATTTAAACCACATTTCAACCACGATAAAAATGTATTAACCGATCTACCTGTTTACCAAGTTTAAGCCTGATCAAATTATTCTTAAATTATAGACAATTGATTTTTTTTTAAACGCATTCCACACACACACATCAGACATTTTTTTCTGAGTTTGAGTTTTGTATAATTCAGAGTATTTTAAGTAGAATCTCGAAAAAAAAATGTCACGATAACTTAAGCTTTCTCTATGAGGAAGCCTAAATGTTCATCTTATTGATTAATCGTTGAATTCCATCCTGAATATAATATAGAAATAAACTAAATTAATTTTTTATTTTGTTTAAAGGTCGATTTTTGAATATGAAACACTCTGGTGGTTACTACATAGTCGTTGTCGAGGATCTCGACTGTGGGAAGGTAGTCGGTAGTGCGTCGCTAGTTGTAGAACAGAAATTCATTCACAATTGTTGTCTGGTAAGTGTAAAATGAAAGAAAAAGTAATCTAGTTATTAGTAAATAATTTATGCAACAGAGAATTTATGCAACAACGTTTAATTTCCACAGAGAGGCCGTTTGGAGGACGTCGTGGTAAACAACACCTACAGAGGAAAGCAGCTTGGAAAGCTGTTGGTCACAACGATATCGCAGTTAGCTAAGCGCCTCCACTGTTACAAATTATCTCTCGATTGTCGCGATCGTTTGATACCCTTTTACGAGAGTCTGGGCTATCAGCGTGAGCCCGGTAACGCAAACAGTTTGAACATACGATTCGAAAGTTCCATAGAACAATCGCGTTTGTAACGCAACCTTCACTTTGCCACTGACATAGAGACAGTCGAGTTTCAATGCGTATCCACTGTCGATTCCTAATAAAAATTCCTACGTATATCGAACGCCTGTGATAAACCCTTGGGTGTAATTCACTGATCCGGGGTTGTACTGAATGCATTGCACGAATCTACTTCGCCAATTGTTATTTGACATTTACGATTGCAGTTTCGGTAAATGTTTAGTGTATATTTACTTTATCAATCATTTATATGTCAATTTCGTGGAGAAATCATTTTTTTATGACAACATGTATTCAGGGAACAGTTATACGTGGGAGTAATTTTTTAATATTTTAATTTATCACGGACCCTTTTTTATCAATATTTATCGCTATTTCTGTTCGATTTGTTATCTTAGAATTTTTATTATAATTATATTGATCGATGAACGAAATATTTAAATAACAAATCGTTCAGGAAGTACAATCGTGGTTATTAGCATTTTAGATTTGAACTTTTTTCGGTGAACTAATTTCGTTGTTTTTTTTTTAAATGTTCTACCGTACGTGGTCATTTTTCCCTATTTATAAGCCCCACCTATCCCTTTATCACATCCACGACTGGCTCACACTTCTAATATATCGTATTCGCAAGTTGACAAAGAGAAATTGCGTAAAACCTGTAAAATATACTGTCAGCCCTTTGAACAGGCTGGTGTTCGTACAAAGAATCGTCAGGCTCTAGAAATATAATCTTTTGCTTAATGACTCGATGCGCCAATCAGCGCAGAGCTAAACGGTCATCCATCCGAGTAATAGTAACACGAAATGCTACTTAAATCATTGAACGGAACTGCACACCAACCGTGGACCCATCAATGTCGGTTCTGTTGTAATTACTTGTACGCAGCTTTCGAAATGACACACGTATATCGAATAACTGTGCTTTTCAAAACCAATATTCATAAATGGATGGAAATAAAAAAATGTAGATAAAGCAATCGTGCTGTTGGATATACATGGAAATGTTTATTTCTATTAATATCAATAATATGTATATGGTACAACGATTTATAACTTGTTAGTGGCGTTGAGTTTTACAAATTATACTTTCTTTGCGGGTGCGTTTGACCGCAATTTTTCCGCTCTTTTCGCTTCCATTTGTCGCTGTCTGGCCAACTTTCGTTCCTCTCGTTTCCGCCTCGCTTCCTCAATTTTATTGACACCTCCCGATACCCCTTGAAATTCGACAAAATATTTCTTATATGATGTAGAAAGAAAACTAGACGATTCGTGTATCATCGGAATATTAATTACCCGATTGTTTAATCGTTTGAAAATCCTCAAGAACCTGAAACTCGGAATCCTCCCAACCAGCTTCGGAAACTTCTGTAATTTGGGTCTTCTCTTCGGCCCCTTCGGCAGCTTCTTCTTCCTATTAATTAAATAGTTTCATTATTGTTATATGTAAAATATATGCTCGAAAAATATCTCATATGCTCCAGTCTTTGTATGAAATTTTAAGCAAAACGTGCATTAAGTTGTCTTCCTTTCTTTTTTTCTTTTTTTGCAACGACAATCGAACAATTATTATTCAGCGATTCATATAAGAGAAATCTGGATAATCGGCAACATGTTAAAGAAAAAGATTTAAATGTCCTCACCGGTTCCTCTTCCAAACTGGTCCAGTGATCGTTGACTTTGGGTGAATTCGAAGACGGAGATACGGCGCTAGTGGTGATGGTTAAAGGCGCGGATGGCTGTTGTTCCATGTCACCCCAGTTGTCAGATTCCCAGTCCCAGTCGCAATCGGAGTTCGTATTGACTGCATTATGGGAATCGTGGTCGTGATCGTGGTCCAACGAGGTCATACTCGTCGCGCTGCTCGTCGTCGCGGTTGTACTCGCACTGCTTTGCGAACTACTCGCTTGTTCTATAAAATACATTTATCCGTTCAAGTTTCATCTTGATTCACGTGTCCCTTGTACATAAAACGATTAAATACAATCTTGACAAACCTAGCGATGCGGGTTTATTGAGTAAAATTCTCGAGGTATTGTGAGGATTGGAAGACTTTGGAGTATCCGACTGACTTCGATAGAATTTCGCGGTCATCGTTGTAACTGCCCAGCCGGCCCACGTCGCTGCCGCATTACTAAGACTCGGGGTCGCTGTGTTTACATCAGCCTCTGTGGAACAATTAAAATGATGATGATAATGTTCTTAAAATGTACTGAGCCGTAAAATTTAAGATTTTTTTTTGTAAATGACTATTCGTTTGATTTGTTGCAAGATTACCTATCAAGTCACCAGATTACATTTATATCGTATTGATTATTGTCAAATTGTTACCATTTGCCTGCTAAAAATTATTAAAATGACAATTGCTTTGTCATTTTTAAATGTTTATGTTCTGATCGAGAATTTAATTAGAAAATTTAACTCGATGTATTCAAGGAGAATCTAACGAACAAAATAAGTTATCTCACATAAAAATCAATTGAATTTTATCCCGTTTATACTTAACAAATAACTGTAGAAATATAAAGGTGTAATATTATCCTCAAATTAACAATTTGATTGCAAATAAGTTTACCCATAGACTCTCTCAATCCAGGATCTTCCGATACTCTCTCGAGTTTCGACAAAAATCCTCGTATCGTCCTAAACGCGTTGTCCCTAACGCCTTTGTCAGAGTCCGTGGTGAGCGAACATAGCGAGGGTAATATTCTATTGGCCACTTCTTGAAGCAAAAAGTACTGTTGCGTTATCGCGAGTGCAGATACACTGGCGCTTCTCGCGGGTGGAAAAGGATCTCGGGTTCCTCGAATAAATGCTCCGATCAACACCTGAAACGAATACAATTATTGTGAGCCCAAGGAATATTGTTTTGCTTATATTTTTCACGCATACCTTTTGCCTAATCTGCGGATGAAGATGTTGAGCTATTTTTCCTAAACAGACGGTTGTGTTCGTCCGTATTCCACCCTGCTCATCCTTCGACTGGAGTCTCGCAAAGTACTTGAGTGTTTCGACGTTCAGATTGTTGTAATCCAACTTGGGTGCTAAATGAACAACCGACTTTATTGTTTGTTCTCGTACCGCGGGATTCGTGTCGAGGAAACCCCGAGCCACCTGTAATAAAAAAATTCTATTTAATATACATCTAGTAATTTTTTTTTCTACGTTCGCACATAGCGATCTACTATCTTGGAATTGTTACCTGTGGAAAAATAGCTTCGTTAATAGTCGCAGGTTGCAAATGACTAACGAATCGGTCGAGTTGCTGCAAGAGTCGCAGTCTCGTGGCCCTGTCGTTCGACGCGAATAATTTAACGACGCAGGGTACAACGCGCCGCTGATACTCGGCATCGGGCAACTGTCGTCCAAGCTGCAACAGTGGCGGTAAGACCGCGCTGCCTGCATCTCCAAACTCGAAAGCTGCCAGTAATTGTGGCAAGATCTTGTACCTTCCGACACCTTCGGGAAAGCTGTCCAGTTGAACGGCGAGTTGGGCAAAAAATCGACCTTTCTCGCCCCGTTCCTTCATCTGTATCTCCTCGAGAAAGAGGAGAGCGTCGACGAGATCATTTTTAAAAAAGTCTCCGTTGCTGCGACAGCGTGCTATAACGTCCGCGGGATTCGGTCTTCCATCGGGGTTCGTCCCCGTCAACTCTCGATACACCGCTAACAATTGCTTTGGTATCTGAGGAAATCCTTTCGTACTAAATTTGCTTTTTTTTTTCTTTTCAATTTATAAAAATACTACTTTGCTTAGATTCTTCGCGTACCTGATCGACACTCTTTAGATTTGCCCGCTGACCAAGAGGTCCGTTAAACGACTCCCAAATGAGGCAACCCAAGCCCCACATGTCGATTGAACTGTGCACGATTTACTCATCAATTTCTTATTAAACCTAAACGTTTCAATACAGACATTCCGATATCGTCGTAAAAATCATCTTCTCCTTTAAATTTTGCGAGTCTTTATTAACTCGTATCTCATAAAACTACCATCTCTTTGAAGATAAGTTGTTAAATAAATTTTTTTAAATAACAAAGGTGTTACAAATGAGTAGACAAATAAAAAGATTAATATTTTCCTATAGCATGAACGTATTCGTCTCCATCATTGGACGATTTCGTAAATGATCTACGAGCTGTTCAGAACGCAATTTTCGTAAATCAGCAGCTCGTAGCTCGAACTTTCAAGGGCCCGGAACGTTCGAATATTGTAACAGCTCGGTGAGCTGCTGAAGTTACTCCCCTCGTCATTCCCTCGCTTAGCTTCTACGATACACGAACGCTACTGCAGGAGCCCACAGTAAGTAAGAGTCGATACAAGCAATTGCAAGCACTTACAGGTAATATGCTTTTCAAAAGCTTCGGAGAGCATTTACGCTCCGAGCAGCTCGCAGCTTCCATACAAATTTTTTCAAGATATCGCATCCTTTTAAGGTGATGCGTTACACGTCGTCTGTCTTTCTCAGAAGGCCATATGTACGGGAGCACATATTTTTCATCGAAAATTACTTCGTTGAGATTGCATTCTCGGATAAAGTACAAGAAACGTGGCTTTCGTCCAACAATTCCTCACAACACCAATCTCGTTTTTTAACAGACAGATAAAACATGACGATGAAATGTCGGATAACATTAGTTTTATTTCTCTCACACCCATAAATGTTTCAAATCGTCTCAAAACGATGCTACCTCTTGGTTGGTACCAAACACTGCGATGTAAATTTCTCTGCTCCGATTGATATTTCAAATAAAAAAAGAGAATTCTACAATTTGCCGTTTTCGTCTTTTATCCGAGAGATTAATCGTGGCCGACAAGTTCACGATCATATCACTTTAAGGTGATGTGACTAACTTTTATAAACTATATTCGGTAGAAGGAACTGTAATCCAACCTGCTCCGAAACGATTAAGGTTTGAGGAAAATATAAATTTGGTTCCAATGCAGAATAGATGAACAAAGTAAAACCAAATTTGCTTCTCTCTAAAATATTAACCGGCTTTGAGTTAATTAGGTTGCAGTTCCTGTTACGAATTACAGTTCCCAAAGGTGTGTCACATTATATTAACAGAACCCTACCGATGGAACCTCTTTGATAGATTTACAAAAACTATTTAAAATAAAATAGGTCCATATCGTCTCTTACCATTTGGTAGAAGGCTTCCCATTCTCCTTGGCTTCCGGCGGGGCGTAAACCTGAAGGGTATGAGGCAACGACGTGTAAGAGGCATCTATGGCTGTCATGTATTCCACGCTTCCGAGCTTCCATTCGCCGCTCTCTTCGTTGACATATACAGAGTGCAAATTGACATTGTTGTGACGCAAATTGCCGTCGTTATTTAAAAAACTCAAAGCTCTCTGGGAAAAAAATAAAATACATAAATCATTAAATCCATAGGACGTTGAATAAAATCATTATCGCTCATCGACTTACAGTTATTTGAAATATTCCCCAGGAGAAGTACAATTCCTTTTTGATACCCTCCCCGACGTCAGTCTTTCTGGAAAGGCGATTTAGCAGTGGTTCCACTATCTCCGTCGCCAAGTAAATTACTTTATCCGTCTGCGAAGATAACAGAAATTCTAAAATTTACTCTAAACGAATAAGGAAATTATAAAACAAACATTTACCTCAAGACTATCGATGTACGTAAGGATACTGGGATGCCTGAGCGTCTTGAGCCTCTTGACGGTGCTGCGTGCAATTTCTAACTGACTCTCGCCACCGTTTTTCACGTCAAAAACAAACACCGAAACATCCTCACCTCCCGCTGCACCCTGAAAGCACGAGTAACGTAAGATTTTTATCAAACATCTCAAAAACAAGATTGTTTTTGTAAAATTTGTAGGTTATGATCTACCTTTTTTTTTGCCCGGTAAATGGTCCAAATGCTTTTGGTGTCGATCGAATCGACGGCTTCCCCAATCTCATAGGGAAAGTCTTTGGTGGGATCTCTGGAGAACAACGACCACATTCTGCCAGAAATATTCTATCACTTCGCGTCACGAAAATAAATCGTACTCATCGTACAACTATTACGTTTACAAATTGCGATACTGACAGCCCTGACAGCCACGCATCAGCCACACACGTCACCGACCGCTTGCGGATGTCATTAAGTTTTTTTTTTTTCTTCACGTCACTCCTTTCCGCAATAACGTCCGTAAACACTCTTCTCGCGTATTTATGCTCGAGCCATTTAAACTCGGAACATTTCGTGATAGATCAAAAATAAAAACAAAAAATAAAATACAAAATAAGTTTCGATTGCCTCGCAAGCAATCGCTTCGAGTGATGAACGAATTCGGACCGAACCTCGTTACCACTTACGCTTTCAAGGGTGGCCGAGAGTACGTCACCAAAATGAGAGTCACTGCGTTGCGGGGAGGATCTCAAAGGAATCTCGAACTCTCCGTCACTGATAAATACACTTCGGAAAACTGGCAATCGTCGTACGACACCGCCTGTTCGTTTACCCAACTTTTTATTCACTCGCAACACAATTTTACAATCTTTTACTTATACGTCGTCATCGTAATACTCGTTTAGCTAATTTCCCTGAAAACATTATAATATTGTTGACTCTTTAAACGATTAGCATCTTATAAAAAATGAGAAATTGATCTATGTCCCAAGTATTTAATAATATTTACAAACATTTTTTTTTAACATCAATATTATCATCAATTTTACGAACAAACGGCTCCAAATGCATTGTACATTCCTAATGCAGATCTTATTCACGTTCTAATCAAAAGATTTTAAGACACATATTTTCGTAAATATATAAGAAAGCATATTGAAAAATTGATATCAAAGATCATAGAATGATCTTACCGCAGGACATTTTTATATGGATACTTGAATCATTTTTTCTATCCGATGAAAATATCTTTATCTAACGAGGTATAGTAGAAACTTGAACATTGGTTCGATATTTCATAAAGTTATTAATCGATTTTGGTTTCCGCATAAAGGATGCTGTGTGAAAGATTAAAAAAAATGCCAAAGAATCTAAAACGTATCTACAAATAATTAACAACTATTGGATTGAATTGCCGAAATTTTATGAAAGGTAGATAAATGAGAACACGCCCTTTAAAAAAAAAAAAAATATTCAAAAGGTATAAAATCTTAATATCTTCATATTTTTGTCTATAATAATAACAATCATAGAGCAGTTATTGAATTTACTTGTGCACTAAATTTTAGCTCGATTACTTAATTCATTTTTAAGATATATACGTTTACATTTTCGAGGTCAAATGCACACACACACACACGCATGCTCGAAATTTAAGAAAAAATCATTTATCTGGATATTTCACACATGAAAATCTCAAGAAATAAAATGTTCACGAAAACGAATTTACATGAGAAGATAATAAAAAAACGATGTAGTCCCTCAATTGTATATGAAAAATGTCTTCTAGGATAAACAATTATTGGAGATATATTCTGGTATTTAAAATAATTTAATGTAATGTGAAATCTCTCTTCTATCGACTCTTTGTCGATATATGTTTACACGGCCTCTAAATGGCATTCATAGCAGTTTTTTTTACCAACTGTGTCTGTATAATCTCCCTTTAAATAAAGCTTATTACGGGTAACAAAAAAATTGTTTCTTGAAAGTTAATATACCGCAATGTTTCTAATGTTTTCTAAATCATTAAAAAATGCATATGGTATGAAAGCGACTGCAGATCTGCCAACTAACCAAAAGATCATCAGAAGTTGGCCGACTCGATGATCTTGAAGTTGGAAGACTTGTAGCCGCTTTTCTTAACTTTTATATTGATTAACGGCCGCTTAGTCGTCGTTTTCGGCTTATAATGGATACAAAATATTTTCTTTTTAAACTGAAAATATCTGGTAAACAATTTTACTAGTTATTGTATTAAGGTATATGCTCGTTCTAGAAGAATCGGTATGAGATCCATTCCTTGTTATCATAGGGATCGAATTATTAATTCGCGGCTTAAAAAATGATATAGATGTACAACACTATACGATAATCGTTCCGCAGATATAGAAAATTTAACGCACAAAACAGGAAACTACAAGCAGTTCGATGTATTCATTGCAATGTTGCAGTCCGGACTGTTGAAGGTAATGCAATTTAACAGTTAGGAATAATAAATTTGCTCAATTGGATGAACAGCTTTTTTCTCACAGACGAGCGATAGCGTGACACTCGATTTACTGACTTTTGAAGATTTGGAAATGTTGCGGGCACGCAGGTCGGACGTCACAACAAGCTCAACGATGAGCACGAAAGGAAGCAACAGAAGATACCTCATACTCACCTATACAGTTGAATTCGATCGGTAGGCTCCTTTCGATCCTTGAATCATATTATAGGCTCACAAGACGCTAGATACTTTTTTTTATAAAACTTAACATTATCTTTAATTTGTTTGGGGAAAAAAATCCTTCCTTAGAAGATTCCATTTAGATCATATTGAAGGCTACGAACACATATTACAAACATTTTTCGTAAAGCTTTAAATTATTTTTCATTCCTTTGAGAAAGAGTATTTCTTGTTTAGAAGATTTCATTTAAATTCGTTACTAAAATATTAATCGTATCGAATGAGTATTCAGTTGAAGTAATCAATTGACATTTTTAAACGTAAAAATGTGGAACTTTCGATAATAAAAAATGTATTATTTATTTTGTTTGAAACTGTTTTGAGGTATCAGTCTCTGACTATACGTTTCTATTATTTTTTTATCAAAATTTTTAGACAAACTGTTCTTTAATTGTGTTTATGTTTTTCTAATCAACCATAGGTTTCATTTGGTTTTAATATTTAAAATGAGTAGGATTTTCTGAGCGTGAATAAAATCGAAATAGATTATCGAGAATAAATGTGAAATAATAAAACGACGACGAGCTATAGATTATTTTCCAACGTAAGAAACGTCCTTAAGAATCCATTATCCGTTGCCCTTGGAGTACTGCGGTCTTCCGGATCCTTCGGTCCTGCAAGCCACCATCAGAAGGCTCAGCGCGGAGATTGAACGATTGCGAACAACCGGAGTGAACAAGGATCTACAGAAACGAGTTGAAACGCTAACGTCGGCGAATCGGCAGCTCCAGGAAGAAAATCGGAAATTGTCGAGTGGTAGTTGGTTTTGTAGTAATACAGTTTTTTTCTATTTTTTATACCTGATGTCACGTAAATTTCAGACAAAGGCGCACGACGTTTGTTAAGCGCAATTAAAACTCTGGAGAACAACGTGGCCAAAGAACGCACTTCGTTTCGAGCACGGATTCAAAAGCTACGAATTGAGAACGCGAGTCTTTCCCTGAAGGTGCGTCATCTAACGGAAACCACGAATCGAAAAACTGGCGATGGGAGTCCCGCTGCGAGGACGCGAACTCCACCTCCACGATCCTCCCAGAGTCGTAGATCGAAGGGACAAAAGGGTAGAAGCCGCTCTTCCTCCGCATCAGGACGCTTCAAAGCATCCACTTTATCGCCAGGTGATTCGACGATCCTGAAGTTACAATGATTTTACTTGAAGGAAGATTCAAATGAAATTCCCATGGTTTTGGGATAAAATCTATGTGTAATGTTCTATGAAAAACAATCGACCAATGGTATTGCTTAAACAATTTCCATAGTATTTGAACAATTTTAATATTAGACCGGAGGTCGGTTTATCATTTTTTCAGTTCGGTTGGGATCTCTTTGTCAACATCAAAACAAATAACGTAAATCGCTTAAACCTTGAAACTAGCCAGCTAAACCAATATCCTTACTCCGATGTCACGGTGGGTCGCCAAAAAGTAACCGATGCGTCTACTTTTTAGCATTGAAGCGGCGGTACGGCATTGATCAGACAAAACGATGACGTGCCGATAGCCCTATTGCCCACTTAACGTTACGTTCATCCACATTTGGCTATCTGAGTAATTAATAAAATTTAATGCCTCCGGAGAAGATATTTTATCATTTTAAATGAATGAAATTTTTGAAAATTCACTTGATTCTTCCCTTAAGCTTCTAAGATATTTTTCCTTAATAGGTATCTCCCGATTAAATTGATTGTTCCGTTACAGGTAGCTCCCTCGAGTCTTTAAGATCGCGCGACTCTCCTCGTCCGCGAGTCACAAGATCTTACCACTTCGGTGCCAAAGGTCGAGTATCGCGATGTTATCTTTATAAAATATCCCTTAACCTTGTACCAACAAATCTAATTTTTTTAGAAATAGATTTTGGCAACCTCGAGTCAAGAATTCAAGCACTTCAGAAAATGCTCAAAGACGGAATAAATCTAAATTGACAAACAATCGCCATCTTAATAACTTCATAGCGTTGTAGATAAATATCCACAGACACTTATATATTATGTGTAATATATTTCCTATATTGTTTGTATTTTTTTCTTAAATATCATAATGATCAACATTCATAATGTATGATACAGCTGCCTCAAGCAGATTAGCTATGTACAGGGTGCATTTTTCGTGATGTGTTTCGTTCGATAAAAAGGGCAAGATTATATGTTCGACATGTTGCAGAGATAGAAAATAAGAAAAAAATAATTTTTAACCTTTGAGTTCGAATAACTTAAAGCAGCCAATAAAATGACTAGAACTATCTGTACGTATTCAACGGTGCGCGATGTGCTAAATTTATGCAAGTGGATTAACGATTTTTTTTCCTGTTTATCACTCAATCAACGTATAAACTTCGAGACATTAATATACAATCTCGATTTTGAGTCTTCCTGCTACGTTCAGTCCAGATGCTACGTTCTTCGTCAACATAAAGTATAATTAACTCAGCCTATTATTGCCCTTAACGTCGTTTTCAAAGTAAATTAACGCCCGTCGAACCAGAGATTTTTCCACGTTTACGTTCTCGCTACTCTCGGGCTCTCGATTTTCTCTTCCATCCGCTGCTGAATCCTTTCCGCTGCTATTCGTTCTTCTCGTTTCATCGTTTTTCATTTTCTCCAAAGCCGGTATCTTGTGCTTTGATCCTTTTGCCAATTCATCCAACGCGCTACGAAGCAGTCTTAACTCTTCCTCCTGTCGAATCGTCTCCGCGTGTAATCCTTGAATGTCGTCCGTGAATTTTTGTAATTGAGCTTGCCTCGCCTCTTCCTTCTTCGTCTCCTTTGCCACTTGTCGATTGTACTCAAGTATCAGACATCCTCCCGCTACGCTGAATATCACCACTTCGCCCATTAAATTCGCGCCTAATTCTATTGCCATCTGTTCGTTTAATTTTGCCACTTTCGTCGGTTTTCCGAGGTTCATTAAGTACATCTTTGCCTTCACTTCGGCCCAGTGGTAAACTGCAAATTTCAAATGGATTGTTTAAAGCGTTTTAATTAATGCTTCAATGACATTCTGGTAATTTTATCTTGCTACAATCTATTTATTAAATTATAACGGACATATTTTTATATTAAATTGTGCTTAATCTAAATTAAATCTGTCGAAAACCAGTTTATATCTAAATTCAACTTCTCGATTGAAGAATCCTTAATTTGGTAAGAAAAAAAACAAATAGAAACAGTACTCGTATCATAGGATTCCTTATTTATAATTCTCTGCACGGTACACTCTCACATATTTATTTAACCTGAGAAAAATCTGGATTACCTAAACTTTTTATTCTTCAATGTATAACTTTATTTTTCGTTAAGTAAACAATGCCGGCTGTTAGGTCCTAGTAGTTTTTTTTTTATTGAGTTTTTGTGCCTCTAGCTGCTAGGGGCACAAAAACTTAATAAACATTGTGATTTATTTCACAAAAACAATACATAAATTGTAAACATTGCTGCGAATTAAGTTAGCCTTTCATAAATGGATAATTAATAAATTAGAACAGATTAAGACTTAATTCTATATTACAAACTTACATTTTTTCAGCATCAATTTTCATATATTTCTGTAGTCTGTTAATTTTAGTAATCGATTCACCAGATTTTATCTCTTCGTCCGGAGCTCGAGTCAAGTTTAAGGACAGTCGTTATGGTAGAAAAAAAAATCAATTATCATTCTGACAAAATAATTCTGTATCGTTCTGCTTCGTAGTAAAAATGGTTTTCGTTTACAAAAAAAAAATGTTAGATCTTTGTCGAAAAACATCCAGAAAAGTGGTTTAGAAAAAATGTCTGGATGTGTGTGAAACCTTGCTTGAAACCTCTATAAATTAAGAATAGCTTTATCAAACAGGCTGAAATTTCACAAGTAAATAGAACAGTAAATGCTTCTTTATTTGTTACAATGTAAGCAATAATTGAAGCATATGTTCAGATTCTTATTAGATTTTTCATTCCTTGAAAAACGTGTATTCTATATATTTGAAGCTATGGAGATAAATAGCTCTTTGTAAATAAACAAGTTCAAGGACAATCGATACTGAATTTGAGTAGAGTCTGTACTTAAATTCAATATCAAAATTAGAGTCTGGAAAGAGATCTTTTTATAGAAACACCCAATTCAAAAGTGTTTGAGAACTTTTTTGTTTATTGATAGATTTTTTTCAAGCGGATTTTTTTTTTACTTTCTATTTCAAGGCACTTTGAGCCGTTTTTTTTTATTTTGCCAATAACTTCATCCATAAGTTCTTCCATGTTTTTTTTTTATCCAGATTTTTTAATCCAAATCAAAAAATAAATCCTTAAAAAAGTCCCAGGACATCTTTTGATTGTATCCGCGGGGAAGAAATTATGGATGACATTATCGTCAAAATAGGAAAAAACAGCTTGGGGTGCATTAAAGAAGAAAATTTAAAAAAAAATACCTGCCTGAAGAGAATCCATCAATGAACAAAAAGTCCTCAGACGCTTTTGTGTTCGGCGCTTCTATAAAAAGATACGGCTGACAATGTACAAAAATTTACAAATGCAGAAATCTTCAGGGTCATGATTTTACAGAATATTGTTTATAAAACATTAACATTTGTGCTGTATCTTATGTTAACTTTTTTACCAGTTGAGCTTACATTTTTTTACACTAACAAACTAATATTCAGTAATAGGTGATATTCAATTTGTCTAAGATTGGTACAAAGATTAGTATTTATATCAATAATTTAAAGCGTCATAAAATCTGAGTCCTTGTATGAATTTTTACAATAATTAACATAAAATAAAGTTTTCATACAACTTTGCTTGTTTGCATAAATGTAGCGATGTCTTTCGAACAACATTTGCAATTAACAAAAAAATAATAATAATATTTCATCTAAACAATCTACAAAATCTTACCGAAGAAATGTGTTTACTCTGTTAAATCTGACTAGACGAGTGACTGTGACATTGACCTCGGCGCTATATTTACTTTACAGTTATATAGAGAGACGGCAAAGACTCACATTGAGCAGGTGGGATGATGAAGTAAGTTCTAAATACTGGATGATTCTTCGCTTGACTGACGAGTACTTGGGCGAGAGGTTTGCTGATTTGTTTGATGAAGAGTACGCCCAATTTAAGGGCTGGAAATACTCCGACGACCATTATTATCGTCGATTATTCTGTGTGTTTAACGACAATATCAATCGTCTTGTGTCCTGCAATTGGGTGATAAATAATCTTTTAACAAATAAATATCTGAGAGAGACCGTATGGCCTTGCGAAACGTGATAACTCTCATCGGAAGTTCGTCGATCTAATTTCCGATAATAAAATGCACTGTATACATTTATATTTTAACTAAAAGACAACGCGTATCAGTGTTGGACGATCGTACCACGAGTTAGTAGTAAGCAATCTCACTTGTTCCCTCGTCACACAATAATGTTATCCTCATTACACCATTATAATGCATAATCTTACCTTCGGAATGAATTCGAAGGAAAGCAAACGGCCATACTGTCTAACCGCATAACACAAACGTTTGTCTTCTGCTAGAATAGTTATTTGCGTAATGTCATTGTCAAATAATAATGAGAAGACTACACTGTCGTAATTGATAAAACAATAAAGTGGTTTATCGATGCGGTAACACGCGTATGAGGACGGCAAGTGTTCAGAAAATTAGACGTTTGGAATATTCAACCTCTTCGTGTCGCACGACTAGAATTATTACGTTCTCAACCTCGTGCTCAACAGCTCAACGACGACTATGTGCCATCTGCATCGCGAAATATCTCTGTGCAAATTTTTATTTCGACTAATGGTAAAATAGATTGCGAGTGTGTCTGCAATGTTATCGTCGTCAATTTTTTTGCGATTCCTAAGAAAATTCTCTTGTATAGGATTCTCAAGAACGTCGAATGGACGTTACCGCGGAAAATTAATTGCAAAACGTATCTGAAAGCGTACGAATAGTAAAACAGATTGAAAGTATCAACGTAAAATCGAGAGAACGAATAGTTGCCACACAAGCAAATCACATGAAACCGTTCCGATATATATGTATACAGTCGACTCCCTCTAACTCAACGCTCTATAGTAGCACATTCCCCTTCAATTCTCTCTGTAAGAAAAGCGCAAACGGGCTGGTTGTTCTTGTTACCCCCATTCGCTTCTATTTACAAACTCGTACCCCTGCCTTACTCCGTCTTTAACCTCAAACAGCGCAGTGGGGGCTCTCTGTGATAGCACGGAAATTCGGTCCCGACTCCGTTGCGTTAGAGGAGGTCGACTGTATCGTAACAATATATGTCAAATGGCCAAACGTTATCCTGTTATCAGTGAAAAAAAAATCATACCGCATCTACCAGTAATTTCAGCTGATAACGAGTAGTGCGCCTTTTGTTTCTTCAGTCTCTTATTAATCGCGGTACACACGACATATCTAACATTTTCTTATGACTCGAAGAGTATGGGTTATGAGACAAAAAACAAGTCAAACGGATATTTGTTTGGATTATGGGGCTTCTTTATGCATCTGATGGTACTTTGGGGTGTCCTGGATGCGAATTTCCATTCTCCAATTTTGCAAGGAATGCCAATTACACCGGCTCCCAAGGGGCCGCCAGCTAAACGCCTTTTTCTCTTCATATCCGATGGCCTCAGGTTTCGTACATTCATCGAAGATCCACCGCCGTTTCTGAGGTTTTTTCTTCAATTTTATTTTACCATTCTTATTACTAACGTACAGATATAAACGCTCTCTTATTTGTTAATTTTTTTTAAAACTATTTTTTCGTTTCTCAGGTTCACTGAAAAGTATTTTTTATTATCATAATGATTAATTTGTTATTACTTCTGCATAAAAAAAAAACATTGTTTCTAGGAGCGTCATGAACGAGAAAGGCGCTTGGGGTGTATCGCATACAAGAATGCCAACAGAGTCTAGACCTGGACACGTAGCACTTGCTGCAGGACTGTACGAGGATCCCAGCGCACTTTTTCAAGGCTGGAAGGAAAATCCTGTAGACTTTGACTCGGTTTTCAATAGAAGTAACATCTCTTGGGCGTGGGGTAGTCCGGACATAGTTCACATGTTTGCCAAGAATTCAGAAAATGTTAATGCCGAGAGTTACCCCCAGGAGTGGCAAGATTTTGACACATCCTCGAAATCTACGATTCATTTGGATTCCTGGGTATTCGATAGGTTTGCCAAGTGGCTCAAGACCGATGCTGCGACTGTGAAAAATCAAGTTGGGGTCGTACTTTTTTTCCATCTCCTGGGCTGCGATACTTCGGGACACTCCAACAAGCCTTATTCCCAGTACGTTGTCGTGCGATCCTTCGCACGTAAATATTTTTTCCCAGCAAGTTTAAAAACTACTTAAAAACTTGATGATATATTACATAATCGTTTTGTAACGTAGAGTCGAACGTTCTACATCATGATTGAATTTGGATTCAGAGAGTACAAGGATAACATGAGATACGATGATCGGGAGATCGCGAGAGTCGTGAAAGAGACTGAAGAATATTTCGGTGACCATAGCACCGCCTACATTTTCACCTCCGATCATGGTATGACCGACTGGGGATCGCACGGAAGCGGTTCCGCGGACGAGACTGAGACGCCTATTGTCGTTTGGGGTGCGGGAATCACTAAAATTGATATTCGTCAAGACATCGAACAGGCTGATATCGCACCGTTGATATCGTCTGTTCTTGGCTTATCTATTCCCGTGAATAACGAAGTAAGCGTACGATTACAAATTTACTTTAAGCAGCAATCAGAATTGGACATTCTTTTTACTATGAAACAGAAATTCTGTCTTTAATTGACAATTCATTAATGAGCAACCTACTCTTATAAATTTCCATTGACTTTTTATTCGATAATTTGTATAATTCTTCTTCTTCTGCATAACATGGCAACGTTGTGAATTAAAGTTAAACAAATTTATTCATGAACTTCACTTAGAAAATAACGAAGCAAGCTATTCGATGGAAAATTAACGCATCTGATTACATAAAACTGCAAGTCGCTTTTATTAAATAATTAATATCGAATAGATCGATTGACAAATAAAATCAGAATGAATATTTCAAAGCATTAAGCAATGTTTACCTCTAATGTGTGTTTATACAATTTTACAATTAATTTTACTCAGGATCGCAGTTGTATTTGTAGGATCTATAGGAAGCCTATTCTATGGGTTCTACACAATGTTTCGGTTGATGTATTCAGCTCATTTTGTTAGAAACTTTTTTCTTTCTTTAACGCAGGGTGTCTTACCCCGAGGATACTTATCATTGGGAAACGAGTCATACGGTGCGTACGCTCTTCGGAGTAACGTAGCGCAATTAAGCGTCCAAGTAAAAGCGAATCGTGTCGTCTGTAGTGGAGATGATCCAAGCGATGCTCACTGGCGCGAAAAAGAATTGAATGAGAAAATTCGCAGGATCGATAGTCTTCTAGAGGATGGAAGAGTGATGGAAGCTATCGAGGAAGCCGAAAAAGCTATTTTATTGAGCAAAGAGTCGCTTACTTATTATCGGGGCTATCAGAGAAATCGCTTTATTTTCTATCTAACGCTCACGTGGCTCGGTTGGATAATTTTTTTATTTATAAAGCTGGCTAGTTCGAAACAAATGAAAATATCGGGACGTCAAAAAGTCGCTCAAACTTATCGACTTCGTCTGGTGAACATAGTATTCGTTGTCGCTATGATAGTTATTCTCGTCGAGGACAAACGTGAGTCAAACTTTTTGTTGTATTTTACAAAAATATTCTTTCAGACTCACAACTGGGGATAACTTGAATGAAAAATCGTACAAATTAGTATTCAGACATAATAATTGTGAATAAATTTTTATCACTAAACTTACATTCCAAATAATTTTCAATTTCAATTTGTTTAACTGACTTGTATTTTCACACGCTAAATGTATGAAGATATGAAAATATTAACTAAAAAAATCTTATCTTTCAATGATATCTCAGTCGTTTTTCTTTGGCAATGTATTATATTAACAAAATACAATATCCCTGTCGATACTCCGCTTTCCTGTGAATAATGTATGCAACGATATAGACATTGTATGGAAAGAATCACTAGGCTGCCGGAAAATATGAGAAATGTTACGGGAATCTATACTCATCGGTTTCTATGTTTAATTCCTATATTCGTCACTCTCCGTGCATATTTTGAAATCTGCTGTCACAAAATGTAACAAGTTGTTGAATCGCGCGACAAGTTTCAGGTCGTCCAGGTTGGCGTGTGTCAGGATACGGTGCCATGTGTTCGGTGTCCCTGTGGCTGGCTTCTCGAAGTGCGATTGAACTTTCACCCGGATTCGCAATGAAGCGAAACGTATGGATCTCACCTTTGATTATAGGACCAGCGCTGTTGATCGCGTCGATGTCAGCCGGAATGATAATTCGTTATGTCCTTACAATCGGCATGGCAATAGTTGGTTTAATGCAAAAAATACTCATCAAAGACTCAACTCCTCGTTTATGGTGGAGCGCTATAGCCCTAGCGATATTTCCTTCGTTGCCGATCGTTGGCCCGAATCCTCGAACTTATATCGTGTAAGTTTAGCGAGTATAGCGATGAAATAATTTCTTTTAAAGTTTAAAATTTTCTTTACTCACCATTAAATTCCTTGCAGAGTCGTTAGTTTAGCCCTTGCTGCTATTGGCTTAACGACATTACGGTCGTTGAAGAAATCACTGAAATCTATGGAAGTTACCAGGCTCGCTGTTACTACAATGGTGATAACTGGATGCATAGATGGTCGGTATTACGTTTCCTGGATAATTTTGGCTACTACGCCAATATGCATATGCGTTTATCCGGCAAACGCGATTGATCGAATCGTAGGAGTCGTATATGGACTTTTGTGCCCGTTTGCACTACTTTCGGCTTCTTACGAGCCACTCTTCTATCTTACACTCGCCGTTCATTTGCTCTCTTGGCCAGAGCCTGTATCTACACCTGCGACCATTCAAGACGAGCCGCTCACACCCAAAGATGTCACACGAGCAGCTTTTTTCGTATCCTTAACAAAAAATCGAGGTTGTTATAAAATTTCCTATCGGATCAATGTTCAATAACAAATGCCGATTGGACGATGTTACTTATATTAGAATGCTTTTTATATCTGAAATTTAACGAAAATTATCAAAACTTGTGCATGGAAACCCCCATGTACCTAAAGGATATTCGAAAATATCTAATTCGTGAAAATTTTTATTCTTTATATATAAAGTACAGTACGACCTTGATTTTCGAAACCGCAATGACATCGAATCCGCATCGCTGTTGTATACATCGTTGACAGGCCTAACGCTTACTCTCGTCATGCCTAAGGTCGATCAATGTTCACAGCGGAGTAGACACTCTCAAAAATCAAGATCGCAGCGTATTCTGCATTTAACACGAAACACGCAAAAATATCTTTTCCAGGATATATCCGTCAGTTATATCGCAAAATATATAGACCGTGTACCATGAAAAATATATTTACGTCTTCCCATGGGGGTTTAAATTTATTTAAATCAAATTCTTTGTTTCCTTTTTACTTTCCAATGATATTGATAAATATTATCAAACTTTTAAAAGCATATTAACCACGTGAGTGTCGATATATTTATCGATATGTGGGTCAGTGACACTCAAGGAGTTAATGATCGGATCGATTAGTAATAAAAATTTTCTCAATAATCCTTAACTCGTAAAATCAAACAGATGTTGTACACGTTGCTGTGCTTCTTCGGCACCGGTAACATGGCGAGTATAAGTTCATTCGATCCAACGTGGACTCGACATTTTATCACGATATTTTCACCGTTCACAATGTCGGCATTGATTTTATTAAAGTTGGGCATTCCACTGATATTAGTGGGATGCGCCAGCCGAGTCTTCGCATCATCGTCCGTTTTTTTGGCGGCACTTCTGCTGGGTGATTGTCTATCGTTGCCTCTGATGTACGGCATCACGACGCAAGGAAGCTGGCTCGATATTGGCACCGCTATAAGTCGTTACACCATAGCAATTACCCTTCCTTGTCTTTTACTGGTCCTGTACCATCTCTCGCGACCTCTGATGAAATTCAATATACCGCAGATGCATCGCAGCGTTTCTGAAAAGAAACATCTTGTTTGACGATGGACCGGGATAAAAAAAGATATTTATATAGATATCGATCGACTCTTGTAAATATCCCAAACTCAGTATTTTTCGTAAATTAATTAATTATTGCGTCACCTACTTTAATTACAATCAATTGTATATTACGATATAATTGTTTTTTTTTTTATTAATAAAAATTAATGCTCTGAACTGCGTGTATTTGATTCAATAACAAACGTTTTGTGAATAAATATATTTATAATACAAATATAAGAGATTCAAATACTAAAAGCAATTAGTAGTTTTATTTTAAGTATTTAGGTCATCCGTTGCTATAAAAGTGAACGTGCTGCACGCAAATTATCTAAGAGAACTGTAAAGCACGATAAATTTAACCGTAGAAACAATTTCGCGTATTTTATATATTTAAAAAAAAAATCTATTATGCATTCCACATGTACGTGGTATGCAAACCCAAGAATTTTTTTTATGTATAGGGTCTGTATATCCCGTACAGGTCCCACTCCATCAGATTCACCAGAGGCTAGAGGGAAACTGCAATAAACCTGTTGCCGATACAGTCATTGCCTATTTAGGTGCCTGGTGATAATGTCAGTAAACTTCAGTACGACCACCCGAGGTGTTTAGGGCAGCACCTCCATCCAGTGATTCAAACATAGAATCCTTTAAGGGGATGCGAAAGATCCACGAGTGCGAAAGAGGTAGAACGGAGTATGACGGACACGGTGAAGTGAAAGAGAAGTAGCACATCTGGGTAAATAATGAAAGTCTCGTCTGGTCTTAAAGCCGAAACCTGAGAGGTGTTGGATATGAATTAATTGAAGATCGGGTACGAATTACCGGGATTACCGAACGCGCGAAAATATTTGACATTGTCGTTTTGGCCAGGGATCAAATCCAGATTCAATGTCTGCGATTCAAAGCCTCGTCTTTCGAGCCACTGATCTCTCGATCGTTTGTTTTATATTATGAAATAAGATATTTTTATTGCAAATACACTTAAAGGAATCCCTTTAAAACAACGATTATCGAGTAAACTTTTGATTCTGTGCGCCCGAGAATCTTCGAACGAGTCTTCACGTTTCTGCAATACAACGTTTGTCACCGAATATAGCGCTTTGGATGGCTCGACTAAAAAGGCGCAAAAGAATAATGTTATTTCTGTATTATCTTTTACTCTCTCGTCAGCACTTTATCCACCAACACACCCGAGCTGGTATCAAGCTACAAAGGGAGCCAACATGACATTTTTATCCGGTGACAGTATCAGATACCCGAGCAGAGACAAAGTCAAAGTTAACTTGCGTTGGCTCGTAAACATAAAAAAAACACCGTGATTTTTCAAAGGCAAAAGTTATTTTTCTAAAACGACATTAAAATCTACAAGACTAAATTGACAATTCGAAAGAATTGATAATTCATACAATCCATGACTGCAGATACTATCGAAATCGTTATTGATGTTCACAGCTTAGCCGATTCTAGATCCCTAACGCACGAAATATACATTAAGGACGAGTGAAAAGACAGGTTAATGCTTTCCGAGCGATGCTTATGTTTATTTATTAATTGTTTCGACGGAAGTCTTCAAACTTGAAAATTTAATAAAAATATTCACAATGAGCATTCTTACTCTCTCTCGCTCGCTCTCTTTCTCACGTTCGTTCGTTTCTGCTTTTTTTTTTCGTTTTTTTTTAATTATTTATTTAATTTCATCAAATCGTACTCTCACATTCGTTCCTCCGCTACACGCGACAAGCACAATCGTACGTTAGCCGTTGCGCACTCGCATGTACCATTATCTACCAACCTCAAGGGGATGTCCATGCTCGTGGACAGAGTGTTGTCTGGGGGGGGGGGGGGGAGGGGGCTATGCGTGTATGAATGTGTGTTACGTATGTTTATGTACATTCAATTAATAATAATTATTATTATTAATAACAACAATAATTAATTAATACGGATAGAAAATCATGATTTCACGGTGAATGACTTGATTCGTTAAGTTCGATCAACATTAAATTTATAGAAATCGTCCCTTGTCCGTACATGCGGAGCATGCTGTGCAATGCTGGGTGCTACATGCGACACACGGCCTGCACGGTGAGCTCTTCGAAATTCACTGTTTCTGGCCGTTGTCGAAGGTTCGTCCCCGTATTTATATTCCAAATAGTGTCAGATCAGTCTCTGAGCCACGCGCTTTTATCGTTTTCCCATTTATTGTTGGTTGTTTGTTTGTTTGTTTGTTTCTTTATTTATTTATTTTTCTTTTTAATTTCAGTTTTTCTCATTACTTTTTTTATGCGCTGAGGATCGATATTTCGACGCAACTTGGAACACACACACTGCCTATTCAGATGCCAACTTTAGATCATAATTCCCTCGCAATTGACTGATTCGTGGTAACTCGCCCGACGGAATTTCATCTTGGTGACTCAATCGAGAATGACGACCATATCGTCGCCCCGTGACGCCGCTCTCTGCGGATGAGGAGGATGCATAGGGGTTGGCAATCTGCGCCAAGGTTTACGCGCTGCTCTTCGCAACTCAACCGACGTTAGAGTTCTTCGGATTCTTCTGCGAAACGTTAAACAGATAATTCGCTTTAGCGGGTGTTACCGTAGTGCCGGAGGATTCTCGGTTTTAACCCGTTGTTACTCGCAATACAAAAGCATTTTCACGCTCGTTGCAACGTCTCAGAAATGTATAATTCTAAAACTCGACTGATATTTCACTGATGCGACAATAATGTGACAAAAAGTTGAAAATTTGTTGAGGTTGCACCGCGTAACGGGATCAATCGAATAAACGTGAAATATTACAACGTTTGTTATTTCCATGTAATTCACAAGGAATTCCTTTATTTTTTTAAAAGTTATTTATCATTCCTTTCAACTCAATATCAAATAAAAAGAAAAATTCCTATTTCAAAGCAATGAGAGGTGCTCATCCCTATTATTGAATAGTCTCAGGAAATGAATGCAACAAAATGCATGTGAGGACTGTTTGTTTTCCTTGTTCCGTTGTTCACACGAACAAATGAATGTTTATAGACAAAAATAGATGATTTGTATACTTTATTTTTCTTAAAATAATATTTTTACCGAGCGTGAGACGATTACACACGCGCGAGTAACGGCGGGTTAATAATACTGATTCTTTTTTTTTTTTCTGGCATAGCGATTAACTCACTTTGTCTGATCTGAGGCGCGGAAGTAAACGTCGTCGGGTGCGTCCATCCACGAAATGACTTGTTTGCGGGCGTTGCTTCTAGATAGCGGTGGTCCATGAGACAAAAAGTGTGGATGAGCGGCTCGTCCGTTGAGCGGCGGTGCAAGTGGTACAACCGGGGGCGTCACGTGATCCAAATTGTGTTTTGGGTGCACTGGCTGAGAATGGTGCGCCCGTTTCACAGGTGGTCCACCGGGGAGCCCTGCATTTAGGGCAATACCTTCGAACAGAAAGGGAAACCAGATTCTTCAGACCTTGTGCGATGAATGAAGAATTTTTCTTAAGAAAAAATTTTTTTTTTTAATTCTTTAATCACTAAAAATATCAAGTTTGTGCAGACGTGGGATCTTCGTGAGATAGCGATCGCTTATTTAATTTCGAAATCGCACGTAATTCGAATAGAACCTTGAATTTATTTTTTGTTTCTTTTTGTTTTTTTTTTTTTTGCTTTACCTTCATCCCAATCCACGTCCGAGTAGAAGCCAATAAACAGAGAGAAAATTCAAATAGGGAACGTCTGCTCGGTGAGGTTTCGTGCGATACCCAACACCGCGATTAACCGTACGAGACTTACCATCCGAACCGTTAATCTCATCGAAGGGTGGCCTTGTGCGTTTTAAGATCGTCTGCTGAGCCTGTATCGCGGGCTGTGGCTGGGGTGGCGTCAGTGGCAATCTGTCGACTTCCGGCTTGTTAGGCACTCGCTCGTACAGTAGACTGCCATCTGCAAAATGTAATATTCATTGAAAATTAATGTTACCAGTGATTATACCTCAATCTAACGCAGAATGTACGTAGTTAAGATATTTTTATTTATATAAAAAGGACCTAACTCAAATTTACTTTACTTTATGCTAATTAAAACGACTTTGTTTAATCGAAAATAAAAGTGAAAACTAGAATTTAGGTCGTTCAACATTATAATTGAATCAAACACGCGATATTCTTACCGGCGGCCTTGGGTGGTCGTGGAAACGATACGCGATCGGGTTGCTTGCGTTGCGCGGGTGCGGTGAGTGCGAGCCAGTCCCAGTCACCGGGTTGTCTAGGTGACGGATGATCGCCGAGACGAGTAGCGATATCTGTAACCCGCGGACGCGGACGCGGTCGTACTGCACGTGCGAGAATTCGCAACTCCGCGGGACTCTTCGAGGTGAGCTGTGGCGAGGCGCAGAGATGTCGTAACGGCGCGGCGTTCACCGGTTGATGAGGTGCACGCGCTGCGTGACGTGTGCGTAATTGCGCCGCACAAAGCCTGCGAGCGGCGCGTGCAAGCGCGGAGGTTCGTAGATAAAAAGCCGATCGAGTTTTCATGACAGGACGCGGGGAACCGCTACCTCCGCCACCACCGGCTCCGGTACCTCGTAAGTCGACGCCATGGGCGCTCGCGTAGTGACGACTCAGATGAGCTTTCAGCTTGAACTCTTTGCCGCACGCGGGTATGCTACATCGGTGCGGCCGATGGGCGCCACTCATTCCTTTGCTCTCTTCGTCGGAACCGACACCGCCCCTCTTGCGCTCCAGATCAGCGTCGTCGATTCGTGTTGGAGCCTATTTAAGAAAGCATCACGAGCATTAGCTACGAATTCAAACTTCTGTACACTTTCTGTCTTTGTTCCATTATTTTGTTGAAATTCGTTATTTTATAATAATGATCTGCATCGAATGTAACTAAATGTATTGGTTCAATAAAACTAATAATAATTTGGAATAATTTTAGTGAATCGTTTAATAAAATGTCAACGCATTTTACAGATGCTGCAAATTAATTTAAAGTAAAGAGATGCTCTATCACTTGTTGTCATGTGGAAATTATATTTGTCACGTACCTTGAGCCCTCCGTACTTCTTCCAGTACATCCAACACGGTTGACACAGCCGGCACTGCATGTGTGACGGTCCCCAAGCGTACCACTGGGGACTCTGTGAATTTTGACAACTCTCGCACGATTTACCGCCGAGTCCTACCATAAGCATACCGCTATTATCGCTCGTGATATTGCCATTGCTACTTCCGTTTAGAACACTGATCGCCTTTCCGTTACTGCTGTTATTGCTGTTGCTCAGCGGTAGTATACTCGCTGATGTCGGCGCGTTCCCCGATGCAGGAGCTTTGTTGTAATTCGGTATATATACTTGTTTCAATTTACTCTCGGCTTCTACCGCTTTTACTCTCTTTTGCTGAACGTAACGATCCGTCGTTTTCCACATGTAATAGTACTCGATCGCGTTCTTTAATGTTTTCCACGGTAGCTGGAACAGTTACGAACGATTTAGAAAATTTGTCATTCTATTTTAATAAAACTATTAGATGTATCCCGGTCACACTTAAACTTTTCCAATATAATCTAAATATCAACTAAATCATTATGTAAAAGTGACTATAAAATACAAGGAGTGGCCACACATGATACAAGCGCCACAATCGGTGTATCTATCCTACTATAGTCATCTCTATTCTGTCCTCATAGAGGAAGCTACGTAATGATGAAGATTCTTTTTCTCAGGATTTTCATGTCAATGTGTTCAAAGAGTGCCAATAAATACATTTCGAAAAAATATTTGGACATGCGTGTGTATAACTCGACAACGGCTTGATTCAAACAAGTAAAACAGCACGTCCTCTTTATTTATTAAACTTTTTTCAACAGTTTATAAAGCGTTACAAAATTTAGGGCATTTGCACAACTCTAAGCTGATGCAATTTTTAAGATATCGGGATAAATAATTATTTACAAATAAAGTTAGGTTCAAGGATTAATGGTATTAAATTCAAGTCGAATCTGTAAAGAGATTTAGATTTGATGGGATTTTTAATTTTCGAAAAAAAAAAAGTACGATCATTCGAATTTCCGTAAACTTTGATCGATCTAACTGAATTTTTTTACTGCAATGGTGGAGTAACCGGTGCTGAATATTCAGTTTGGACAAGATCGATAGAAAGGTTTCGGATTTTTTGGGATTTTGAATTTTCAATGTTGTCACGGTTTGAAATTTGAAAAAGTTTAAGCAATCGAGATAAAACCTTGTATACACATACGTAAGATTGTTAAGTAATGTTTTATCAAAATCAATGGAGAGGTTCAAATGTTAGAGAACGTTTAATTTTTAATTGAAGATTTACTATAGCTTGCGGAACAACAAGTGCCTAACAAGTACTAAAAAAATGAAATTTGAGAATCACTCGAGTGATCGAACGAAAATTTGTCACGCTACTTGCGAAATATTGCAAAGACACATCGCACAGAAACCGATAATCGCTATTATTTATATTGAAACTTACGATTATCGGGAAAACAATAATTAAATTAGAATTTTTATTAAATTACGAGCCACGCGATCTGGTCATAACGGAATTTTCTTTTCATAAATCATAGTTAATTGAATAATTAATCTAATTGAAACACGAAAAATTGTGAGTGTAGGTTCGCCAAATTGTGTACTTGGTAAATGTACAAGAGAATAAATACGTAATCTGTACTTACAAAATCGTGACGAATGTCTGAGAAATCCTTTCCATATTTATCAAGAGCCTCTTCGAAAAGATTAGCCTCAGACGCGCTCCACTCTTCCATCTCGTCTCTACATAAAACGGGACCCGAACTGGGCACTAATGACGACATTGCCTTTGCCACGTCGTAATTATGCCGATGCAAAGTGTCCATCGCGTGAAACTACAGAAAGAGGATAAAAAATGATTAATAAACAATACTTGAACGCAGTTCGATAAATGTAAAAAAAAAACTATTACTTACAAGGGTAATATCTCGTGAAGCTGCCGCTGCGGACATATGCAGTGACGGTTGTTTCACGGACGACGAACAGTCGAGCGCCCTCGCAAAAGTGCCGACCGATCGACTCACGACCAAAAATTGATCTATTTGACGATCCGTCAAGGCGTGTCGCGGCGTCCAGACTAACGTCTCGAGGTCCTGCAATCTTCGAGGATCAGCTTCCCTTTCCGCTGGGGTGAGGGCTGTCGATGATATACCATCGGCTTGATATCTACTACCCACTCTTATTTCACCTAAAAAAAATCACACGAGCATTAGGCAAATTCGATAGAAACCGATGGACATATCTTGAACGAGTAGTAACCGATTATTGTAAATATAAGAATGGAAGCTGCAGCTTTGGACAATGCCACAGCCGCAGCTTTTATTCCTATTCGATGGACGGGATATATCTTTTATTATCATTCAATTTAATTAACCTTTATCAGCGAGTAATGTACGCTGGGCAGGGTCGAATACCAAACAGTAGAAGAACGAATCTTCCTTGTTGAGGTAACTCAACAAAGACTCGGTTTCATTGAGCAGGGTTACACAACATTTGCCTCTTATGTGGGTCGCCGGCATAGTTTCAACCTGCCGTGAGAGGAACAGTTCTCTGTGCTTCATTTGGTGACGTTGCTTCGTACTTAAATCGGCCACACCGCCAGCACCGACGATTCCTTCTTCCATCCCTGCATTCACTAAGTCAATTATTAATGAGACTACGGGAGATACATGATTTACAAACTACCGACATGCTACGTCACGTAGAAACCAAAAATATAAAAGTACGCGATAGACGTGAGATTAGAAAAAAAAAAAAAGCTGCAAAATAGATAACGTTGTATCGTATTGTTGGATTCAATGCGTCATTTTGTATTTCCTTAAACATAATTCAATATTTGATTACTCGTCGCGTTAGAATTTACGAAAGATACACGAAAAAAAGAAAAATTGCCGGGAGGCTATTTGTAACTTAACGTACGCCGTGTAAATCACAGAACAGAATTTTTTGTTCGAAATCTACGTCGTCTACATCAATTAAGGTTTAACCCTTTAAAGCATTTTATTTTTGAGCATACATTCGCATGAAAATTTATTGCCCGAGACTTTTCGAGTTGCTGACTATGTCATCAAATTAACAAATTAGAAATTTTCACTCAAAACCAATTTTTTTTTATAAATCAAAGTTTTTGCATTTTCAAACGTAATTTTTTATTTTAATATTTCAACTTTACACTCAGAATCTGCAAACAAACAAACAAAAACCTCAATTACCAGTGTTATGCCAATAGGTTTAACGAACACGTACAATTTTTAAAACACTTTTTTATAAATTCTATTTCACTCAAATCAGCGGTGAAAATAAAATATTTTACTTGACTCAATAGATGCGTGGTCTATAATATATGCAACATTTTGCTTTGAAGAGTTAATCGAGAACGTATGGCCGTAGCAGAATCATTAGAAACTCACAATACCAAATGAAAATGAACTAGCAAAAATGGGCAACGTAAATAAAAATGAACGGAAAAGTACGAATTCGACCAAATCACATCTACACATTCAAAGGACATCAACGGAATCTACTTGTATAGATACATTTTTAGGGTTGGGGGGATAGCCTCAGATTACTAAAGAATCTTCACAGAATGCAGCAGGATATTTTCCTAATACGATACAAAAACAATTATTTACATAATACGAAACGCGAGACATTCGGCAAATTCTCACACGTTTTGCAGAAAGTATAAATTACGATATTATCGAGATTTATCCTTGAAGGAACGTGTGCAATTGCTTCGTGCATCGCGGTTGTATGACTCGAGATTGATAACTAAAGAAACAATAAAAACGCGATATCTGCAAATGTACGGGGACTGTGACTGTACACGAATTTGCGTGTGACATCAGTAGCTGGTCTGTCGCTGTTAATTTCAAAGGCGAAAGCACCAGTTATACCCGAATTATTGTCTCTCTGGCCTTACAGTGAATAGGACCCCGACTAACGGCTTTCACCAAGATTACAAAGAATTTTACGAAAATCCTGCTGCTGATTCAGTAGCCGTGTATCATCATTGGCATGTAAAAAAAAAAAAAAAAAAAACAACAAACATTTATTAAGAGAAAAATAAGCTGGAAGTGTATTCCATTTACTGACGAATCCGTGAGCAACGGATCATTCGATCGACTAGTCGAATAATTCAAACAATAACGTCAAACTTATATTATTAATTTATATTATTTAAAAACATTTTTAATCACATGCTCCATACAATCATGTCAATGACTCGTGAAAGTGTATCCGTTTTATTGCTATGCCGAGTAATGACATGTGTAAACACACAATAATTACAAGTGCAATTACTCTCGGTGACAGTCGATTCATAACTTTTCCGTCATCAAATAAATTTTAAAAAAAGCGAATCGTACAACGAATGAATTTAAAGAGAAAAAAATAACGCGACAAAGAATTGAGTCTAAAAAAATTTTTTTAAATAAAAAAAAATAAATAGATAAGAACGTACAGAGAGGCTGAGCGACTTCCACGAAGAGAATGATTATTTTACATGCGATTCAGATTCGTCTGTAATGGTCACTCTTTGATCGATTGCTCACTCACCGTGGGGCTCGTGGGCCTCAGATAGTGGGGCTTTCAGCCAGCCACCTTTACCTCCCCCTTTGTTCATCACTTTGGGCCCAATCCCATCTTTACTAGTCATTTCCTTAGTCGAGTCCGGAGTCTCGAGTTTCTGACTCTGCGTGCTTGCAGGGGAATCTGACCTCTGCTGCTCCACGCTTGCCACTGGAATTTTCATCACAAAAAAACCGACTCTACTATTTCTGTTCTTTTTTCATAACCATTTATGTATAATTTCTTCTTTTGCTCTTGTTTTTTTATATTTTTTTAAATTACATTGTGACAGATAATCTCAAGACGATCGCGTCACTTCGCATTTTTCTTATACGAATACTAAAGATTTTCAAATATTAGAAATGCACTAAAAAGTGTACTTGCGAATATTATTATGATTCGAACAAGAAATCGCTCTAGATGCCCGGAACCCGGAAGCAAAAATCGTTATCCTAAAAGGGCGATATATCGTACAGTTGGACCGAGAAAAATTATTGTCAAATATTATATTTCCATCAACGATAAAATATTCATTCGTTTGTTTAAAATCTTTTCGAAACTATATTCTTATTAAATAAATCTTAAGGATGATTTACAGTATCAGCTGATAACGAGATAATTAATATTCAAAATTAATGTCGTCAGTGCTTTCAATGAATTTGATTTTTTAAAAAAGATTATTCTCTTATCGGAAAATACTTAAATTCAGATGGAATCAAAGTTTTAACTGGGAACGTATACGTAAAGTATCCTTAAGGCGACAACGTCACTAACCATTTTTCTTATATACACTCTAAAGAATTTCAAGTAATATAAATGTCCTACATTCTTGGTAGAAAATCTTAGGGTTACTTCACGTTCACACTCTCACCTAAAAGTGAGATTATTATTATTCAAAATTAGTTTCCCTTTTACAACGATTTTTTTCTTATGACAAAGTACTCAAATTCTAAAGCATCCTTAAGACGACAACGTCACGATCCATTTTTTCTTATATAAACGCTAAATATTTTAAGTACTAGAAACGTCCTTAACATCATTGGCGACTATTAATATATTTTACGATATTCGAGAAAGAAAACCTCGAGATATCTCGATTTTCCAAGCAAACTTTATCATCCTAAAAGGGCAATGTATTGTAGAGTTGCACTGATAAAGATTATGGGGATATTTGATATTTTCATCGGCAATTATATCAAATTATTTTATGCAATTTATACTGTAACTGTATTTTTACTCTTCTCCGTTGATTACAAAAATGCAAATTAAAATTGAACCCAGTGCATCGATGAAAATTCCAAATTGGATAATAATTTGTCGCTGTGGAAGAACTAGAGCTAAAAATACTCTTCCCTACAACAGAAAAAAGTAATACGGCGAGAATATATGATTTTTCACCGAATATCTGTGCACAATATATATGTCGCGTATACCCGACATATACGTTTTTATCCTTGAAGCTAATCGTGAACCGTATTTAAAACCCCAAATATAAATTCTCATCACGAAAAATATCTGAGTATATCGAGGCTAATATGAGAAATAAGGTTCGTAGTAATTTGAGTATAGAAAAAAAGAAAACCTAAACGATTATCGCTTGCTATCTTCAAGTTTCGACACAACATTCTAATGGTAAAAGCAATGATTTCAATGTCTTTAATTTGCGCATGAAAAAAATGCATTGCAATGTCTGTATCGGTAGGTTTCATGCGAATGGGTAAAAGGGACGTATCCGTACCTACGTCGTGTACTCAAAATGGCGGTCTAGGTACTCTGCTCGCAAAGTGCGGTACACTGAGAAAGGATCGCGCATAGACGCTCGATCGATTCTGGAAAACATGAGAAAACCCGAGGCAGAGGGATAGAGGAAGAGAAAGAGAAAGTGGAAAAGAGAGAGAGAAGAGGAGAGCCGATCGTCATTAGACTCACAGGAGGAGGAGGAGGAGGAGGGGGGGAGTTTTGCAGAGTTTCAGAGTCCGGGGTCGGAGTAATTTTCGAGGTACCGGAGTATTTCGACTATTCGTTGGGAGAGTGCGAGAGGGAGTCCGATTGCGGGCAAATACCGCCGGACAGGGAGACTCTGGGGGGAAGTGAGAGGGTGAAAGGGTAGGTGGATGGGTGGTCGAGCGGTGGAACGAGGGAAAGGGGAGTGGGAGGCAAATGCTTAAAATGAAGATGGCTAGCGGTGCCCGCCACCTCCTCGCACCTCCCTTGCCGCCGTCGTCCGGACGTACCTACATACGTGTACCCTCGCAACGGTCTGGTATACATGACAGTACCTCTGTGTACGTTCTGCGCGGGTTCCCTTGGTGTGCCAGTGTGTATGTAACACATACCCAACCAACCCCTGCGTCAGTCATTCATTTAGTTGGAGAGTGTGGAGGAGGAGGAGGAGGAGGAGGAGGAGGAAGAGGAGGAGGAGTGTGGTCGGGCTCTCTCTCTCTCTCTCTGCCACCCTCTTACCCACCCCCGGCAGATCGATACAACCCCCATCCCGTTTCCCACCCACTCAACCCTCCCCCCCAACTTTACTTATTATACGATCCCACCCCAAATCCCCGCGTCTCATTATCTTTGCTATTGCCGGCGAGAGAAGAAGAAAAAGAGAGAAGAGCGGAGAAGAGAGATGCGAAGAGGGACTGAAAGAGAAAGATAGCACACGGTTCGAGCGAAAGAGAAAGATAAATCGCGAGAAATTCTACCTCTCTCTTCTTTTGCTCGGACGCACCACCAGAAGAAGGCTACGTCGAGAATACGTATACGCGTATATACACACGACTGCCGACGACCGCTCGTGGTTACATGCTGCGTGAACACCGAGTTGCGCGTAACGCTACGTTCGAAATATGTATGCAAGGCTATTGTTTCCTTTATTTTCTCATAGAAGAAGCTCTGTTTTCATAAAGACAAAAATTGAAACTCCAATGTCCGAATACTCGAAATACTTTAAAACGTCCAAAATCACGCTTACAAAAAGATTTCTAGATATGTCGTGTGGCGGGGAATTTGCAGAATTACTTTATCAATCGCGCAGAAATTTGTCACGCATACAGCGCCATTAGGGTCCTTTGTTTGTTATAATTTACGCAATAATTGAAACATCTGGTCACATGTTATTATCAGGGGTACAAATTGAAAATGCGGGTTTGATAACAGATGGCGTTACTAACGCTATACGCATCAGGCAGTACTGTGACTATGTTCATGTCAAAGCTACGTCTTATAGCTTTAATTTTCAGTATGTGTCAATTTGTCGCAGTGTCAAATTCATAGTTTTTTTGAGCTCTCAATATGTCGAGTTTCGTGCCAACATAACAGCATTTGCGGGAAGTTTTAATTTACTTCTTTAATTTGAAGAAAAGTGCTGCTGAAGCACATCGATTGGTCTCCGAGGCTTATCCGAGTCATGTTCCATCGGTTTCAACGTGCGAGAGATGGTTTGTGCGGTTTAGAAGTGGTGATTTTGACGTTGAGGACAAAGAGCGGCCGGGCCAAGTGAAAAAGTTTGAGAATGCTGAATTGGAGGCAATACTCAATGAAGACTCGTGTCAAACTCAACAAGAGCTCGCAGATTCATTGGGAGTGACACAACAAGCCATTTCCCATCGTATAAAAGCCCTCGGAATGATCCAAAAGCAAGGACATTGGGTGCCGTATGAGCTGAAGCCGAGAGACGTCGAGCGCCGTTTTTTTGCATGCGAACTGCTGCTCGAACGGCAAAAACGGAAGGGTTTTTTGCATCGCATTGTCACTGGTGATGAAAAGTGGATCCATTACGATAACCCGAAGCGCAAAAAATCATATGGTTACCCCGGCCATGCATCATCATCGACGGCCAAACCAAATATTCACGGCGCCAAGCTCATGCTCTGTATTTGGTGGGACCAGCTGGGTGTGGTGTATTATGAGCTATTGAAATCGAACGAAACCATCACAGGAGCACTATACCGAACTCAATTGATGCGTTTGAGCCGCGCACTCAAAGAAAAACGGCCACAATACGAGCAAAGACACGACAAAGTAATTTTGCAACATGACAACGCTCGGCCACATGTTGCAGCGCCGGTCAAAACATACCTACAAACGCTGAAATGGGAAGTCTTACCCCACCCGCCGTATAGCCCAGATATTGCTCCTTCCGATTACCACCTTTTCCGATCGATGACACATGGCCTAGCTGACCAGCGCTTCCATTCTTACGAAGAAGCCCAAAAATGGGTCGATGACTGGATAGCAGCCAAGCCGGCCGAATTTTTTCGCGACGGTATCCGTAAATTGCCAGAAAGATGGGAAAAAGTTGTGGCTAGCGATGGACAATACTTTGAATAATTCATTTGTTACCATTTTTTCAGAATAAACGTTCAAAAATAGAAAAAAATCCCGCATTTTCAATTTGTACTCCTGATAGATTATTCATTTTTCGAAAAATTCGTTTACGTTGAAATACCCTCTAATTTTGAACTATATGATTTTCTACAGAAATTGTTTATAATAAAATAATTTGCGGTATTGAATTTGTGAGAATCGATCGAGGGATCTGGATTTTAAGATTATTTGAATTTTGATTAAATATCCTAACAAGACAGCTTCTCATAAATCTCTCTTTATAGTTTCTTAAAAATTTCGACTGAAATTTTTATACAATGCTGTTCCTTAAATGTTTTTTTAAAAAAGGTTGCAAAGTACAATGTTGCACATTGCTTTCTCATTTGTTTGCCACGCAATGCGATCGATGAAAAAAAATATTTAACAAAATACAACGTTGCACAAAAATAATAAAAATCAAAAAATATAATTAATCATACTTTCCGATGGAGGAATCTCTGTGTCCGGGGAATCAAACAAGGAAGGAAACAATGTGCAAGGTTCTACTTTGTTTTTTTTTTGTAGCGCGCCTTCTTGCGTTCATCGAAGAAGGATTAGTCGCTGAATAATCTTTTACCATTGGAATTTGTGGACCTTATGCCTAGCACCGGAGACTCAATGTTATTTCTCTAATGCTAAACGTCTCTACCGTCTCTCGTCAATAAAATATTTTAGAGAAAATTATAAAAATATTTAAATATAATTTAAGTTAACTGTAGGAAACACAATGGCGCTACTTCAACATTAAAATATAAGTTTTTTTGTGCTTAAAATATTTTACAAAAAACTATTTAAATGTCCGAAACTCATATTGATAATTAAGACGACTGAATTGATTTTTTTTTTTCAAATTAATTTCTTTTATAGAATTATTATATATATTTAAAAAAATATATATCTTGTGTGGAAAGTGATCTTTTTTCACGAGGGAAAACAATTTCCTCTTGGTTTTTTTTTGTCAAAATAATAAAAGTGGAACCTTTATCAGGATCCAAGAGGTGGAAAGGATGAGCGTAGGACAAATACGCATTTTCCACCGTCGAAGTGCCCTCATTTTCCGTGTGTTCAACTCTGAAGACGTAAGAGTAGCCCCTTTCAACGCCATTTTGACTAAAGGGCGTTCGCGCGGAAGATGTATTCGCGAATACCGTAGAGAACACGTTGGCGACAGTCAATGGTTGGCTTCAAGATATCAATTTTTTATCTCTCCGCTCTACAAACTTGTCGAAAAATAAGCCTCTGTGTCGATTACTGGCTCGCGACATACAGCTTTCGTCTTTAGTATCTAACGAAGTGAATACCGAGGCACGTGCAATTAGAAGCGGTATTTCGAGTCCGACGAATGAGCGAACAACGTTAAACTCGGTCTGTACGATTTGCGGATCTCGAGCTATCGAACTATCTCGTGAAACTGTTTGCTAGATATTATCATAGATTAAAGGGCACCTAACACGATCCCAATACTCCACGTTTAACGACTAATGGTAAATCAAATGTTTACTCACACTGATGCTTGTCCGCAAGCATAATCAAGGTGGAAGGTAAATCCCTCCGCCTGAAGAAGCACATCACTTTTGCCTCGACATTTCCACTGGCCGTCTGTAAATATTTCATCGTATATTAACGGTCGATATAATCAACGAAAATTTAAAAATAATAATTTTTTTTAATCACAATCTCATGACAAATAAGAAATTTAATTACGTCCAAATGGATCTACTTGTTTAATGCAAAGCATATACATTAACGAAAAGTATAAGATTAATCCCAATGTGTTTTTTAACGTAATATAAAATAATAATAATGTAAATATAAGGATAAACCACCTTGTTTAACTCCTCTATCCTTCGTATTTGATAGGGAGATGTAGATGACGTCTCGAAATACACGTAATCTGAAAATTAAATTATTTAAATCGTATTTCAACATCCTATTACAAGATTTTAAGTACCTACTCGGCAAGTAAAATGCCAAACAATGTGAAGAATTGTTGGAAAAAATCATACGAAAAATTGATTCAAACTTGTATCAATACTATTCGAGACACGATTTAGTGTTGTTTTTTTTTTTTTTTTTTTTTTTTTCAGTTTCATAAAGCTGAGTTTGTCGTGCAACCATTTATTTTTAGCACTGCTCCGAAACTGATTTATTGACTGATAGGCTTACTTGTTGCAGGCAATCGTGTTTCGAGTAGTTTCGCAGGTATATTTTTTTCGAACGAGTCCGTACTATCCGAAAGTTCCACGTATTTCGGAACAACTGGCCGATACCGAGGACGTATGGTGGGGGTAAACAGGTCTAGAAGGGGAGCAAAAGGTTTTATGGCTATAGAAATTGTACCCTCAATAGAAGTACCCCAGGTTCTCTATGTATAAGTGTTTATGAGATAGCAGGGTGTGTTTGCAATATAAGCTGGAATGTTGAAATATTCTCGACAATTAAAGTTCCTCGAGTTCCATAGCTTTCTTGGTATAATGGCTTTGATCGGCAAGACTTAGAATAAATCAACATTCAATAAAAGCACAAACAATCGCAAAACTGTGATTGATTATATTACAGTGTAACCGGATAAGTGACGGCGGTGCGCTCTAAAAAATCGCAATTACCGCGTTTTGCGTATTGTCTTGAGGCGGAGAGGCTACTGCACCTCCCGGCGTTCCTGAAGTAGGGGAAAAAGTCATCGACGTCGAGAGCGAAAGAAAAGAGACAGAGCGAGCGAGGAAACGAACAACGGTTCGTCCGTTTGCTCGCTCTGTCGAAACGTCCGTGCGTAACGGAAATTCGCGTGGCCTCTGTAAAATTGTTGTCGCGTGGGGGGCCAAAGGGAGAATAGGAGGGGGGGGGGGGGGGGCTGAGAGATACAAAACCCCTCGGTTTCGTTCGGGGCACGAGGACATTTCCGAAAATGACAAAGAGAATGGATCCTGCCGTTAATTCGTTGAATTCATTGGGCTAAGAATTAGCATGACCTACCGGGTGTTCGGGGGCAGGGGGGGTGGATAGTATAGAAGAGATAGGGAGGAAAAGAGCAAGAGGAAGAGCGGAGGGTTGCGGGGAAGTGATGCGGGGATGGGACGGAGGGGCACTCGAGCAGACGTACGGGACGCCAAGAAGCGACGGGGGAAGGGGGAAAGATCCAGATGAGGAGAGGTACCGTGGCGGACAGGGACAGGGATGAGGAGGGGGGCCTTACGGCAGGGGGACGCGAGGGGCGAGAATGGGAACAGGGGACGCCATCGCGATGCCATTTGCAGACATTAATTTCACGTAGCTAATTAAAGCCGTAGTCGTTGATTAGACGAGGGCGAATGATAGACGACAGACGAAAATTCGAAATAACGAATCTAGCGGAGTTTCGAACGTTACCTCCCACCCGGTACATGTTGGCCGTCATGTTGCTGGCGTCCTGTGCGGCCGCGAGCCCGAAATTTGCGCTCTCGTGGTTCCCGTGGCTCTCGTGGTATTCGGCCGGCATCGGCATGGAGGTCTCCTCGTTCCTCCCTCGCACGAACCCCGTATCGCCGACACTTGGCCTCTCTCTCGCGCTCTCTCTCCTCTCCGTAGAGTCAACACTTCACCGTGTCACTCCATCGTGTTTGTTTGAGCCACATCGAGTACGTACCTCGCCGCACGACTCTACCCGCTCCCTACGACACTCGCTGGCTCGCGCGCGCGCTCCCTCTCTCTCTCTCTCTTTCTCTCGCTCTCAATCGTTCTAACTCTAAACCGGAGCTATATATCTCTCTCTATCTCTCTTTAGCGTTTGTCTAACACTGACGCGCCAAGTGTCGTGTTTTCACGTAACCCACGAAAATTCGCGCACAATGCGGTCTCGCGTTCACGTGTCCGTTAAAACATCGAGCATCGTCAGTGGCCGTGTCGCTCCGCTCAAGGGAAGACCGCCATTTTCATTTAGAGCGAGCGGGGAGACACGAGCGAGGTAGTCTCTCTTAGACTCCCCACCACCGCCGGGTTTATACTACTTCGACTCGTTCACTGGCAACCCTACCGCTCACTGTACCAGTCACCACCGAGCTTCCTCTCACAGAGAATACATCTTTCTGCACTTGGTCATCACCCACGACTGAACTTTACTCGCGAATGAATTATCCTCGGAAAACCCGCGCAAAACTAGAGAACCCCGGCCGAACCGTATTACTACTGCACCACGAACCAACGATCATGGAACTCGCGGCTTACTACGGCCACTAGACCAACGACTGTCTCTCCGCGTTCTTTGGCGCTACTGCTCTCGCGCGACAGTGTTTTGGAAGGGGTAGTGTCCGAGGAGGGGGATGGGGGACGTCGAATGGACGAACCGGGCAAATGTGTGGCAGCACGTATACTGGCGATTTTCAAATAGGCTGCCGTCCAACATGGCCGAACCTTTCGAATCGAGACGCCGGCTTTATGATTTTCTTTTATTTCGCAAACCTCCATTTGCTCCATAAAATAGACAAAAATGTTTATATTTATTTTATGGAATCCTCGGAACTCGAGAGCTTTTCAATCTTCCTTTTTTTGCTTTCATAGGTTTCTTGATTTTTTTAAAACTCGACTACGCGCTCTTTCTATCGAAGAGGTAACGCAGCCGAGTAATTGGATTGCGCATTACTCTTTTGAAGATATAAGCACGATATTACCCAAATGAACTACTTCGCACGATTTATCAGTAAAATTATACTTTCAAGTCACGTTGTAAGAGACATAAAAATGTATAATTGCGCGTTCTTCCGGCTGCAATAAAACAATTGCGACGGATATTCAAGATGGCGGTGGTGACTTCAAAGATCTTACCAATAAAATGACGCGTAGAGTTCGCGCGTTATTTCGAACGTGTACGCGTCCCGCGAAGATTCCAACATCGAGGAGACTGAACGAAAAGGAGAGTGAAACTCGTTACTCGTTTCTTTAGTATACGAAATATTTATATTTATGAAATTAGTCTTTCTATACAATTGCTCACGCACATTTACATACTCCAATGTCGTTTTGAGTCGATGATAGCGTATGTAAATGAATAATTGAAAATAATCTACTAATCCTTAGAGCTCGAGCGAACTTGCCTTTTTATCATTGAGATGTCTTTTCCGTTTGCTTCGTTTGGATGTCCGTTTCGATCAATAAATAATGCGACGAATGTGTATAAGATCAGTTACGAGCGAAAAATCGTATCTGCGCGTATGTACATAATAAATTGATGTACATAGCTGATAATGTGTGTACAATTCGATGGGATTAATACATGTTCCTTTCTTTCTTTCTTTTTTTTTTTTTTTTTAGAAAACTATTTTAAGGCACGCCTCGCGCTCTATATATCGGTTAATTTTTTCATGTTTTCATTGATATTGTATAAATAATTATAGTTTGCTCATTATTAGAGCACTTTAATCTAAATTAACCGATACACTACATTTTTGTTTTTTTGTTTTTTATAATAATTCACGTCCTAAATATATGTAATATCTGTTCTGTACATAATCCTATGTCTTTCTTATGATTCCTCTATGTGGGGAAGTCGTACCATTTAATAATGATATTAATGACATTAACATTAATCAGAATATAACAAGGTAATCGTAAATGAGATGCACAGGGATGAGACAACGCACGTTTTGTTTGTTTTTTCTTCTTCTTCTTCTTCTTCTTCTTGGCTTCTCGTTGCAATGAGAGTACGTAGTTGATTGAAAGTAAAGTGATAATGCGTTTTCCAATTGTCTACTGCTAAACTCGTTTTTAAATTTTCACTATATGTGACAGTGGACAAAATACGTGGGTAACTTTTACTATCTTGAAAGTCGGCGAAAAAAAAAACAAAGAAATGGAAATAATAAAAAATACATGCTACAAATAATATCGGAGTTTTGCATAAAACAAGAAACTTCATTATCAGCACTTTACTTTCAACTTTTAACCACTGTAATACTACTTACAAATTCATTATTAGGTAATATTATAAAATACCTATGTCCGCAGCGACAACTTATGCAATCATATGTACAATTATGTCAGCCAGACGTTTGTTCTCTTACTACCTTACTTTCTCTTTCTCTCTATCTCACTCTGGCTGCAATAATCCCTATCTACTAAATTACTATTGTTTATTGGATAAAAAAATACTAACATATCGCATTGTCGTTGCACGGGCAGTGTTCATATAAATTTGTTCATCGATAAGGCACCAACTTTTCGGATCCTGAGGTTCATCCCGCATGCTTCGACAAATTTAGAGGCATATCTGCAACAAATTAAATAACGAATTAACGAAGTTATTATGTTTTTCACGCTTCTTTCATTTAAAAGACGTATTACGTATTTTCTCAATAAAAAAACGTGCATAAAGGGTTGTTTAATGGTTTTCCCTAATTTTGCAATAAAGTCTACAATTACATTATCAACTAAACCAAACTCTTAAAAACGATAATCATTTTTTGTATAATTTATAAAACTTAATAAACCATTCCCAGTGTAGTCACTTTAAGGGTAGGCTTATTACCGACTGAGCATCGCCATTGGGACTCGCACGTGCGAGAGAGAAAGCTAAAAATTTCTAACATTTTTCTTGGATTCAGATTTTCTGAAAAATGTCGGAATTGTGGACTCACTCCTTGCTACATTTACGGTGTGAACTCCACTTCATTTCGACGTTCCCATAAAAAACTGAGTTCGAAAAAAATGTATTGAAAATTTTGAGATGGAGACTCGGTGTCGAGTCTCACTTTGTCTCGATGATTTCTAAAGTTTTATTCATATCCGATAGGCTGTCTTTGAGAAAATACAAATCGGAATCGTAAAGCGATCTGACGTACCGAGTAAGCTACAAAACTACAGATTGCAGAGGTTCGAATGAATCTAGTCATTCTGCATGTCAAGTTAATATTCATTTCCGCAATAACAATTGTCTGTGAGAAAATAGGGAAGTCACCTTAAATATGATAGCTCTTTCGGTGTATCACATCGCCTTAAGACAGTCATTAATCTAATTATCATTAAATCTTGAGAAATATTTAAAAAGACATATGAAATTCAACATTTTTACGGCAGCGAAATTTAATGAAATACAAATGTTGAGGCAGATCCATTGAAGCGTTCTACGTGACTTTCATATATGATTCTGTATCTTTTTAACAGTTCAGTAACCGTAGATGGATCCGATCGCGATTGTCAAAGAAGGGTACATAATTTCTTTCATAATTTAAAGAGATTCGTTAAGAAAAGATTGAAACTGTCAATTTATACAACTTTCTTTCCAAGAACTTAATCATTCATAAAGCGTAATAATATTTCCATTCAGAAAGAAGAAACTCGTCGCGCAATTGTTCAAGAAAAAAAACTCTGTTCATTACAGTTGAAGAGATGGAACGGTAATTTTGATCTGGACAATATGCTACAAAGAGCCAAAAGTAGTTTTCCAACAGAGCAAATGTGCAGTGATATTCTTCAAATTATTCGATACATTTTATTGAACATAAAAATGATAAAAATATCAAATAGTACATCCAATTCATTAAAAGAATCTTTTGTATTGCCTTGATAGATTATTAACGCACCTGATGGAGGTGTGAGAGCTTGTTCCCTGTAGTCTTTGTAGTGATGGACAGGCGGAGAGGATGGATGGGGTGGGGGAGGTGCGTATATAGGCAAAGGGGGTGGATAATGAACGGGTGGTGGATAATGCATCCATAGCGGTGCCCGATAGGGTCCAGGTGGAAGCATCGGTACACCGTACAACGGATGGTGAATCGACGTATTGGCGGACGCGACGTAAGGATCGACTCGGGCCCTCGGATAGGAATGACTCGATGAGTATTTAACGGCTTGCCCGTCCTCCAGTTTGAGTAAATTTCTCAAAAATCCAGGTTCCGGATTAGGCTTGTCTTCTCCCAAAATACTTGTTATACTGTATGACGATAGTTGTTTCGGTGAAGGCACAGGCGCACTTATTGGAATCGTTGGTTGAGGTGTAGCGCGTCTCTTCGAGGCTTGATCCTCTAGTGTAACTCGCTCCAATTCACGAAGAATTCTCTTGCGAGGCGACACAACGTTCGGATCCAACAGCCGTGCAAGTTTATCAATTATGAGACTCAATGCTTTTCCCGCTCCGACGTTGTTCGCTTTGCGACTGTTCACCGGCCCGTCTTTGTGATAATTCGACATTGAATCTTGCACCAGTTGGAAAATCGTCGGATCCAAGGGACGTCGGCGTTTGCGCGCGACTATTCGCGGATGTGCGCATAGACGATTTCTTGGATCTCGACGATAGTAGAGATTGAATTCAGTGGATATGCAACGTCTCGGATTGGCCTGCTTCCAACAATGGTCCCTCTGCCACGGGCTCGATTGTATCGACGAATTGTCGTCCGACACTGCAAATATTGAGAATATTTATTCATGTTTTCAATCGTTAGATACAATTCTTTGCACAATAATATATTAGAAAGAAAAGGATCAAAAGTAATTATTCAAATCTGTCGCGATACAACTAACATTGATGAAAAACATTTGAAAGTTTTACTTTTCATAAGGTTGAATATCAAAAAACAATAATGATTTCACAGTGGAACGCATTAATCTCTGTTTCAAAGAATTATTGGCAAGCATCAAATTTTTGTCATGAACATAAAGTATTATTGCTTTGACTTTAATGTTATGCAACATTGTTAATTTACAATAAATTTATATCTATAGAAAAAATCTGACAGATGAAATAAATATCAACGTAACGAATAAACAAATTAAATAAAATCGAATGTAATAACAAATAAAAAAACATTATTGGTATCGATGATAGTTAAAGGCAAAGTATACAATAGTTTGAAAATCATTAATATTGTCTGTTTATTTCAAAATCTCACCACTGAGCGAGGTGGAACTCTCTTGTCTATTCGGAGTAGTGCTAGCCGGTGGCCAGAAAGTTTTCTTGGGCACGGGAAACCACGTAGTTCTGTCCCCGTCTCGACGATGAGACAGCTCCAAAATGAATTTTCCATCCTTAAAGAATTTCAATCGACCACCCTGATTGGATGACAGGCCGGCGTCGAGACGAGGTTCGCCGTGATGAGCCGGCTGGGGACTGGACGTTTTGCCGTTGGCCTTGGTCAGGGCTGGGTGAAGGGCAGGTGGATCACGCGAGCACATCTCTGTCGTGCCCCTCACGTAGTCTACGTGAGCGGTACATTCTGCTGACTTCTCTCGCATACTGATACGCCGCGGCAACCCATTCTCCGGTGCTTTAGCCTCTCATAGTGCAGTCTCTTTCTCAAACGCGCCAAGCACGCTCTTCCTGCCAGTAGGAACAGGCTTTGAGACTTCTAGGCAAGTCCAAAGTATCAGGAACCAACAGAGTTCAATTTTTTTCAAGAATATCGATCGTTCGGATTTGCCGCAACGATAGAAAAACACAATACTTTGCTGGTGCGAAAGTAAAATTGCTTTTTGATCCAAACTCTCGACACGCCGTTTCCGGAGAAAGCGTTTCTGACTAGTTATGTACTCGCAGGCTCTCGCGCAATATCATACCTGGATGTTTTGATCTGTCGCATCGACGAAGAGTATTTCATTGCGTCGAAACCAGGATGCCAGTGGAGAATACGCTTGAACCTTCCGAAGGAAACTTTGGCCAGTTTAATACGAATAATAAAATTAAAATAAAAAAAAATAATAAAAGAAAGCACTGTCTCAACTGTAACTCCGAGAAAATCTGGGAGGCCGTTGATCCCTCGTTATACGAAAAATAATTTGGTATAAAGGTTCCTGAGTGAGGAATGTCGATTAGTGTGTGTTAGAAGTTGAGGTGAGATGCAGTGTCTCCTCGGTAGCGATCGACACCCACGCACTGCCGCCTTCGGTAACGAGCCCTATTTCAGCCCCGATACGCGGCAGCACATCGTCCCGATGGACGTCATCAATTTCCGTGTATTTCGATATTCGGCGTGGTGCGTGATTAACGTCGAGAGCGAAGTAACACGTCTCGGTGGCGGAACGACCGCAAGTTATAACACGGCCCGAGAACGAGAGTTGATAAAGTTCGCGACGTTGAGTACGGCTCGGCCGACACATGTGTTACGTTAGCCCCGTGAGAGGTTCGCGCGTCGCCGGCGATCGCCTCTATTCGGCCGAGGACCCACCGAAACTCGCACCCACCATCCTTCTTCCCGTGATTTTCAACCTTTCGACGTTAAAAAAAATACAAGAATATTCTGTCTCTCGGGCGCTCCGTGTGTAGAGTGCCCCTCTCGTCTCTCGACAACACTCTGGCGGTTCGTCGTCCGCTCGTTCCCCTCGTTCAGTCTGTACCCCTATGAACTCCCACGGTTTTGAGCTAAGCGAGCTCTCGGTTCTCTCGATATCGCGCCGCCTACCAAACCGCAAACTCCCGACTCGAAGTTACCACGAACGGGCTCTAGTACGACACTGTGTATACGCTATGTATACCGTAACTACACGTTACGCCGATCTAGTAGTATAAATGGGAAAATCTTTACATTTTCACCGCAGCGTCATGGGCCGCAGCGTCCGGTTATACTGCACTGCGCGTATCGTACTCCCGACGGTGCCTATGCGTAATGCGTGATCGAATTTCCAGAGGCCCGAGCTTCGTTCACGAAGGTACGAATCGTGAAGACCGCATATATCTCACCACTTGACGTCCCTTAGCCTCGTTTTTAACTGCTATTACTGTATTAACGCTTAAAAGTCCGTGGATGCTGCGACGTTTTTCGATTTTTATATCACTAGCATCGACAATTTCGTTAACTCTAATGGCCCTCCAGTACCGCAGAAATTCTTCTTTGAAACTCTCCTCGGCGCAGACCGAGAATGCAATTTTAACAGAACGTTGCTTTCGTGATCTCGCGGACATGCCTCGCTGACTAACGGACCCACATCTCCTCTTCCACAGCCTCTTACTCCACAATTCGACATTTCTCGAGATGAGAGCGCAGCTCTTATCTTCGTGATTATTGCACCTGTTCACGGAACCGACTTTTCCTTTCGTTAGAAATGCTTTTCTTCGATACACCGAGCATCTAAAGACTCGTACAACGTATGTACACATCGGGTTCTGATTAATCGTTGTGTACGCTCAAAAATTGGCTTCGATTCAGCAATAATCAGCCACCTCGCGACTATCATCGACCCCCAAAGCCGCATTTCATTGATAAGAATGCAACAACTCTTACGAAAAAAAAAAAAGAAAATAAAATACATCTTGTGGGAAACCATGCGGGCGATATTAATCGTAATCGATACATTCGTATTTTTTTAAAGAAAGAACAATATTTGTATTTCTTTTTTCGATGAAAACAAATTAAAAAAGCAGAAATACATTTTTTAAATTTTTCTCCGCATGCTATTAGTCTCCACTCCTTCAAATTTCAATAGAAAATCTTCGGCCCCATGATTTCGACTCACTTCTATTTCGTTTCGATTAACTGGACCAGTAAAGCGTGAAAAAATAAACGACCGTACTCGGTGATAAGCTTTACGCGCATTATCATCACCTCTCCCATGCTTACAATTTCCAAACTCAGAAATAATTAAAGACGAGTCTGGTGCGTATTCGTGCAGCGCCTCTTCCAACAATGTTATTAAAATTTTGTCATTTCGTTATCAACGGTAGGTACAAGAAGAGCTAAGAGCTCTCTACTTTTACGACCCTTCTTCCTCATTATTCAGATCCTGCAGACATCGTCACTTCTTTGCGTTCGGCGTTTAGTGTTATGCCACGATAATGGCTTTCCAAATGATAAGAGCTTGTAGAACACTGACGAATTTGTGCAAGAACTCGCGAGTATGGAGCACTGGTAAGGCATTTCTGTTTGTTATTAATGTTTACGTGCTGAATGTCTGTCAGAATATCAGTGTTATAAACTTTTTTCCTACTATGCATTTTGGGCTTAACCTCTTTCGCAATTTCCTCATTATCAAGATATTAAACTTACGACTCAGATAATATCTGACGAAAGAAAATAAAAGGATTAATCATGTTCGTTTCCTTTTCAAATCGATGTCATTCATTTTTATTGATCACATTTCTCTGAATGCTTATCTGTTTTTTTTTTATTCTGACAAGATGAAAATTGCAGATATTCTACAGAATCTATCTTTACACAGACCAATTTCTACACGAATAGTTGTACGCCGTGTGCAGAGATAGATTCTCTTTAATCGAGATCCTGTCAAATTGCTATTGCTATTTACGACGAAGCATGGCTCTAAGAGATTCACCCGGTTGAAAGATATGTGTGTAAAAATCTCAAATTTGTATCGTATTCTCTCTACTACAGTTACCTGAAATATTTGGAAATTTTTACGTATACTGTTTGCACAAAATTTTGATAGCCTCTATGAGATTCTGTTTACACGCTTTCTTATGGGCAAATTATTCTTGGCATTTATTGATCGTACTTGAAAAAAGCTAATATTATTACAAATTCTTTTCATTTGAAATTAATTATAGCATTTTTCTCATGAGCAGGTTTGAACTTCAGACATCAGGTTATTCAGATGTCCTTAGTGTTTATGTTTATTTTACATGAATAGTAAAATTCACGAATGAATTAGTAATAAGAGAAACTGTTGACCTTACTCAGTTTTCTTCTACAAAGCCATCTCAAATCACTTGAATTAGATCACAGTAAATCGTTGTTTCAATTGAGTTCTTTTTATATTTTTGGTCAATACCTTAGAAACTGCAGTATACTAATTTTCATTAAAAACTAACCGATTTCTATTGTTCGATCAATAAAATTTTGCCTTTTTTATTGAAATGATTTATTTATTTTTTGTTTCATACATTTTAAACTCAAGTATCAAGACAAGAGTGCCAAGTTTTGTCATAAATAGGCTGATGTATCTCAAAGTTATCCTGAGACAAAGAAACAAGTAAACAGAGCCATAACACTGCCAAGTTGAATTAAAACAAATATCTTAATCAGTTTGTTCAATAAAATATAAAAATTAATTTTACAGGATTGCAGAATGGATTATTAGGGCACACTGCTGACCCCATCAAGCTACACGAACCACTAAAATCTCTAGTCAGGCACACTGCATTTTTCAATAAATGTAAGTACATCTTCACACATGTTTGTAAGCATAACGTTGTCTCAACTACCGATGCTGAAAATGATTCCAAACAGTGCCAGGAGAGAGTTTATGGAAGGGTGTAACCACTGTCAGTAATGCAGGAAAAAAGCGAGGAAGAGGAAAAACTGTAGGAAAGAGATTGATCAAGAATTTGAATAAAGGACAGATGATCGGAGTTGGCAAAATTAACATACTTTGGCCGGGTTTGACAAAGCCTGTTATACGAGGAAAGGAACTGGTTCAGCAGCAGTTATTACCGCCTGATCCTGAGAGGGAAACGAAACTGGTACAGCTTAGGGACTCTATGGTGCGGACGAGGAGACCTAAAGTTTCTCCTCTGGAACGTGGTTGGACCGGTGGAAAGCCTGGAGGAAGAAGTATCGGGCCGCCAGATCCCGTTGGAGACGGTATGTAATTATCTGATTAGATATAGCATTCTACAGCTCATTAGCGTATTTGATTAATTACTTTATACATTCTATTAATTATCTTACAAAAATCTACAAACATTTTTTTGCCAAACTACAAGCTCAACCGATTGAATATTTTATTTTCACATAAATATTCAGTTCATTTCTCTTTATTTTTATCAAACGAGACACATTTTTTTTTGTTTCCAGATAAAAGTTTTATTGAATTTTCTTTATGTTTCTATGTCAGGACATTTAAAATAGTCTAAAGCGTTGAGAAAAGTGGTTTAGAAAAAATGTCTGGATGGGTGTGTGTGTGTGGTTAAAGAGTTAAAATAATTCTAACCTCTGTATCTCTATAAATACTTGACCTATCAAACTGAAATTTGACACACAGGTAAAGCAGAAACATCTCTGTTCATTACAATTTTCGTCAAAATGAATTCACAGATATGAATTTTATGACGTTTTGAATTTTGTGAAAATTGAAGATGGCAAAGCCTTGTTTACTTATTCTTCTGAAAGTTTGTTTTCTTTTTAAATTCTACAGATACCTTCGATGGCTTCGATTCGAAAATTTTGGAGTTTAAGATGGTATGTACCATGACGGGAACCATGGGACGAAAGAGAAGCATTAGTGCGATGGTAGTAACCGGTAATGGTAACGGATTAGTTGGATTTGCAACAGCTAAAGCGCCCGATGGGAAAGGGGCACTAAAAACGGCAAAGAATCGGGCCGGACATAAGCTCATGTATATCGAGAGATACAATAATCATACAGGTGAGATATCATCCATTGTCTCGCCTCGTAATTCAGAGTTGAAATGCTTAAACTGATCTAAAAATTGACTTCCTGATTTTGCAATAATGCAATCGATGCTTCTGACTTTGTCAATAGACGGAACGTCTGTTTCGTATAACGCATTGATTAGAGAAAAAAAAAAAACAAAACAAAATTGACGACGGTTTTTTTTTAAAAAAAAGGACGTATTACGTCGCATACATATTAAGAATTTTGTGATTTTTTTTTAAGTGATGCATGATTTCTACGCGCAATTTGGAAAGACGAAAATATTGGTAAATCAAAAGGCTGAAGGATACGGTCTCGTTTGTCACCGGGCTATCAAATCCTGTTGCGAAATCATCGGAATAAAGAATTTGTACGCCAAAGTAGAGGGTACGAAGAATTTACAGCATATAATAAAAGCCTTCTTCATCGGTCTCTTAAAACAAAAGACTATGATGCAAATAGCTGAAGAGAAGAAGCTGCACTTGGTCGAGATGAAGTACGAGAACGATCTTTATCCTAACGTTATCGCGTCACCGGGACAAGTTCGTAAGAGTGACGAAATACCATCAAACGAGATATTGGATTTCACGCAATACTCGTTGGGCGGTAGAATGGTAATCCCAAAGAAGAAACATAAGCCTTTTTACATGAAAAAACATTGGTATAGAATAGTACGGAGAAAGCAGACATATCTTGAAAATAAAGACGCTGTGAGATTACGAATGTACGCAGAACACGGCGAGCTACGGAGTTTTCTAACGGACAAGTATCCGGAAGCAAAGCCTCATCTGTACCGGAAGAAAGCCCGTGTAGTTGACGATGTCGAATAAATCTTGTAATTTCTGGAACAATACCATTATTGTAAATAAATCATTACGAAAACAGAATTATGAGATTTTTTGTTAGAACGATGTTTTGTGCTTTTAATTTTTATTCTAGAGTCAATCTCGGTATAAGGTTACGATAAACTATTTTTTTTTATATCAAATATCATTAAAGTAAAAATGATAAAACAAACATACAATAACGGATTCCAATCATTTCAGAAAAATACGATTTGTATGGTCATCTACTACGCAATTTTTATTCTTGCCGATCAATTAAACGTCAATATTATGTAGGTTCATCTAAACCTACGCTAAAAAATTCACAATGTAAATTTGCAAGGGTGTGAGAAACAAAAACCGATGTTGAGATTAACATCATTTCGTTGTATACGAAATATAATAAAAGCCATGTGGTATAACGGTAATACGATACCTAATATAAATCAACACCAAATTATGTTAAAAACGACTTTACCCTCAAGGCTCTTGTTTTTGTTTGAAGCTGACACAATTCTGTGACAATTTCTTAGGAAGTGATACATTTAACCACACGGAAATTCCATATATGCTTTTGACAGTGTCAAATATGCACTAAATAGTATTTTTACTTGAGCTGCCCGGTGATATAGGTTTTGATATTAATCAATAACTCTGCTATTGTATACCAACAATTTCCACAAAAATATTGAACATATCGGGACTACACAGTGGTATTGAAATGATATTTTATATCATTTTTTACAGTGTATAAAATAATTGGATATTAGCTAGCCAGGTTCTAGTGTAGTGCAGCTCCATTCGTATATTGTTGCATTTCAATGAAATCTCTAAGATAACGAGTAACGATTTATGAACAAATGTTATTTATTATTTATTAAAAAACGCAGATAGAACAATTATTACTCGTTTATAATTTTATTAGAATGGTAATCAAAATATAAAAAATATTCAAACAATAAATAAGTATACGAATCACTAATTTTTATAGTATGCATAAAATGATTGCAAATCAATAATAATGAATTATTTTATGCAAAGAAAACTTTATACTTGCACTTAGCGCGCGCTACACCACAAAAATTTGAAACCGGTGAATTATTTCCTCAACTCGCCACCAGGTGCACATGTCGTGAGGGCTATAGCTAGTAAGTAGGAACAACGATTGAGACGTCTATAGAACAGTATTTCCTATCCCTGATCTGAAGCCGAAAAACCACGGCTTGGTAGGATACCCCAGTTGCAAGAATACTGTTCTATAGGCGTCTGAATTCGATGGTAGAAGCAAGAGTGATGCGACCTCTCGCTTTATGTTTACTTTTCGTTGCTGTCAGTACTGAACATTTATAGGTGTAATCCTTTAATTGCCTGAAATAATGACAGCTCTAAAGTATATGACCAGTTGTGTGGTCGTATATGCGTCAACAATTATTAAAACTGCGTCATCGCGATCATTTTCTATTAGATGGAGTTTTGGCTAGTCACCATTCGGGGTGTGAGTATATAGTGCCGCCCATAGATTATGTGCTCTTTACGTCAGATTCGATGCTGTATTGATATCTTTCGTCTCTGTTGATATTGCCAGGTCATCCACGTAGCCTTATGCACATATTCCTGCTCTGTTTAGTCGGATCAATAGCTGATCGACCAACATGCATCATAAGAGTGGCGAAAGCACTGCGGGCAACCGCGGCCGATCGAAACCATTACCGTTCCTTCGCGTCTGGAGACTGTGAGCAGGCGAGTAGAGTCCACCTAATGTTGGTGGACGATGCCTCTCCGCTACCCTGTAGATTGATTTTATCGTGGCGCAGTTGGAGGTCCTTTCAATACCCAGGAACAGCCCTATCGATGTGCAGGCTTTGTTCCGTTGTCTATTCCCGTGTCTACACTGAGGATATGGTCAGTCCGTCCAGTCGTCGGTCAGGATATAGCCGGGAACATGCTTCCCCAGCATGGTCTCTAATTCGTCCCTGCAAGAGTCGGTGGACTTACCCGACGATGTACTCACTTCGCAATGGGCTCTTCAAATAAGTACGCGTTGTATCCTTGCGGCTTCTGGAACATTTCATTTTTTTGGTGTTTTTTTGGAACACTTTTGCAACGATATGAATCTGCCATGAATTTCGTTTGGAAATTCTGATGACTTCTTTATATACCTTCTGATCCCAATCCTAGGGACTTATGGTTGACTTCGCGACGTTCCATGGTTTTCTGTACGCCAGTTATGACGTGCAGTTGTCTTGTAGGATTTTATAACAGTGTCTAAGTATCTCTACTGCGAGCTCCGATTGTGACGGCTCTTCAAATCCCCTCCATTTTTCCATTTTACCCGCTATTTCCGGTGTTCCTACCGTTATGTCAATAGCCTCCGCCCTGTTTGTAATACAGAATGTCAGTTCCCTACCTCTGTTGCTAATCTGCTACTCCGTTCCGGTCAGGTATTCCAAAATAGCCTTATTCCGTGAGTGGATTTTCGTGCTACCCCACATCATGTGGTGGGAGTTGACGTCACATCCGATAATGAGCTCTCGTTCTTTACTCCTGGAGTCCTCCAAAGGCCCGCGATTACCACTGATGGTGGTGGTTCAGGCAGATCGTAGGGCATATAAGCCGATGCCCCTACGATCTCCCTCCTCCTTCCTTCCAGAGTGACCTCGAGCATGATAGCTACAAGATCACTCCGGCTAAACCCGTCACCGGGGTGACAATTACGCCTCTGGTGAGAATGCATGCCCAAGATCTGTCAACAGAGGTACAAAAGTGAAGTTGTCGTTGCCTAATATTAACTTCTCTGATTCTGCCGGGGTATACCCTTGATTCCTGTATCAGTGCGACATCAATTTTCTCTGCATTAACGCGTGTGCTGAGCACAGCTGCTACAACAGAGGCTTTATTCCGGTTTATCTGTGCGAACCAAAGTGTACTTACCATGTTGGGCTGCACCCTCCTCCGTATTCGTCTGTTCTTCCTGTACCTTGCCGGGATATGCATCCAGCAGCCTAAAGCTGGCTCTGCCCATCCCGAAGTACGGTCTCATCCCCTGAGCTCGCAGCACCGGTATAGCTCGGGGCTCCACTCCCAACACGAGGCGCATCCCCTTGCCGGATGCTTCCTGACGTCGTCGGTAGGTGATCCACCCCGCCGTTGTCAGTCCCGGGTTCTGCTTCTCCAGCCTCCTCAGGACTGTGGCTGTATCTATCGATATCCCAGGTAACGAGACCAAGACTCTGACATACTTCGGGAGTGCGTCTACCTCTATCACCTCGAGACGTGCACCCTCCCATGTACGCAGATTTTCCACCTGGTCCCTGAGCCATGCCGACGTCTGCTGGTCGGCGCAGACTACCCTTAGAGCCCCTCTGTACAGATAGGTTCTTTGAAAACGTGGTACGAAGTCTCCAACCGGAATCTCGTCCACAATCTCCATTAGACCCTCCTGAATCAGCGCCGATTGTTCTTTGGTTATATCGGCCACTAGCCCCGAGTGCACGATTGCCAGCTTAAGCACGTACTTCAGGAGTGCCTCCACCTCTATCACCTCGAGGCGTGCGCCCTCCCATGTACGCAGATTTTTCACCTGGTCCCTGAGCCATACCGACGTCTGCTGGTCGGCACAGAGTACCTTTAGAGCCCCTCTATGCAGATAGATCCCTTGGAAACGTGGTGTGAAGTCTCCAACCGGAATCTCGTCCACAATCTCCATCAGACCAACCTGGATCAGCGCCGATTGTTCTTTGGTTATATCAGCCACTCGCCCTGAGTGCACGATTGCCAGCTTATACAAGACGTTGGCCGTCGCTGCGTAGGAACCATTTTCCGGTTCCCCCGCCGGCCTCGGTTTTTCGACCTCCCTGTAGGCGTTATGCGGTATCTCCTGGAATACCCGTTGCCGCTTTTCAAACCCCTCACTGCATTCGAATGGGGTGTGCCACCTCTTACCATTCTGGTTTTTACACAGGCTACTCCAAGTACCCGGAGGTTCGTCTGTTCCAGCTACAGTCGTGGATGCAGCTGCCGCTGTGACTGCAGATGCGGCTGCGGCCTCCTTGGCCTTCTTAAACTTGCGCCTGGCTGCCCCGCTATAGCGCCGGCGTCGTGACGCTTTTTCGCCGATGTCTTCAGCGAGCCCGGCATTACTGTATCTGCCAGCACTGATATTGTTACCCGGGATCGCTTTCTGGCTCTCAACAGTAGCAACAGGGACCTCAAGGGGCCCTAATGTCTTCTGTTGGATGATATTACCGTACCTCGGACGGCATGCTTTGTTCGTCGACGAGACGAACTTCTTCTCTTCAATGCCCAGTTGTTTCGTTTGTTGCGTTCTGTTTTTATTGCTGTCGTCCATGTTTAGTCTCACGGATATCTAGGTGAAATGAAGGTCCGCCCCACACCTGTAATTTTTTTTTCTTCCAGTTACAAGAAAAATAACAAATGGTCGGACTGATAGTAACGTTTGTACTTTTTTCATACGTAATGTATGTTTGAATAAATGTGGCATTACATCTATCTCTAGTTTAACTGATAGGTTATGGAAAATGGATCTTCGAGTTAAAATGATTATGATTAAACACGTTATTTAATGCGTACAGTTCAATGAATGTTGAATGTGTTATCTAGAAAAGCTGTTTTTAGGTTATCATTACTTACATGATATTCGATGTCAAGACGATTGGAAGGTTTATTTTAATTATGACCATTATTGATCTCTTATCCTTATCCTTCGCGATTCAGAGTTCTTTTATTCATACCAAAAAACTGCAATTCAAGTGAAACTTCTGTTTGCGCTATTCGAAAGTTTGCACGCGAAGGTATATATTACAGTTTTTAATAATGATCAGAAATTTGTCCCCATTAACAATGCGTTCGAACTTTCAGTAAAATATCGCAATGAGACACGATTATTATTTATTGTCAATACCGTGTAAAAGAGAATGAAATTTATTTTATATGGTACTGCAACTGTCATATTATTATACCATGTAACATTTTATTTTAGAAATACTGGTTTTTTAAAATATTGATTACATTATAACAGCAGCGGTGATCGAGGAGGCTGAACACGCACGACGATCGCATGAGCGTCGTTGTTTCTCTTTTGCAACGTATCCTTACCCTACCCTCGCCCACTTATTTTTCCTTCTATCTTATCCCATTACTGCCCAATGAAATGTCCTCACCACCTTCTCGTGATTCTCGTCGAGTAATGTCAATCGTCATAGCCATCATGATTCTTAGAATTGCAGTTCATTTATTTGACTGGCATTTATAAATATTTGTTCACTTTCAATATTTATGTACCAGGTGTACCAGTATGAAATGCGGATTTTTTTTATAAAAAAAAAAACATGTTAAATTCGGAAGAACGATAAAAAGTGCTTTATTCAAAGTATGCTCCATCACTTGTTATACATTTTCCCATCTTTCGGGCAATTTGTGAATACCACACCAGTAAAAATCTTCCCCTTTTGCTGCGAACCATTCATCGAGCCATTTTTTCACATTTTCGTACGAACCAAAGCGCAGCTCAGCAAGTGCGTGATCCATCGATGCAAACAAGAGGTAATCGGATGGAGCCAAGTCTGGTGAGTAAGCCGCATGGGGTAGAACTTCCCAGTTGAGTTCTTCCAACGTATCGCGTACCGGTTTAGCCGTATGTGATTGCATTGTCATGAAGAAAAATTGACTTTGTGTTGCCTCTATCGGTATTCTGGCCTTTTTTCAAGCAGCGAACGGTTTAAATCGGTCAATTGTTGTTGGTAACGTTTAGTATTAACCGTTTCCCTAGGTTTCAACAGTTCATAATAGACCACGCCTCTCTGGTCCCAACAAACACAGAGCATTGTCTTTCTGCCAAAGCGATTCAGTCTTGCGGTCGATGTGGATGGTGCGCCTGGGTCTACCCATCATTTTTTACGCTTGGGATTATCAAAATAAATTCACTTTTCATCCCCTGTATCCCACTATGCGATGCAAAAACGAATTCCTTTTGTACCGAGCGAGAAAAATGTCACATGTGTTTTTGCGTTTTTCTATTTTCCGGTCGTTCAACTCATGTGGTACCCATCTACCGATCTTCTGAATCTTTCCCATCTCTCGTAGCCGATTGGAAACGGCTTGTTGACTAACGCCCAATTGCTCGGCGAATTGTTCTTGTGTTTGCGAACCATCTTCGTCCAACAATGTTTGCAATTCCACATCTTCGTATTTTTTTGGCGGCTTTTCACGTTCCTTGTCTGCAACTTCGAAGTCACCACTTTTGAAACGCCGAAACCATCGTTCACACGTATCTTGCGATGGAGCATATTTACCATAAGGTTCTCGAAGTAATCGGTATGATTCAGCAGCAGTTTTCTTCAAATGAAAGCAAAAAATTAATGCTGCCTGCGAATGCTCTCTGTTCGGTATAAAATTCGACATATTGAACACAACAACACAACACTGTGCACACACTTTTCCAATTTATCACTCGTGCGCGCCTAACACCTGTTGATGACACAACAAAATGGCGAAGTGTCAAATCTTTATAGCACAAACTGCATTCGTGCGCCATCTGTTGTCTGAAATCCGCATTTCATACTTGTACACCTGGTATGTTTGACATTAGCGAAGAGCTAACGTACTTTATAACTATAAGAAATAAACGGTATTATTACACAATACCAGAGAACATAGATCTACATCTGTAAAAACTTCATATACTAAGAAACATTCCATAATAAGCTATTTATAAAAATAACCCTTCCAATCGTTTATATATGTATAATGATCGTCGAATCTATATAAAGATTAATATTTTGAGTAAACACAACTTGCAACTATTCATTATATTTTATCATTTATAGTAAAACGCGATGTGTTCTTGCTACCTTGAATATATTTGGATTAAAAAGTCCCAAAATATCGAGAAATTATATTTAGAAAAACTGGTCCGTGCTCACGTATGTAAGTACGTGTGTGATAAACATGGAACATTAAAATGACTGAATCTCGTAAACGGGTCGAACGATTTTTCTGAAACTTTGCACACGAGTCGGGTCGCAACTCTTGTCGGTTTGTAGCTATTTTTGCCCAAATCGCTAACGGGTATGTCATACCATGGTTGTTTGATTTTTTTAAAAAAGGGTGTGATCTCTCTGACTTTCGTAAATTTGGAGATATGAACTAAAACTGTCTACAAAAATAAGTGAAGGGACGAGTTTCAGATAAATTTTAATATGATAAGATGTTCAGATAAATTTGTCGAACGGTTTTTCTGTTTTTTAAGAAATACTTTTAAAAAAAAATGTTAGTCGAAAATTTCATTGGACTATTTCTCACGAACAAATAATGCGGTCAAGGTCGGTGACGTCGAAATCGAAGCGTCTTCACGCAACTTAGATCTGATTATATTTCGGATAAAATTGGTTCAGCGGTTTTTCCGTTGTTCAAGAAAAACCTGTACAACATTTTTTGTAGAAAATAAAAATGAACAATTAAACACAAATTATTGAAAAATTCCGCATGGAAAAGCTGCAGAATTTTTCAGTAGTTACGATATAGAAAAATTAGACATACAAAACCATAGAATACCCTCCGTTTTACCATTTAGATGACCACGCCGCAATAATCTTATTTTGATACCACTCTTTTCTAACGATTCCTATTGAATTCCTATGTGAAATAAACGAATTGGGAAGTTCATAGTGTGGCCCCAATATGTCACACCCACTTCAACGCACCGCTACCAACGCACTCGAATTCAGGAGCGAGCTCAGCGAGAGACCAACAACCCAGCCCTATTTTCATTTTATATTATACCACTATTAACCAACAGTTTCATTGATAACGGATCCATATTTATGAAGTGAAAAACGGAGGAGAAGCGTGGGTCACCGCGCTGGGCGATGCTATTTTTTCTGAACAATCGGAATATACCGGTTAAAATGTTTAGTCTCTAATACTCGAACCAATAACCATGGTTGTTGGGTTACATGACTGCGCTGTAAGAATGGCTGTAAATTAGTAATAATTTTGTCATAATATTAAATGCGTTAACTTAGGTTTATGCATTTTTACCTCAGCATCCACATCCCGCAGCATCCATAAGATTTTATACAAAACTCCAATGTACCAGTCCCCTTTCGGGGGAATCCCCAAACGACAGATGTGCATGTTTTCTATAGAGTGCGTGGGTTCAGGGGGTTCTGAAAAGAGACACTGGACCAGCACGAACCCTCATTGGTTTGCTTTACATAGTCGTGGAAAGTTAGATCACATTGCTCTGTGTACCCGAAAAATATAAATTCCGTACCCTTTGCAAAAGAGTAAAAAGTATTGCGCTGTGGAACTATTCGCTCAGTAAATGCGTGGTTCATATTATGAAGATAAAATGTATGCATTTTATTTTTAAATTATCTGTATAAAAGGGAATCACAAGGATACTGAATTACATTTCATTCAATTCCGTTCAGTATTGAACGAGAAAGTGTGTATTTCGTTTCCCCTTAAGGAGTGAAGCAAAGAGGTTTTGCCTGGCCTTAGTATGAATTAATGGAAATTGATGAATAAAAGTAATATTTCATTTAATTAAGAGAGATTTTCTTCAATTAAATTCTGATAACCATTTCATAATCCTGAAATAATAAAATCGTCAACAAATGCAAAGAGAGCAATTTCTAGAACCTAAGAAGTTTCACTTCTAACGCGCGAAAGTCTCACACATTTTCTTTTTTTAAATATGCTATTTTTTTCTGGACAATCCGAATATACCGGTCAAAATGTTCAGTATTTAATACTGTATACCAATAACAATGGTTCTACACGACTGCGCTCTAAAAATGACTGTAAATTAGTAATAATTTGCGGGTATCATGGATGATAATTCATTATGAGATGAAGTTTTATATTTTCTACCATATGCATATAGTATAATCTTAAACAAACTATACTAAAAACGTGGGTCTACAAAAATACATAGAATAGAATACATTAAAAATACCTTACAATGGATATTTAATATCTATGAACTATTCTAATTTCAATTTTTTTACCGCAGGTGCGTCTTCAGTCTTTGTTTCTGTAGACATTTTTTTTCTTTCCGTCTCTACCGAGTGGATCTCGTCGCTGTCCTCGTATGTCAATTTCAATAAATCATCGACAATTTTTGATAAAAATTTGCCTTTCCCTTTTTTTTGTTTATCAGTCAGAGTGATATTATTTAAAAATACGCGTAAGGAGTTTGGAATTACTTCCTCGTCGTTTTCGAGAAACGAATTTGGGGACGGATAGTTGTTCATATTGTATTTCGCCGCATGAATATCTTCGGTAATAATCATAGCCGCTGCCGTGACGATTTTCAGACGCTCAGTCTCTTTGGTATTCGAATCTTGAAAATTTTTCAACAACATTTTTTGGGAAGCATCGCGTAAATAAATGACTGGCTTGGCACCTGTGTTAGATGTGATAATTATTTCGTCACCAAACTTTTCGTAAAGTTTTTTTTTAATGCATTCATTATTAGCTACTTTCCCTTCATAAGAATCTACAATTGTTTTTAACGAAAAGTGATGCTCGTGCGGATGATCATTTACGAACTTTTTTATCATCTCAGTAACTTGTGGCGTGTCTGACACTGATTGATCTGTTAAATGTGAACGACTGAAGAAACGTAGATGACAAAAACTGTGGTAACGGGCATTTAAACTGACCAGATCGAACGTACTAGCAATACGATTGACAACTTCATTTCTCCATTTATCGCTCCGATCACTTGACTGTTCTAGAATTCTTTTTCTGACATTATCTCCTTTGACAATACTAACAGTTTGCCTTTTGGATTTATTTTTCTCCTTGGCTTGATTATTTAAGAACTTCTGCCCAGCGTCGTTACCACAAAAAAGGCAGTTATTTTCAAAATCGAAATCGCGTCGCGTAGACCGCATGGAAGTCGTTGGGGGTTCCATCTTTCGAATATTTTTCTCTCTATAAATCTCGCGTATGTCTGAGTAACATTTATAGCATTTACCATGGACAGAAATGCATTCTTTATCTCTTAACTGAAACTTAATATATTTATTGTCTTCTCGCCAGATGCTAGCGGAGATCAGCGAGGCAACGGCTTTCTGTTGAACGGTACTGGTTTTGTACTTATTTAGAGCGTCCTCGCAGATGAAACAAATTTCTTTGTCCATGCTTACAGTATTCAATAGCGATGGTGCATTAAAAATAGCGAATCGGACAAGCGTGGGCAAAAATCTATAACAGATTCAAATTTGTTTATTTTTTAACTGTCTTGACATCTTTCAGTTTGAATCAGATATGACTACTTTCATGATATATAATTATGACAAAAAATTCCTTTTGCTCACCAATTCAAATGATGTCGATCGTTCCTAAACTTTACTTCCAAATGGATCGCAGGTTTCCAGGGTATAGGCGTTCGTAAGAATCTGTAATTCAGTATCCTTGTGATTCCCTTTTATACATATAATTTAAAAACAAAATGCATACATTTTATCTTCATAATATGAGCCACGCACTTACTGAGCGAATAGTTTCACAGCGCAATACTTTTTACTCTTTTGCAAAGGTTACGGAATTTATATTTTTCGGGCACACAGAGCAATGTGAGCTGACTTTCCACGACCAAGTTAAGCACACCAATGAGGGTTCGTGCTGGTCTAGTGTCTCTTTTCAAAATCCCCCACCCCCAGCACTTTGTAGAAAACATGCACATTTGTCATTTGGGGATTCCCCCGAAAAGGGACTGTTTGTCCGTAATCTTCGAATTCCTGCTGCCAAAATATTCCTGCGTCGTCCAGGTACATTGGATTTTTTTATAAAATCTTATGAATGTCTGTGGGATGTGGATGTCTGAGGTAAAAATACATAAACCTAAGTTTACGCATTTAATACTATGACAAAATTATTACTAATTTACAACCATTTTTATAACGCAGCTATGTAACCCAATAACCATGGTTTTTGGGTCGAGTATTAGAGACTAAACATTTTAACCGGTATATTTGAATTGTGTAGAAAAAATAACATCGCCCAGCACGTTGACCCACGACGCCAAGTCGCGCTACGAATTTCGCTCGGGAAATGCCCATTCTCGAGCCACGCCATAGTTATTAACATCTCGGGGCACTGAGACAATTGCGTCGAGGGATACGAAGCAAATTTGAAATCATACCTGTAGGTATAAAGAACACTCTCGATTTTCCTTTAGGCCTTAATAGTAATTAGAACCATATTAAATTTAAAAAAGGTAAAAGTTCTTGTATCTCTGGTTATAACAAAGATATTGGGACTTTTTTTTCTAATTACGTGTCTCAGAGTGACTCGTAAGAATCTTCAAAAATATTTGCAATAAGTTGACAATTAGCAGAATTATTTCTTGTTTATAGGTTGTTATTAAATGTTTATAAGCTAAAAAATATTTTCTTCAAAAATACATATTCTAAAGAAAAAAATTCTTTTTTTTAGTTAGATTCTGAAAGTTTGTATCAAAACTAGTAACCACGATTTTCCGCCCTTGTCAGATGACCATAAGGGTAGGTATGGAGAAATGCCGGATTTTCGGAGATTATTTATTGTTGCCAAACTATAAGACACAGCTGAATAAAAGGTATCGTCGGAGGATAAATGGATCTATATGTTATATGAGTTTCAAAACGGTCCGTTAATGAACCGTTGAGTGGTTTGCAATAAGCAAAATGATAAATTTCCGACTTCCGCGGAAATGTACAGTTTAACTAAGAAACATACGCGATTTTTTCATAAGACTCATTTTCTAGAGGGCAGTGCGATGCACAACTTCTTTAATGAATTTTTTTAAGTAAACTTTTTTAGTAAACTTTTTAGTAAACGTAATAGAAAAAAAAAACTTAGCAGTTCTTTAATTTTTAATCATTTTTAGCGCCCAAACCTGGCCCTAACTTTTCCCGAAAACTTAGGATTTGATGCCCTTCCTGGGCATCAAATCTGTCTACAAAACAATGGCCAGCCCTATGTAATTCCAGAATAGAAGTAATTAGATATCACGTACATTCCAACTGAACTATTTGTCGTTTCTAAATCCTAATAGGAATGGCACCGTGTGTTTTTGTGCTCGCTTCCGGGTGACAAACGGAGTTTTTTTTATTTTGTGCCTTAAATCATTGCAAAAAGTGATTTTCCATTCACAGATAACTGCGGATAATTAAACTGTAATTTTTTTTCACCTTCAACAATTCTACGCTTGTCACGCGGGAGGTTCACGTTCTTGCTACTGACTTAATTTCATTCAATTCCATTCAGTATAGAACGAAAAAGTGTGTTCCGAAAATTAGATCCACTAAAATGTGTGTTTCGCCTCCCCTTAACAGGTCAAGTACAGAGGTTTCTCTCTCTCCTTAAGGCGAGGCGAAACCAGCCATGAGCGCAAAAGAGATACGCTGGTATGGCGCTCACGGCGGAGTGAAAGACAAGCAGTACATCTGTATAAGTATGATGGTTTCGCCTCTCCTTAACACGGACTCTATGCTTTCATGTACATCTCTGCTTTCTGCTAGTTCATGGCCGTGTGGTAAAAGCTACTGTTGAGTGGTGACCGGAGTCCGGAGCCCGCCCAAATCAGATATCTATGTTTTTTCTGCTATTGTTCAAGCATAATCTTCTAAGGCTAATGTAGCTCGGCTCGCATGGTGAATGCCGAGCGGGACCCGCAGCAACATTGCACGTATATCGATGAACACAGTAATAAAACTAAGAAGCCTAGTGGTTTATTCTTTACAATAAACACAAAATACTAGGAGCTTGAAATGCCTTAAAAATTCTTTCAAACATTCTTGGTATTTCCGCCTTCAGCAAATTCATTTATGGAAAGGTTATGTTTGCTCTGCTGTCCCGCGATCACGGTTTTACATACAGATCTTGCAGCTCTGGAAACTCAGTGTGCCGTGTTGCTACGTTGCTTGCGTATGTTATTGAAACAGCCGAAAAACATTCGTTCTGGTTCATTTTAACTTATTTTTTTGCGGTAATGTATGCATTTTTTGTTTTTAATAATTCACTATGAATCAAGCTATCACTTCAAACAATAATTTTTGTTGTTGATCTTCTATTTTAAAGCATATAATGTGCAGAAGCAGCATTTGTTACTCACGTCCATCATAAAACCCTATATAAAAGAAGGCTAATTTTTCTTTGGAATATTCACGTTTCTAGACGGTTATCTCTAATATACATTAATTTCATGGTTTTATCTAGTTAACTGATAAGCGTAGATGCCTCCTTAAATTATATAAAGTTGTACTCACGCTTTCGGATGACGTCTTGACGAAATGAAACTAAAATAAAAGAACGTCGCGCAGTTTGAGCGACACCGAAATTGTGGAATAAAAGACAGAAGAGAAATGACGTCGTATGTCGCTGACGGATATGCTTCCGAGATTGTGTGGTAGCGCGTTGGGAACCCGGTCAATGGATTCCCTATCAATCCCTATAGGAAGAGTCTAGGCACCGTACGCTTGGCCTCCATTTTCGATCCAGAAACCAGCAGTGTGTATGCGTTCATAGCATACACATGAAAGTGTGTTCAGTTGCGCACGCGGTCTTATGCAGAGGTGTTGAGCGAAAATGACGGAGCTAATCAGAAATCGCTTAGATATTGTCAAGACTCTGTCTATAAGAACTTTACTGGTTAAATTGCCACGACGACACGTCGTTTTCTTTGAATAATCTATTTAGCCGCGAGGATCCGGGCTTGCGATTGGTTCGACAGTGGTAGCATTTCGTAACGTGTATCTGATTCGTTGGAGGCAAAGATGACGCCGCAGTCCTCTGTTTCCGCTGCCCTCTGAAGCGATTACATTTAATAAATATAGGACAGGGTGTATGTCATCTAGTAGGTATCACGATCGAATTCTACTCCGGACTAGGTAAATTCACCTATTGAACGTGCAGAGCCTCCCCCTCCCTCACGTCTGCCTAACAGTTTGCTTGCCGGCTGCGCGCCGTCAAATTAGCACTATAGAGGTGTTGTTGTTGTTGTCTAGCAGTGCGACAACCACAATACAGTCGACTCTCTCTAAGTCAACTCTATCTAGTAGCAGATTTCCCCTTGATTCTCTCTGTAAGAAAAGCGCAAACGGGGCGGTTGTTACCCCCACTCGTACCCTTGCTGCGCTCTGTGTTTCACCTCAAAATTTGCGCCTCAAACAGCGACTCTTTAGTAGGGATGGGCGATCTTCTAAATTAAATCGATGTTTCAAAAATCGATTTTAAAAAAAGGTATCGATGTTCGAAATCGATTATTTTCTTTATAACATCGACGAATCGATTAATCGAAAAAAGTGGGTAGAATACTACGGGTGCACTGTCATCGACTATGTTTTCACCGAGCGGGGCTCTGCGTGAGTGCGAGAGAAAGGTCCACTTGTATGTCCCTCTCGCATTCACGCCGAACCCCAAATTGACCCTATCGGTATCGGTGGAAACATAGTGTATGACTTGTACGATTACGGTAATAGGAAAAAGGGTGGCTCGCGATAAGGAACGCACTTTTGCTGGAGACGAAAGGGAGCCAATTTTTCGTACAAAGATTGGAGATGAACAAAGTTGCGAAAAAAGCGTAAAATTTATTGTCATTTAAGCTTTATTATCATAAAAACGCTCCATCGTCATCATTTATGGGTTCAATGTAGTTTTATGTTCTGTCCAAAGTTTGTGTACCTGAAAAAAATAATTAACTGTTATCGAAGCATGAGTATTTATACCAATACTAAAAATGGAAGATTTTTTAATACAAGATCTTTCAATGCGAAATTTATATTGCCATTGACAACAAAATGAGGAATGAAATGAAAATAAATAAAAACGAAAATGAATGAGAGGTTCCGGGTATAACAAAATAATCATTTTTAGCTGTAACACGTTTGTATACTTTATCACATTTTTTTTCTAGGAATATATTAACATATAGTGTATTACAAAAGAGGAACTAAAGTACGTAGTTGCAGGCTGCAATTACGTAAATATAGGAATATATAATGTATCAGGAAAGAGGAACTAAGACGGTCCGAAACTCCAATCTTCACGTGTGAGCGAGCTGAGATACAGCAACTTTCTCACGCACGAGCCGGGCGTAATTATATAGATTTTTTTATTTTCACTTCAAATAAGGTGTTCACTTGAGCTGCTGTCCTGCCGGGTTACCGAATGCCAGATGCCGGCCGGTCCACCAGAATTTCAATTTACGATACGCAATATGACACAATACGTGGTCTCTTACGTGAAAACGACAATATGGCGTTACCGATGTCACCGAAAAAAAATCGAAAATCGATTAATCGACTGACTAAAACATCGAAGAAATAAAATCGATTAATCGAGCCAAAATATCGGCTGCTTCGATTAATCGAAAAACATCGCACATCCCTACTCTTTAGTAAGCCACTCTCTTCAGTAGCACGGAAATCCGGTCCCGACTGCGCTGAGTTAGAGGGAGTCAACTGTATATCATCATTTTGGTTGCCAATGAGTCAGAAAAATGAAAAACTGTACTCTGATTAGCTACCAAAGTGATGATATGGTACTGAGCGTCATACTGGGAGTGTTCATGTTCTGAAAATTATTTTTAAATCTCTACAGTGCATGTAACGTATATAATAGACTTTTCAGCAAGTTCAGTAATAAATGCACAAAAAAAAAAACGCTTTAAAATTATGTATTGTGTTTTTTGCTGATCGACATAACTTATTTTTATCATTGAAAGTTATATTAAGTGCAACGCACATATAACGTTCTATAATTAAGTGTGTGTATGTGTGTGTGTACGCATTTTCACAGGCTACAGTACAGAACAGAGGGTCAACACTGTTCTAATCTAATGTATAGTTTCATCCCAGTCGAATGTCGCGACCAGCGACTGCTCGACATGTCAGGAGGCGAAGGCCGAACTACGGCGAATAAAGACGAAGACGAGCGAGCTAAGTGCGCCTGCGCATGCCGAGGAGTCCAGCGACGACGCAACGAAGGAGACGCTAGTTAGGACCGTTAGGACGTCAGGAATTAGCGACGGGCTGTGGTCGCTGTGGATTTGGCGAGACGTGAGCCACCCTATTACGACGAAAACGAAGCGACGCGGTAAAGTAGGCGACTCGACGCGTGCGAAAACGATACGACGCAACGCCATTTGCCGGCACGTTGGCCGCGCTTGGCGAATATACGTATCCGTGCAATATCCAAAAACATTTCAACAATAGACAAAAAATGTATGACCAGCAACAAATGCGGCAAATGGATCAACAACAGCCGCACCAAGAGCTGCAACAACAGCCACCAAACGTACAACAGGAAATATCACCTCCTGGAGTTTACCACCCTAACCAACAGCAACAGATGCCAGCTTTACAGCAAAATCATCCTATGCAATCGATGATGATTATGCCACCAGGAACATCTCAACCTCCGCCGATGATGGAGCCACCGAGAGCCCTGCCCAGCCTCTTAAACATGAAGGTAACCGTCCCAGGGGAAATTCAGCAGAACTCTCCTCCCCTTGACGAGGAACAGCAAGACGACGATCCTGAATCAATGAAGCTTCCCGCAGCTTTGGAGCAGGCTCTTGCTTTCAAGAATGAGAGAGCCAAAGAGGTAGGCGCCGATCCCAATGACATTTCTGTCCCGGGGACTTCGCCGCCTCGTGATATTTCCAGAGACGATCCCTCTATAGATTTTCTTCTACCGTCCATAAACATGGAGGAATTTGAGAAAACTGATGCAAAGTCCACCAAAGGAAAGAAGAAGAAGAAGAAAAAGAGGAAGAAGCATGTGGAAAGCGCTAAAGAATCTGAGAAAAAGAGCGAAGAGAGCGGTACCGTTAAAGAGGATTTGCCAGAGGTCGAGTACATTCAAGAAATTCCTGGAATGGCGGATCTTGAGCCAATGTATCGTCAATTTGCTAGGATCTTCGAAGCCTTCAAGCTTGTCGAACTTGACTCCCGGGGATTCGACGGTGCGGACAAAGGCGAAGCGATCGGGCAATATCCACCGATTACCTTGCCTATGGCAGTTCCGAACAAAATTCCGCCGATGGACGACTTTGACGATGACGTTGGTCAAGTACCAAATTTGCCAGAAGCTGGCGAGAATGGTGTTCCTCGTCTCTCCAAGCGCAAGCTCAAGAGACTCACGAGACTCAGTGTTGCGGAATTGAAGCAGCTTGTAGGACGCCCGGACGTGGTGGAGATGCATGACGTTACCGCGAGAGATCCAAAGCTTCTGGTGCAGCTGAAGGCCCACCGAAACACAGTTCCGGTACCGAGACACTGGTGCTTCAAGCGTAAGTACTTGCAGGGAAAACGCGGTATCGAAAAGCCGCCTTTCGATTTACCGGATTTCATAAAACGAACGGGAATCACGGAGATGCGGGCGAGCCTCCAGGAACGCGATGACACTAGGACTCTGAAGGCGAAAATGCGAGAGCGCGCGAGGCCTAAGCTGGGAAAGATTGATATAGATTATCAAAAATTACACGACGCCTTCTTCAAGTGGCAGACGAAGCCACGAATGACGATCCACGGCGATCTCTACTACGAGGGCAAGGAATTTGAGACGAGGTTGAAGGAGAAAAAGCCAGGCGAGCTCTCCGACGAATTGCGAACTGCTCTGGGTATGCCGGTAGGACCCAATTGTCACAAAGTTCCGCCGCCCTGGCTCATTGCTATGCAGCGTTACGGGCCTCCGCCCAGTTATCCGAACCTCAAGATACCAGGACTGAACGCGCCGATACCAGAGAGTTGCGCCTTTGGTTATCACGCCGGAGGTTGGGGCAAGCCGCCAGTCGACGAGACAGGAAGGCCTCTGTACGGTGATGTCTTTGGAATCGCAAGAGCTCCCGGTGGAGACGCAATGGACGAAGACGTAGACAGAGGAATGTGGGGCGAACCCGAATCAGAGTCGTCGGGCGAGGAGGACGACGACGAGGACGGCGAGGAAGGTGGCGATGGGGATGCCGATGGAAGCGCGGATAATGATGCGAGCGGCCTCGTCACTCCTGGGGCTGAAGGTCTCATCACTCCGAGCGGAATTGCATCAATTCCCGCGGGATTAGAAACGCCTGAGACCATCGAGCTGAGAAAGAAGAAGATTGAGAGCGAGATGGAAGGCGGTGACACACCGGCGCTGTACACCGTTCTTCAGGAGAGACGCACTGAGGGACTCGGCGCTAGTATGATGGGCAGCACTCACGTATACGATATGACCGGAGCCGCTGGCGGTCAAGCACCACCCTCGGTCATCGCCGCACGACGAGGAATCAGCGGCGTCGCCGCTGAAGCCAGAGGGGAGAAGGATGGAGCTGTTGAATTGGCGCTGGATCCTAGCGAATTGGATCTTGATTCCGACGCCATGGCATCGAGGTACGAGGAAACCATGCGCTCGAGGCAAGCACATCTGAGACGCGAGGATCTTTCCGACATGCTTCAGGATCACGTACAACGACAAAAGGTTTTATACAATTTATTACATAATAATTATTTTCAATAATAATCTTGATACGGTTATTAAATTATATACATACTTGTCGGACAGTATAAAAGAATGCTTCAAGGAAAATTTTTTTTTAAATCAACCATATTGAAGATATGGACTAAGAACATTGATTTTGAATGATAACATAAAAAATGTATTAATAAATTAGTAAGAAAAGGTTGTTTAACTTATCTTCAGAGACTTTATTTGTTCTCTTATGAAATGAGCGCGTTCATCTTTCCAAATAAATATGATTTTTTAAAGAACTTTGCAATGATTACGAATTTTTAAAAAATATTTTTGAAAAAGGTTCAAATCACATCTTTCGGGAATGTTTTTCTGAGAAGGTTCCATATTAATCATAAAAGGTTAAGGTCATTTAACAGTTTCATAAAAGCAGCGTATCAAGATTCTCGAAAACGGTGATTTTTAAATCATTGAAAAATAATTTTATGATGAAAATGATTCGGAAAAATCAGTTAAATCGTTTAATAAGACAAAAATTAAGTTTTCTAAAAATTTGTTAAACTATCTTTTTCAGAAAACTCATTTATTAATAACTTTTTGGTATTATTATTGTTCGAAGTAAATGTTCTTAGTTCATTTCTCCAATATAATTGTTTTTTCAATGATTTCACAAGATTTTTCTCTTATCGCAAAATACTCCAATTCTGATAGAATCTAACGTTTTACTAGGAATGTAGACGTAAAAAATTCATAGGACATAGCGTGTCAACGTCGAAACAAACAGAAGGCGGTGTGATATTGACTAAGTTGCTATCAAATTACGAATCGTATTCTTTCCATTTTTATTAACTTTTTAAATATATTTTTAGTACACGTAATTATGCCGTTTGTATCTTAATTTTGCCCTTGTAATCGACGGATCTTAATGTACATCGAATCCTATGTTACAGAGCAAACGAAAACGACAGCAGAATCAAGATACCAAGTCTTCGAAAAAGTACAAGGAGTTCAAGTTCTGAATACGTATGGCAACACGTATTTGCAACGTCATTCACGGATACATGTTTTATTAACGTATGCTTGTATTATAAATGGAGCAAGAATGCCTGTAATGGATCGTCTCTTCGGTGGGAGGACTTTCCGGTATAAATACATTTTTGGGACGCCCTCGAATCTATGAAAATTTTTTATATTTCAGAGCCTTGCACCAAGTCACGAAAAGCTGATTATTTAATGGCATCTTCTGTAAGTCACCAGTATCGACGACAGATCCAAGCGTTCACTCGATGACCCATTAATATTCAATTCACTTAAGCGTTACTAGAAAGTTTTTACATGTGATGTCTGTAGGGGATACGATGATTGCCGGATTCATTTGTGAATCCTGCTTTTAAGGGAGCATTTGTATTTCAAATCAACACACATACGGTAGAACGTGAATTTTATCGTAGAAAAGAATTCAATTTCGAAATACTATGTAAATACATGTACATGATGTAGATAAAATAATAATTAATTTCGCTTACGACTAATTCTGAGACATAATCATTTACACCCGAATTTACATTTTTGTATATACCTTATACTATTCTTATCATTTTGGCATGTGTTTCATTGAGTGTTTCTTTGAATTACATTTTCTTGCTTCTAACGACGTGTTGACGAATTCTTATGATATTTTTGCATACCACAATTTTAGACCCAATATTGTTCAACCATGAATGCATTTTTGAATCAATATTAAATAAAATGCTTTGTAAAACCGCGCTCAAGAATCATTCTGATGGATTGCATCGAAAAAGAATATTTAACGTCGTGCTACAAATTTCTCTCTCGCTCCACTGCGATTGCCAATGATGCTATCACACTCGTAGCGTCTCGGTCGGTATAGCAAATCACTTTAACGTGATCTCCGACCCGCCTTGAGAAACTAATCCAATCTACTAAGAGACGATTGATGATTGTGGGAAAAATAGATAAGGTGAAATCTAATCAGTTTTCTTCTAAAATTTTAACCGGTGCTAACTAAATTTGATTACAGTTTTTCAAAGTGTGTACGCAAGTACGCTTATCGATCAAGTTGTGTGGAGAAGAGCTCAAAACAATTATTGCACTACATCTGCGAAAATGCGCCTAAAAGAAACGATTACAAGTGAGAGAAGTTGTCATATTTTTTATTTGTTTTGAGTGTTACCCATGGGAGCTTTCAAATTACAAGAAACGCGCAGAACTAAGCCATGAAATGGAGGAGTTCGCAAGCGGGCCAACAGCGGTGAAGGAAAAAAAACTAAAAACTTGTTTCGTAACGACAGAGAGGCACAAGAAGAATAGAGAGCGATGTTAGATACTTTTATGGTGTTGTAAAGTATTTTTTGTGTAAATGGAAAAACAAATCGATTAGTTTTCGCGAATAAAACATTTTCAGCAAGATTGTATTTTTTATACGATTTAACATTATTTGTTTTTTTTTTCTTAGTCCAAAATTCGAGAAGTTTCTATTTTGGCCATTTTTTCACTAAATCTACATGTAATAAAAGATTTCAGTACATTTAGCAGAAAGATAAAAGTAGTGTTTCCTGAATTGTTTTTGTTTTCTTTACAAATATTTTTTAGCAAAACATTTAGAGTTTACAAAGCTGATAAAATTATGATAAAATTCTCATTGACAAGGTGAAAGTTACAACTTTTATATTTGGATAATTTGCGCGATCTATATTTTTCGAGATATTTTTACTTAACAAAATACGATATTTTCGAAACTGTTGGATAGAAAAAATCTGCAATAATTCATAGAAATAGTCTTTTATATTTTTAACTGGTATTGCAAAATTGCACAGATTCAAAAATTTCTGGATTACGAATAAAAAAAATGGTTGAAATGGTGGAGAATACTTTATATTAAAAAGAAAAAAAAATGTTACTTCTTCAAATACATCGCATGGACTCGGTATAGACGAATAATATTCCGAGCTTATCGTTCTTCGATAATTAATAATATAATTTATTTAACTATTTAGTTGCAATAAAAAAAGTATGCGTTTTACTGGTGCTGCTGCTTCTGTTCCATATATATTGGCGCGTATCGATTGGAGGTGGTTCGAGTCGATTCCAACGACAGCGATATTAAGCAACTTCGCACCGAACTACTGACGTTCTCCTCAAATATGGCGGAGATTAGTACGCCATGTTTCTTGTGATGTTCGCGCATTAGACAATTTTTTGAGAATCGTTTATCGTATAAGCAAAATGGCTGATGATGATCCGTGGTTACTAAAGGAAGACGGTTACCTCTACGTGGACGCCGAATGCAAGAGTATTGTCTATCATCCTTATTTAAACGTGTTACTGATCACTACTGGCAGTGCGCAGGTATACGTGTTTGATGTCAACGTCGGAGTTATTCTGCAGCGAAGTAGCCTCTCCGGTAAGCTATTTCTCTCGCAAGCGTTACTTTACCAACGATAAAATGCCATCCCAGTTCTGACCTTGACGTTAAACGCTCCAGGTATGAGGAGCTCCATTCGACAATCTTCATTGTCAAGGTCGGATTTCGACGTTAAACGTCAGGCGTTACCCGGGTTCTCGAGCTTACCCACGCTCGGTCATCCTCGTATTATCGATTTGCCACATTGATTGATACCTGAACGATTTTTCAGTTTTCGTATTTAACCTATGGAATCCTTAAACTACGATTTACAAAGACAAAACTTTCCCCCTTGCAATCTTCTATCTTCCAGATGCTGTCCCCTCATATATCTTTTGTCATTTCCACATTCCTCTGCTATTATCTAATTTTTCATATTTTCTTACATCCTTTCATTATTTTATTTTCTACTTCTATTATTGTACAGACTTTACAAATTTACAAATTTGCAACATTGTTGACAAGTTTTAGAATAATATAATTTAAAAACAATACCCAATAATTACATTGTATCACATTATCGATACAATCTATAAATTCTTTCTCTTCTTTGTTTTCCTTTAATGCTTGATCAATGACCTCCTCTGTATTATCATACACAGGCACCACTAGACAAAACAAAGAGCTCCTGTTCTCCAGGCTATGGAGATATAAGAGAACTAGAATGCGGAGGTCATAGCCAACAAAGTTGACAAATATCTTAGATGCTTACTCTGTGTACTTTATTCCTATCAGAGAAACTACAGAGTTTGCAGTTGTTTCCAAGTTAAAATATTCATATCTATATCTTTCTCATACTGGAACCTTGTTTTTAAAATCACTAATATAATTATATACGATAAATCATATAAAACTAGTATTCATTTATATTATTTATTATCATTATCATCATTATTGTTACGTTTTTATCAATAATTTGGTTATAAAATAATAAATAAATGCTTGTATGCTATAGAGGGGATCCATTAGACTCTTATGGACACTGTTTTGTCATAAACTTCATAAAATTACATTTTTTTGCTAGCTGAAAATTGTTTATTATCTTTCGTTATACCACTTTATATACTTTACACTTAATATATAAGGATTTATTAAAGGTCAGGCACAACCATTACTAAAATATTCTATTGATGCAAAAAAAAAAATGCTGACCCAGCATTTTATGTAAGACCGGCTGCCATTTGTAGACAAAGACAAAAACAAGTTTGAAAGTAATCAAGGCGAAATATTTACATTTTGAGTTTTTTGGTTGAAAAAGTTACATCATTTTCTTATAGTAAGATTGCAATGTGAAATCCATGGTTCTAGAAATTTTAACTTGGATAATAGGAAGCTACGGCTAGCGCTTAAACTCACTACAATCAAAGTCTGGTGTTTATGTTACAATCGAATTAATTACTCTTTACTGAATTCAATGAAATATTCTACAAGAGTGATTGTCGTGTGAAGATAATTATAATTTTCTTTTTATTCTGTTGTAAATAGGCAAATTAGATGGAAAGTTGCAGGGAATGTATCTGGCTGAGGGGGTGCACAAAGTTTTATACACAGATGGACGGGGGATAGGAGTCCGCAGTGATTACAATGGAGTCCTGCTGTTGGATACCATACTGCAGACTCCTGTCACGCGTAGCGAAGATGTTATTAAGATGGAGCTTCTGCTTTCCGAGGCTATGCTTCTCAATCAGTGTCTGCGATTTGTGGCGCTGCCAGGAATCGATCACGTTCAAGAGGTGTTGCAGGAATTGTCAAGCAAAATCCATGCTGCTCAGACAACACAGAAAAAGGGCATAAAAGCTCAGAAGGTCAGTGACACAACCTTCTCGTATAATGAAACAAATAAGCTGTATTACGCAGCACAATTTTTTATTAAGTCACAAAGTAAATGTCCTGGCTACTAAATGTGATTTCATTCCTTGAAATTATATCCAAGGTCTATTATCTTTCAAGAAATTTATTTTTTAATCAAATTATTTATTAAATTAGAAAATAATTATCTGTTTAAAAGAAAACAAATGAATAAAGTTAAACAATTAATTATTATTTAATCACATTAATACATTTTAATACAATGTTACAAGTTAATCACATGATTATGTATAATCAGTTGTGTATATGCAATTAAACATTTATCAATTATTTGATTTGGAAATTGGTAGTTTATCATCCATTACAGCTAATTTTCGGGTTCCTGATGTACTCAAGTTCGCACGTCGAGTCAATAAATACACAATTTTCTTTCAGTGGAATACAATATGCCTGGAATTACCACACGCAGCATTGAAGCTCGTGTGTTCGGGCTTAGTTACAGAATTAAAGAAACAAAATAAGCATATACCAGCTTTGCCTATAGCTTCTGCCATCAACGAACGACTAAACGGCCTACTTCCCGGCCTGATGTTTGAGGGTGGACCGGCTGATCGAGCTCTGATGTTCAGCGAAGCCGCTCGTCGTGAAACTTTTGCAATGTGGCCGCACATGAATTACAAGTACGATATCTCCTTGATAAATTAATCTTCTATCTCGAAGTGTTTACTAATCTCGAGAAATGCCAAGTGTAAACAAATACTTTTTTTCTTTTTTTTTACGTCGCTCAGATGGGCTTTGCCTGGACAAATGGCTCAGGCTGGATTCTATCATGAGCCAAACCGGACGGCGGACGACAGAGCCATGTGCTTTACGTGTAACGTCTGCCTCGTGTGTTGGGAACCGACGGACGAACCTTGGTCCGAACACGAACGTCACGTACCCACCTGCCCGTTCGTAAAAGGAGAATACACGCAGAATGTGCCTCTTTCCGTAACACTGGCAACAGCACCGGCTCGGGAGTCGAGCGAACCCGTCGACATTATCGGCACGACGAATCTCGGTGGTCTCGTAGCTACTGCATCGCACAAGGGCCTCGTTACCGTATGGAATATTAGTACACAGTTGAAGGTATAACTTTATTCCTATGTTGTAAGAATACGAAATGAAGCGATTATTTTCTATTTAATAAAAAATTGAACTCTTGCAATTTTTTATATTTGCATCTAGGCATTTTTTCCAATTATTAGAACTCCGTTACGAACAATCAATCGATTGGGATTCTTGATACGATTTTTGAAAAAGGAAATAAAAACATTTTTCTTTACTGAGAAATCTTTGATACTCTGTCCAGACTCGCAAAGTATCAACTTTTAAGACTTTCTCCCAGCCAAAAGTGAGATTCGATCAGAATTGGAGTACTTTTCAGTAAGAGAAAATTCTTGAAAAAGTAAAATAAAATCAAATCGAATCAAAGTACTAGAAATATTGTTTTTTTTTAAATTGGTAAATTATAAAAAATTTTACTAAAAAAATAATATATATTCGGAAAAATCAACGGATTCATTTTGAGACAAACAAAAATTCTGGAAATTTGTTAAAAAAAAAAATTTACTAATAATTTGTTGTCATTATTATTATTAAGAATCAATTTTTTTGGCGTTCGCAATATGATTGATTCAGAAATTATTTTTGTCTTTTTGTGAAGTACTCCAAGTGTAATCGAATCTCAATTTTAGCTGCGAATGTGTACGTAAAGTATCGTTAAGGGAAGATGAAACATGTAGGTAGGGTGTGAGAGAAATATCTATTGTGTGAAAGTGTTGAGGTATCGTCTCGTCTTGAGTATAAAATTGAGGAACGTTGTATCAACAGACGATGAATAATTCCTAATGTTGTCGCACATGCAAGAATTTACTGATGACCACTTTTTCAAAGCAATAATGTTCCGCAAGGAAGAAAACGTTTAAGAATCTCTTTGTTTATCACAGGGCGAAGTTTCGTTCCGCGTGTCGTCGCGAGGTCACGAGGCCAACAACAAGGAATCGATACAATTTTTTGCGGCCAAAAATTTGACCTCAGCTTTCCTGTCGAATCTAAGTACGGAGAGCGATCCGCTCGTGGATTACGAGAATCCGACGTCGCACACAGTAAATCTAACAGCATTGTCGATAGTGCGGGGTCCCATATCGGAGATGGACGAGACTAAGTCGCTCGCGGGATCGTTGTCACAGGCAGGATCTTCGGAGAGTACGGACGCGGTGATACGGCCGTGTTTGGTGTGCGGCGTGTCGGTGACGACGAGCAACTCGTCGCATTTGAGAACGCTCGAGAATGTGTGGGCGGCGTCCACCGATCTCGCTCCGTCGTCCTCTCTAGTTCGCGCTATGAATAGTGTTAACAGTGCTGCCAGTGATAGTTTAGACATAATGAAGGTCGCGGGTGACGGTAGATCGAGTCCAGCGAAAGCTCACTACTTGGTGCTCTATGATTTCTATCATAAAGTTCCTACGCCTCAGCTGAGCAAGGAGGATACGACGAAGGGGGGAAAAACAAAAAAAACAATGTCGGGCACGGGTACTAGCGCTAGCTCGAATGGCGGTCGCCAAGAGAGTCTTTATCAGGATATGTACATGGGGAAATTCTTGTACGAGGTGCCGGTGATAGAGGACGTAGAGGACTGCGAGATGGTCGGTGGCACGCATTTCGACGGTATGTTTCATACCGCCTCGCTACCGACTTCATCCTCCAACACACTCTACCACTCAACCTCTCTCTGCATGCCCTATGATGCCAATTTCAATCCCATAAATACGTCAGAGCAATTTCCCTCGACTTCCGACATATCGGGAATCAATAAGAAGCCTCTGGACATGACGAAGAGTACAAAAGTCGATCCGGTAGTACTCCAAACCGTGTGCATCGTGGCGCCAGCCTCCTTGAAGATCTCTCACATCGCTCCGACCAAAGACGGCAGGCACTTGTACGTCTCGCTGTGTCCGCCGCAGGAGGTTCCTCTCGCGGAAGCCCCAGCGTCCTCGAACAGCAATCAGATGGACATCGACGAGGAGAGTGAAATATTTTCGCCAAAAAGCCTCGAGCGAATGTATTGGGATCACAACGGTGCGACTTCGGAAAAATTCATCAACGGAGAGACTCACAACGACGAGACAGTGGCGAGCGCTATCTTGCTCGTTTATGCTTTGGATTTTACGGGAAAAGTCGTGAAACTCGTGCCTGAGCCCGTCGTTAGGCGAGATTTCCCGGCAGATCAGGCGCCCATCGAGCACGTGTTTTTGCCGCTACAGGAAAAACGCATTGTCGCGAGTTCGTCCGATGATATTGCGGGTCAAGTGGTGCAAGAGCCTCGCGGCCAAGTAGCCTTGGTCTGCAAGGACGGAGTCGTCAGGCTTTTGGATCTCGGTAATTTGAAGACTCTTACCGAGGCGCGACCCAGCGATCGAGGCACGAAATTTATATCCGCCGCTTACTGCAACAGCCTCTCGAGACTGTGCGTTTGCTCGAGCGACGGCGATCTTAATTTTTTCTGCACAACCGAGGAGGAAGACTCTGCCGAAGAGAAGGACGACACTGACGATGTTAACATGATCAGCGAGTCCGAAACTCCAGGAACTTCAAGCTCGTCAGCCGCTTACCAGGAGCCAATATTCGCACACAGGTCAAATCTTTCGTACACCGATTTACGAAGTCTTTACGAGTTAACGCGCTTCGATCGACATTCCCCGGCGTACGGCGCGACCGTACCATCCTGCTGGAGCGAGATGATGCAAGCACAGCGGCAGCGACGTCATCCGAAACATTTGCATCAGTCCGAGGACCAGAATCACACGCGCACCTGGCGTCTGCAAAACGACGCGACAACCTGGGACGAGCACATCTTTGAACTAACGCTTCCACGTGGCACGGCTGGCTGCGTTGATCACGTCGATGTCAGATTCACCCTTCACTGGCCCTGTCTCGAGCTTCCCACCATACAAGTTACTCTCCTTAAGCAGAAAATCACTGGTCTCGGGCATCACAAATCTCCGCTCACGCCTGTTGACGATAGAATAGACTTTAATCTCGACAGCGATCAGAAAGGCGAGAATCCGGTTATCAGTGAGGAATATCAGCGACAGCACAACACCGAGATTCTCTGTGGTCCTATCAATCTTCAACGTTGCACCGATCTCTCGGATCATTCCGGGTGCGTGACTCTCACCAGCCCAAAACTTTTTCGGGCCAAGGCTCGCACGCTTCTCGTTCACATCAAGGCTCTTATCGATCCGGCCAAAGATGGGGTAAGCTATTTCAGCCATTTATATACAAGTTTTTAAAAACATTTTAGTAATCACGTTGGTTGCTATGCATAGAAATTAATTATTGAAACCTACAATGGGACGTTGTCATTTTTCTTCAAGGATTCCATTTAGCGATTCATTCTGGAACAATCGTTTTTCTTTCTTAATTCATATTACTGTAGAGAGTTAAAACGCGTTGGAAATAAATGACCTACCGTTGCAGATGTTTCTTTTTTTAAATGCCAGTTACCTGGGACGTTGCTTGACTTTTCTGTTTTTTTTTTTTTTTTTTTTTTTTAATCGATATAAGAAATTATTTTTGTATCAGTTGTGGGATAAAAATAAGGAGCATAATTTTCTAAACTTAAAATCAACTTTATTAATTGAATAATTGAAATTCAGGCCTATATCGTTGTATGAACATACTTATTATTGATAGTAATTTTTGTGTTATTAAACTGTACAATTAAACTTCTTTTACATCTATCGATAAACGAAAGATCGATTTTTTATTGGTTTAAGTATAGTAACTGAAACAAAATTCTGTGAAAATGTTACGCGGCTCTCGTTTGTAATACCGTTGTCTTTGCAGGCGGCCACAAAGTCCAGAATCAATCTATTGGAAACAAAGCCTCCTACTTCGAAGAAACTAAGGATAGACGAGGCAGGTCCGTTATTACCTGGTGCTGCCGTTGAAAGGATAGCAGCGAGTGCCAACAAGAAGATGGAGTATTACATAGGATGCGATTGGATACATGAGATTTCTATAACTGTACGATCAGTTCAGCCTACGACTATTCCAAACGAGCGGTTGCAACTATGTTCGATGCTGGATTCCACGTTGTTCATCGAAAATTTGTTGAACGTCGCTTGCCTGGAAGCTACTGACAAGTAAGTCGATCCTGTTGAAACTTTTAAGCTTTTTAGCTTCGACTAACGTAAACTGATATTTAATAATAGCTATCACGATAAAAATATTAACATCTACAACAATCAGGGTATTAGCGCCATAACTAGTTTCTCTTTGATTGTGTTGGCACTCGGCTAGTTTGTAGTTAAAAGTACGTCGAATGTATTTACAATTTTTTTTGGTTGAAAAAATATGAATTTTTTATCATTTTAACAAGGATTCTTCAAAGTTACACAGCCTTATGTGAAACATTGAGGAAACTAGCCCACGACAATAGAACGAAACAATTTTCTCTGCCAGTTTCTGTTCAAACTGGATAAAAAACTAGCGAATGAAAAGATAAACTTTAATACAAATTCTTCTTCTGTCAAGATTTAACCATAATCGATGAGTTAAAGATTCGTCGAAAATCGACTGACTTACGGCATCTATCTCATTCTAAATCAGTCGCGTGGCGGAAGATTCTTTCTCGTACACTTACTAACGCGTTTACCGCAGTTCTCCTCTTCCGTTATCCTCCTGAAACTTTGACAAAGTTATCCTCAAGGCTATGCGACACACCCTCCCCGCTCATCCCGTATCAGTCGGTATCAAAAACTACTTACTAATTTTTTTCAAGGGAGTAGGAAGTTTGTGAACAAAAGTAGGTTCATGTACGTAACAAATGGACGAAGAGGTACCTAAGTTGCTCCAAAAACCTCCGGCACCCTTGAACAAAATAAGTAAACTTTAAACCTAAAATCACGTAGTAAGAGAGTAGAGTCAGAAAATAAAATCCATAAAATCCACATGACTGGTAATCGTTTACTCTTTTCCATTGTTTGAACGAACAAATGAATATTTATAGACAGATAATGTTATTAGCATATTTCATTTACCTTATGACATTACATTTGTCGAACGTGAGACGAATCCTCCAAGTTAATAAAGTTTCATTCTATAAGTTAAAACGATTATATATTATGAGTGAAATTTTCTTGGAAATTGGTTTGTTTGTGTTTGATACATTGTCGCGTTAGAATATTATTTTTTTTTTTTTAATATTAATTTTTGGTTGTTTCAACGCAAATATTATTACGTCCTTAATCCGAATAATGAAATGTCTGTCGTTGCAGATCCCTCGTGGCGCAGTCTCTTGCACTGGACATATTAATATGGGTGACGGCGATAAGACTGACGAGACTGCGAGTTGGCCAGAATACCTCGGAAACGAGGGCGATGCAGTTGGACACCGTGCGATGCGTGCAGGGACGTTTGGCTTCTCTATTGCGAACGTGTCTTCTTCATGCTGGCCGAAGCATAGCGCACAAATGCGTCAAGCTCATCGTTCTCTGTAGCGAGTAAGTATCGCGAGCATATGGATTATCTCGTAAATCGAAACCGACCCGAAAAGCTAGATGGATGAAAGTTGGAACATCTTATAGCGTTTTCGTAATTTTCATGCAATTTTTTATTTATATATATATTTTTTTTTTAGAGGGCTACACAACTCGGACGATTCCTCGCCTCATTCCTTTGACGAAGCGGTGCTGACGGTTCTCGTTTCACTGCTTCCTTCGGTTCTCAGCGTGCAATGGGCCGGCTCGCTGCGCTGGTTTGCTCTCCTTATTACGCGACTCTTACCGTTGGACAGAAATCACAATGTCGCACAACAGTGCGTCACTCTCGTACAACAAATAGCCTCGGAAATGTCGAATCGCGTTAATCCCTATCACCTCCTGCTCGCAACGAGGTAACTCAACGTTTTATCAAGAAAATTCGCAATTATTTAAGAGGAGTCTATCGAAATACGAGTAATTATGATGGCGCGAGATTCGTCTGTTCTTTTTGGTTCTACGACTCGACTACCAAAAATATCTTTCGCATAACCTAGTTGATCCAACATTTATTTACACTATTTTACTTGGAAGAAGGAATTATACAGAAACCCTGGGACGATTGGTTTCCACACTACAGGTTCATTTCTTTTCGGGTAACAATCGATAACTAAGTATTGCAATTGCTGAAATTTTCGAAATTTTTCACAGAAATTTGATTTTCGTGCTCAGTTGAATATTACGGAAGGTTACATTTTTTTTTAAATTAAAACGAAATGCGACAATATGAAAAAAAACAGAGAGAAAAGAAACGACAACTCTGCCATCGTTATTACGAGTAGCTAGCTTAATCGTTACGAATAGCAGCGTTCCTTCCCTTAAATAATCGAAGATATAATATTTGGGACCGTAAATCTCACGCATTGCACTTCTTCTAGATTTGGCTTGTACAATACACCGTTTGAAACAGAACTGTTTGACATCGAGCCCCCGATGCCACCAAAATCGAGTTCGATGCCGGTGACATACGCGACAATACTGACGGGCGAGCAAGCGTCAACTTCGGTAACCGCTGGTTCGAACTCCATGTATACTCAAGACACTATCGATCTTAGGGATCTCCTTACCTTGCCAACGCATACAAGTGGCGAGCTTATCGTCCCTAGCAAATTGAAAGCTCTCTGCACGAATCACAGCATGAAAGGCCTTCTCGAGGTAGCGATTCTTCGTAAACACAGCATTAAACAGGATACTGTCACTGATATAACTACAATCGATTCGTTAAACGCAGGTTGAGCCACTACATTTCACCTGTCACGCCGCCTCGGATGGTACGAAAATGGAGAAAATGGATCTTGGCGCAAACGCCGTCAACATGGGCACAACTATATACGATACCGGCGCAACAACCACCAATGCTGTATCCGAACTCAAAACAGTCCCTCACACTCCTTACGTAAGTTCCATTTATCGTCTACTTTCGTTAAACGATATTTTTATATCTCATTCATAGTCTCGAGTAATTAAATACCTTTGATATTGGATTACTCATGTCACCACGAATTTATAATTATTAATTCTTTTTTAAACAATGATTGCTTTTACAATTCGTTACTAAAATTCATTTTATTACAAATAATATTATTGTTAGAATTTTTATCTACTGTTGGGTCGTTAGTGGTCAATTGGGGATCTGCGGCAGTATGAAAAATAGATCTTTCTATTGATTTGCAAAAAAAAAAGAAAATCATCGTTCAATCGTAAAATCTTCAATTACAAATTCGAAAAGCAATGATAAAAAAAAATGAATTAATTCCAATTTTTGCAACTTACGTCTCATTTCGTTGTTTCCCACTGATAAAAAAATAGGAAAACTTTTCACGTTCGTCGTTCAGGATTAGCCGTTGTTTACTGTCTCAGGATTTTCGCTGTATTCATTCTGTTTGAAGTGAAATCGTATTAGGGTCGTCTCCGATTTCGTTTCACGTTCACAACCTTGAAACCGTGAGGATTAAAAAACCGTAATCTCGATAGCAAAATCCATTGTACATTGTAGAACATTGTGGATGCTGGATCTCTAGGATCAGATCTCCAGGCTAAGGTCAGAACGAAATTAAGCGATCTGCTTAGTCATTGTACGGCAGAAATCATAAAGAAGCCGGCTGCCCAACTTTCTCTCACACCTGACGATCAATCGGATAGTGACGAGGCGAACAATATGACCGGTGATACACAGATTTGGCACAGCGAACAAAATGATACGCCTAATTCTCATACATTAACATCCACCGTGATAACAGAAAAATCGTCGTTATCCAATATCAGTGCGGTTGGGCACAAAGTCGAGGACAACAGTATTAAAAAGGTAGATTTCAATTTTTTTTTCGTAGACGATGAAAATCGATGGCCCTTGATGCTCGTTTCTTCACAATTCTTTGGTGTTTTTTTTTTCTCTCGTTCTACTTTCTGTCTAGTTAGGAATATCGCGCTTTATTGTTTGTACAATTAGAAACTCACTGTATGCAGAGAGCTATTGTAGAATAATATTAGTTCTTTCCCGCTCGGTGTTCCACGCCTTCATTTTTATTATTTTCCATTATATTGGAGTCTTGCACGTGTCTTCGTATTATGCGATCTTCTTTTAATATTCTTAAGAGAAAATCTAGGTTAATCGTCGAATATCTTTTGCATTTAGAAGAAAAAAAATCTTCATTTGACGTTTTATCGGCCGCTTTGTAAAGTGTGTGCTTATAACATTTTTTTTTTTATAACATCCGCACATTGCTTCAGTTCGTCTTCACTTGCTCTCAAGAATCTACAACTGCTTCTGTACTTTGATTTATAACATTTTAATGAATAATATTCATCAGTTTTACACAGTTTCGGGTATAATTGATGTGAGCATTTGTTTAAATGTTTGCAATAAATCTTAAATATATTTTCACATTATTTATAAAATAGTAAATTGCGTAGTATTAAAGTGGCCCAGAATGTTTTAATGAATCACTTTTCAAATGGAATTTTTTCCGAAATTTCACCTGCTTTTACCCTAAACTCTACAAGGAATGTAGCGTGTAAAGGTAGAAAATGTAGCTGCGAAGCACAAACACACACATAGACGCAACCCGCGCGCGCACGCACGCACGCACGCACGTACACGCATACTCACGCGAATAACGGTGGCTCGACTTAGCTTGAAACTTGCGAATGACGCTTAATGATATCACTTTTTATTCCTCAGTTCTTGCGGTAGTAGGCGTAATGCAAGCTGCAACAACAATTGTACAGCACGCTAGATAAAAATAAATAAAAATTCTGCGAAAACTTTGAATCTGATTGATTGTGTGATAAAATTTTGATGAAAAATTTTAGCGCGAGGACATGACGTTTCCGTGGGGACGATTATTGTGTTGGCCACCGCAGCAGGCTCTGGTGGTTGAAAGAATGCATTCTGGAGCGCGAAGATTCGTCGTTCTTGACTTTGGATCGCCGATATTGCTCACCGATCTTATGATTCCTTCCTGCAGCGATCTTGTGTCGCTCTCGATAGATATTTGGACGAAGAGCGAGGAGAGTGATGGTACGCGTCTTGTGGTTGCAGGAGATATCGGCACGAAGCCTCTCGTCGTTAGCGATCTCCAGCCACCGCCAGTTTGCAGATATCTCAAGGTATTGTTCATTTAATTACACAATTACACTAAGAAATGTGCTCGTTTAAATATGCGCTAATCAAATATTTGGTAAGTCGAATCAAGTACATGGTTGTGATAAAAAATAACTTGCTTACCCTTATCCGGCTCAACGAGTATTTGCTCGGCGCATATTCAAATCAAGTGGTTCGTTGTCCCAACCAAGCCCTTTTCTCCTCGCACGTTTCTCCCTGTAATAAGAAAATAATTTTTAAAATACGTATTTACACGAAAAGAAGAGGAAAAGAAATAAAATTAATTTCAAATTTTTAGATTACAACAATAGGTCGATACGGCATGTCTACGACCAGATGCAAAATTCCACTGGGTATGTTTTACGGCCACATGGTCGTTCTACCCGGTGAGGATTACTCCGAGCCGAACAGCTCGCAATCGAATCCCGTCGGAAACTCTGACTCCGCCTTACAGGCCACTATAGATACCCAATGCAGCATTTTGTCTGCTCTCGCGGAAGACGTACAGTGCAGGTGGAGTATTTATATATTTCAGGGATTATTTAAATACCTTGTTTGAGTGAAGATTATAAAAATTTTAATCATTTTTTTGTTGTCATTTTACCTATTTGCAACAATATTTCATTGAAGTTTGAGTTAAATTTAAAATGAGTTAAATAAAAATTTGAAAGAACTACTGTGTTAACCTCGATAAATCATCTTCAAGAGATCGTAATTTTCGTGAAATACTAAACATTTTATTCCGTTATTTCAGATTCAGTTTGGCAACGGAAAGACTGAAATCGCTCCTAGACCCATTGCTGTGCACCGAAACACCGAACGTAATGCACATGCAACACTATCTGTGTCGCACAAAAAACTCTACTGATAACAAGGAGCAGCCTTCTGCCAGAATTCTTTCGACTTATCAGGTAAGTCTCGTTCTTCACGGCATCTTTGCTATATCAAATAATAATTTTCATATTAGTAATTGAACGGTTTTGTTGTCGTTATTGTTATTTTAAATTGTTAATCGGCCAATCATTTATCCTAGGAGTGCATAATGTTCCAACATCAGTTGAACATCGTACGCGGAGTTTGGCGAAGGTTCGAGTCCTGGCGAGGATCACAAATCGTGCCGGCAGCGTCGTTGGCTAGCGCGTCGAGCGATAAACTGCGAGTACTCGGCGAGACCCTGTTGGACATTCTGCTCTACACCGTATATGAAATTGGCCCGGTGCCCAGCGTGCGTATTTTCATCTTTGGTTAATGCAGACCTTGCCAATATAATAATTCATAAACGTGCAATGTCTCGTCAACAGGTACCGCCGTCTATATGCGAGGTCTTTACACCGTCGATTTGCGAGGCGTTCTTTCACTCGGTCTGCGTCGTTACACCGGCGCCGCGACTGCAGCTACACGCCGCTGCGCTCCTAGCGCGAATGGCAGGTCATCAGCCGTGGTGGGGCAACTTTTTGGCGAACACACTCGTCAATTTGTACTCGACATCGTCGACTTATATCTTTCCTCAAGACAGGTGAGTCTGTAACTAAATGTTCGTGATGAATGATTCCAAGACCATGCTATAGGCATTTCCATGATTTATGTAACAATAATAATGAATTCATAATTAAGAGAAAGGTGTTCACTAATTTCGGCTAAAAGAAGAAAAGTGTTTATTTATTTATTTTTTTTTTCATTGGTAAAAATATCGAATAAAAAATTCCAGGTGATCAATCGTAACGGCCTTCTGATCATATTGATTAATTCCCCAGATCCGATTATAATATATTTCAGGAGTTTCCATAATTGTTTTAATCATAGGACCTGGGGAATTAATTTATATGAACAGAGCACCGTTATGATCAATCATTCGTGTTGAATTTATGATACAATTTTTTTTTGCCGATAAAAAAAAAGTATTTTATTTTTTTTACGGTAATCAGTGCTCCTGCACCTCTCGATAATTGAAATAATAATTCATCTCATTTAATATTATTTATTTTTATAGAGATTTTCACGAAAACAACTCATAAATGAGAAATTCAACGAGTAACGAAGAAAGACACGACCGTTGTACTTAACTTTTATAATTTTTAAATTTAATCTACGGCTAAAATAACCAAATAAACGAAATATTCTTATTTCTGTTCAGCAAAGAGTCGATGTTGTGATCTCATTTGCTTTGTTCAATGTCTAACGCACTTACATCGATATTAAAAAATCCTTGGGTCGATGATACGCAAAATTAACATATTTCGTGGCTACTTTCCAGGGTGTTCATATTGCTAACATTCCTCGGTCGAAAATCACTGATCGCTGGAGCTAATAAATCATCGGTAGTGGACGCGATGGTTCACACACTGGGCAGGCTGCTGACCCCGATTTCGAATGGTCAAGCGTCCAGTTCAAACGCTCTGGACACAACCCTTATTGGCTGGGTTCTACTATTCCTCTCTGTGTGCTTAGATACAACTTCACAGCAATCTCCCTGTCTAGAGGAGAATCAAGACAAGAGCAAAGAGCAAGGTACCTCTACCTCCAAATTATTAACCGTTCGAAGGTCCAGGAGAAGAAGGGTTACCTCCGTTTAGGATAGAGGGTTGACCGAGTTATTTTAACAGTAAAAATCGTTGCATTATACCGTCAAGCGACAATTACAGTATTTAACGTTGATTCTTTTTATTTTTAAGGCGTTTCGTCCCGGTGGGAGTTCCTGCAGGGTGAATCAGCAATGCAGCGAAAGTACGTAAGCGCTAGTCGCTCTTCGGCTTCGCGAAACTATCGTAGAAAATTACAAAAGAGGCTCATGCACCACAAACAACAGCTCCAAGCAACAGATCTCGAGCAAGCCAAGAAGGTCTTCCATACGTCATCGCAAGCGCAGGTTTGCATTATTTATTTATTTATTAATTAAATTTAAAAAAAAATATCTTTAACGCTAAGGCGATGATCATGAGGATAATCTCTGTAAACTGTAATTCTTTTCCAGTCGTGGGGCTCAGCTATGCAAATCCAAGGGGTAACGTTGTCGAGCAAATTAGAAGCTGCGCTCAAGTCACAAGAACGATTCGTCAAGAAAACAATGAAGCAGCACTCGTCCAAACATTACAAAGACATCGTTAGTATACGTAGAAGCGAGGTGCAACATCTTCCACGAGGCAATCGTAGCCATCAGCAATCCAGCTCAAGGTAATCAATATGTTTCATTATTTTCTTGCTTTAAGACTATGTGAAACATGTATGGGCTCCAGAGAGATAGAACTAATGGCGTTCATGGCGAAGTGTGAAGCACTGAGGATTTAATTACTGAATTTAAATCGACTGTAGAGACAATCAGGGAGGGGCAGGTAAGCCTCGTAACAGGGATACGATCCCGCACAGTGGAAGAAATAATAAGAATTGTGATATAAGATGATTTCTTCACAAGTTCAAAAAAATGTTTGTTAACTCGAATGTCAGTTTTTACAATAATTTTATGGAAATGAATGTAATTGTACAATTTACAGTCGATCGGAACCGCTCGACATCGATCTCGATTGTATGGCAAATTTGTCGCACCAGCACGTTCTGCCAGTCGCACGAGGTTTGATAGCGTTGATATTGAACAATGCAGCGAACGTTGACATGTTTCTGTTGGCTTGTAAGGTGAGCGATTATCTGTAAAAATTTGATTATCTATTTTTTTTTTCTTTCAATTACTTCAATCACGAAGATTCTATACTTGTTCCATTGTGGGAACGATGTAAGCTATTTTTTTTATCTTAACAATAGTACCCGAACTGTATTAGAGCGATGTTCGGTAGTGACCGAACGGCGTTTCGTAATCATCTATTGAATTTCTCACCTGTCGCACTTAGGTAGTGGCTAGGCTAGTGGTATCTACGAGACCCGCGATTAGCTTGGGGGAGCTTATGACTGAAGAACAGCTCTTAAGGTTAGTCAGATTGGCTACTGGAACTTCTGATTCCGCATGGTCGTCACACGCGGTTTCTTGTCTACTGCAGGATTTGTTGGAAGGTACGTAACGACTTTCTTATTTATTTTTTTTTTACCAAATATTCTATTTTAAATTACGCAAAATCATTCGAAAAACTGTCGAACGTTCCACTGGGGATTCTCTCGAGGTACCCTGACCAAAACAACTTATAATTTTTTTTTAAAGCGTAATATTGATAGCCACAAATTTAGTGCTTGAATTTGTTGTTAATGCGACAAAGCTGAACATTGAAGAGGATGTTAAGGTGAACGGCTCAGTTAGTGGCAGTGAAAGAAAAAAAAACCTCGTACTCTAACCGGGTAGATTCATAAGAATGAACAGTTATGTAAAAATGCATCAACTATCCATTAGTTGTTTGGGTGATCGGAGAAGCTAACTGCCTTAAAAATATATTTACCGGTAGCACTTTTTAATTGTTACACCGTTTTGCTAACTGGACCGTTTATCTTTTTATTTCAGTTTTATTTGAGATAGAAAAGAATACGGAAATATTTTAAATATTCTACAGCTAACAAACAACGGTTGGCCAATAATAAATGAAATGAAATTATTGTTTCAAATATTGTTTTGATTTAAGAGTTTGACTGAGGGGATTATCAATTTTGCTCAGTACGTGCTCGTGTCACATCTGTCTATTACTCATCAATAAGTTGGGCATTTATATCCAATTAACTTGTAGAAGTGGCAAGTGGAGCGAAGACTGTCATGTATTCCTTCGAATGAATTTAACCTCTCCGCTTTCCTTTTTCTCAGGTGGCAGACTCTTTCCGCGACCGTCACAGGGTCAAGACGTAAATCAGTCGGAGGAGGGATTCGATGGCTTGGGCGCCGTGGGTGGTCGAGCAGGTGACGATGATCTCGCGGGTATAGCCGGTACAAGTGGATCGTCTACGGTTCTCGGCATGAAAGACGATGAAGGATTCGCCGAGGGCGATGGTGACGAGGACACGCAAGACAGCATCGTCGCCCCTCCGGCTACGGCTTCCACTTCAAAATCAAACGGCTTCAATCTACCGTCTCTGTTGGAATCCGACGATAGTGAACTCGAGGATTTTCTGGATGATATCTTGGAACGTGGCAAGAATACATTGAAGAAGAGCACGGTCTCTAAAATACCAACATCGGCTAGTTCTGGGTAAATTTTTTGTTCAAATTTTGTTATCTTTATTGTATATCGACATTGACTGACGCATTGTTGAAATTTCAGCAGCATTTCCCTAGCTATCGATGCAAGACTTGAGTACGGCGTTGAAACAGGCGTTGCAATTTCGCTGCGAAGACTTTCGACTCTCGGAGCTTATAATCTACCGCTCAGTATAAATGCGACTGTACAAGTAAGCCTAACCATCTTATAATTATTATACATTTATGTTCTCAGCCGATACATTTTTTTGTATTATCATAATTACATTTTTTTAGGTACCGACGGAAGCGAGCCGATCTGCGCAACCCTCGCCCAGGAACACCGGTTGGCCGGAAAGAAATCAAGATGTGTGGAACGCTTCCGATGCCCCGTCGGGTCTGTCGATGCTCACGCGATGCTTCGACAAAATATTTACCGATCTGTCGCTTCAGGTTCGTTCGCACGTCGAGTTGTATTCACACTTGATGTTTTATTCTCGAAACGTTCGTTTATTCGGCAATTATGACAATTTTTCCGTAGCAAAACTCGGGCACGAGCTTAGAACTGGTTCTACAATTATGGCTTACGTTGAACTTGGACGCAACGCTCGAGCAGACGAGTTCTACAACTCATTTCGATGCCTCCTTGACGCCAGTCATTCCTCTGAGCGCTGCAGCAATTTCCGGTTTGATATCAGCTCTGCTATGGTGCGTAGATAATGCTAGTTGCATTCGTGTAGTTTTCTTTTTTTTTGGTTTCATCATAGACCGAGTTTTCGTGAAATCTTTCTAGTTTTTCGTTGATATTTACAATGTCAAGATTCTCAAGAACTCGAAAAGTTCTCTGTGACGAATCTTACGGTCACAAATTTTGAACTGTCGAGCTAAATAATTCTTCATAATTACAGTAACGTTCCAGTATTTTTGATATCGAATCTATTCGAAATCGATAAAGCGGTTCATGATTACTCATTTTTTCATTGGACATCAATTTCTGGAATTTTTTTCAAGTGAAGATTCCTGGTAGAACCTTGCACATTGTGAAAACCATAATTGATCAACATACTTTCTTATAGCTATGCGAAAAGTGGAAAATAATTTGGAAGTAATGTGCAAAGTTCTACTTTGTGTTTTTTTGTTGTTGTTTCAAGCTGTCATTAACTGGCATTTTTGTAAACAGGCATCCCGGAGTCTCGTTGCGAGCATGGTGCCTCGCGTTGCAGACCCTAACATTGGCGAGCAACGAGCCGATGCCGAGCGATCATGTAGACCCGAGAATCAGTACACCGCTCGACGGCCTGTTAGGTGGAATGGCCAGTTGCGTTGTGAAAGATCGCAACATGGGTCCGATGTTCCTTCGTCTCCTATCCGGGAACGGCTTGAACGTCGAACCGCGTGACAAACAGTACATGATGGTAAGCTTCTTGAATGAACAAAATTCACCTTTAAGCTTAAATAGTTAATTTTGTGAACTTTTCGACTTCCATTTGTCTTTTTCTTTTTTTTTTCCCCACCACATCGCTTCAAAGTCAATCGCGACTGCAATATTATATCGCGTGGCCAGAACCTAAAGGGTGTCTTTGCTTTATAAGCAAATACGCATTGACGACATAGCTTTAGTTCACGAGACATTTGGTCCGGCATCGTCCCATGTAAACCGCCATAGAATGTCAAAAAGTGTTTCGGCTAAAGAAAAATGTATTTCTTGTCCTGTGTTGAAAAATCGTATTTAATAAATTTATCGATTGAATTATTAAAATTTTACGCAACAGGCTGGCCCGCGAGTTGTTCTCGCGCTACAGGACTTTCTGGTGAGACTCGAGATGCGTTGCGATGTGATAACGCCGGGTAGCTCGCTCGGAAATGCCTTAAAGGAGCTTCTCCTGTGGGTAGTTTACCAGCTGGTACAGCCAGGCGGTGCACTAGTGGCAAGACGAGGCCCTCTCGACGCTCAGTGCATTCTCATCACATCATTGATAAATCTAAACTTTACGAATACCGATCTGGGCACTGCGATGAGTATTTCCGAGTGCGTTGGTGTCTTAGTCTCGACGTACGTCCGAGGCGCTAGAGGTAAAGTTAACGAACTAATTGCTTCGAAATTATAAATTAACATCCTTGTCAGAATTATGACAAAGTCGCGTATCGGCTCAGATTAGAGTTGTGTATCAACGTATCAGTCCGTTAATAATAGCAATAAAATTACTGAACATTAATTATTCTTTTGTCATCGCAATTAGCTGGCGCACAGTGCGGCGGTATCGCCGATTCCTCGAATCAAACTGGCAATTTCGGTGGTTTGTTTTCCTGCGTTCTTGGCGGAGGAGCGAAACAAGGTCGACCGATGTCGTGGGATACGCTAGTCGTCGCTCTGATCAAGCTAGTTTGCAGACTCGTTCAAACACCTTTACCCAGTGTACATAACCAGAAATATCATATATTTATTAAATATAGAGTTAGCTATTTAAATCTCAATTTTACAATTCGTTGTAAATGAATTTACAGACGCGAGTACCGCGGAGCGACAGTTATGTTGACATGGAGCTCGGCGAAGCTGCTCAACGACCGGGAACGAGCAGCGGTGACGTTCAAGTTGAGTCAAATACATCGCAGACGGACGAGAGTAAAGTAGCGGAGCAACAGACGTCCATGAGGCAGCAGGGCGCGACACCGAAACTTCGACACCCTTGCGTCGCTGATACCGGTAAACCGCAGGATTATTTCACTGTATCAATCACTTATCGTTTGACCATGTCAGACGATATTGGTTTGTATAATATGACTTCCCTGGATTTCTTCAAGGCGTTTAATATTTCTAACAGAAACAGAGATCGATGAACTTCTTTTCCATTCACTGTTCTTAGCTTTTATACGAAATATCATATTAGACAGAAAAATTCTGAATTACAACTGTATCTCTCGCACTTATCGACACTTATTTAGTTTACCAAATTGCCTTAAGAGGATGCGAAACGTGTATAGATGCGAGAGAGATAGAAGTAATCTTCCTATATGAAATTTCTCCACCACGGATTGTCATTGGATAAACGAAAAAAAAAATGGTGCCCTTCAGTATTGTTAGACGGAGTGCACTACTCTTGGATTTTATCCGACAGATCAACCGTTGCGGAGAAATTTGGATTGCAGAGAAAGTCGATGTATCACATCTCCTTAAGATGAGGCCCGATATTGAAAGTTCATCTCAAAAAGATGCGAATTTGTTAAGACGAGCATCGTCTTAACCGAAACGACGTGCGTGGTTAATCGTGTCCGTTCCATTGCTATAAGAATTAATAAAATATTTTTTAAAATGATCTAAAAGCGATGAATACTGGATGTTTATTTTCATTTTAGTCTTGCAACACGAGCCTACGATGATGAGATTGCTCGGAGCTCTTGGCTACAGCACTGGTTTCTCACTGGCTATGCTCTTTGACGGCGAAGAACCTGAACTCCGTGATCCAGCCTCTATTCCCGACGCTACATTTGAGCTTCTGTCTACACTTATAAAAAAAGCTACAAGTCCAACACTCGTTCTCAATCCGCTATACCGTTATCTCGCTTCCTGTGAGTACGAGAACATTTCTTCCAGCATCTTTGTTTCGTCAGAGGCAATGCTCATTGATTTTAATATTAGTCGTTCATTAATTCTCTGCATCTTGAAAATTATTTATCAATTATGCGTTTGTTAATGAAACTTGAATCAATGCATGCCAAAGTCAACGCTGCTCAAGGGATTAAGGGGAGACTCAATACCAACACCTCAAAATCCTCAGATATTTTTAAAGACAGGATAGTGAAACTCACTGCATAAATGTGATGCGGACTAAGCTCCACAATCCCGACATTTTTTAGAAAATCTAAGTCCGAGATAAGTGTGTTGAACATTTTTAACTCTGTCTCCCTCGCACTTGCGGGTCACAATGGCGTTGCTCAATCGGCAATGAGCCTTCCCTCAAGTTTTTTATAAAAGCAACATTGGCTACTAGAATTTGTATTCAACAAGTGACCAGTTATAGTAATAAAACTTTTATTTATAATCAGCGTGTGGCCAAAGTGGACCGGACCGCCAATTAGGTGTGATGCAATTATCGGAACCGTTGCTCTGGTACATCCTGAAAGTTCTCGACAATGAGGTATCAGTTTCCGTTTTCACTGCAATGGGAGGTGTGAAAGTGCTTTGCGAGAATCTTGTAAATTCGAACAACGGAAGCCCAAGTGGTGGATTATCATCCCCGGGAGTAATAGCTCTGGTGATGCAGCATCTGTCGAACGCACCGAATCTTGCCGCCACGGCATCAACGAGTAGCAAAAAAACGGCGACGAGCCCCGACTCCTCCAAGGATAGTTTGTTAAACTTTGCCCCACTCGGCACTGTTTCGTGGGTGAAACCCATGGTCGAACCCGCAGATGTTCTGATACAAAGTGCCGCGCCTCACAGACGTGCCAGGACCGCCGCTTGGTCATACAACTTCTTTCCCGGTGAAGCCTGGGTCGATTTAACAATTACAATGCCCTGCGCGATTTTGCTAAAGGAAGTCGAGCTACAACCTCATCTATCCTCTCTCGCCAGTGAGTTCACGTCTCTTGATACTATCAATATTATTTATTTATTCATTTATTCAACTGTTATCTAATTTGCTGCAAATCCATCGTCCAGCTTGCCCGTCCGCCGTGGCGTTGGAAATTTCGCGAGAGAGCAATTCGGATTTGACTCCCGTTTGTCCGCCGATGCCTACAGCGGGTCTCACGTCTATACATCTGACCCTGGCGCAGCCCGAAGTCGCAACCTCGGTTCTCGTGCGTCTCTATAAACCCCGAGACTGCACGAACATCAGTTTGAGTCAGATAAGGATACTCGGTACTACAGCCTTCGGTGAAATCAAAACGCACAACGAGACTATCGATGAAGAGCAGCTCACGAAGACGAGGTATATAATCCTTTGACTTTTTTACACCTCCATATTAAATTGGATTGTTACGTTAACGAAATTTATTATTTCAGTTTTGGTTGGTTGAGATTGGTACATCAGTGCCTTTCCGTCAGCACGCTATCCAGCTATCTCGCTCGAGACGTTCTCAACTCCGCAGCCTCCGTTGGAGGCCTCATCGAAGCCTGCTGCAGTCTTTTGCTCCTTCGTCCGCGATCTCTTTACACGCCGAATCTCGAGAGAGTACTTCTTCAATTGGGTTTGCACTCCCGTGAACTCGGTCTTCAACTCATCAATTTACTACTGAATAATCGATGCACGCCACTGTTCCAAGGTATATCCTCGAAATTAAATTACAGTAAATATGCTGTAAGGGCGCGTTTTTCAAGTATGCGTAGCTGCGTTTTTTACGAGAATCAACCACCAATAATATAAATTTTATTTCACATATTAACAAGTATAGACAAACTTTCGGTTATTAAGATTCTACTTTATTAATCTCACTATTTCATTAAAAAACAAATGCAGTGAAGAGTTACGTGGGCATTTGAAAAAGCGCGCATTCACAGAGTGGCTACTGTACGAAGAAAATCCGGAAAAGCGTAATTTCTAAAAACTTATAACTTGGTAAATCGCGAAGTGTTTTCATTGTCAGCTCTATAAATTTTTCATGAAATTTGAAGAAAAAAATCTCCTTGTGTTACTAAACGATAATTTCTGATTTTATTATCCTGCAGGCACGTCAACCAGCCGAAAATCGTCGACGGTTCAACTGGTCGTAGAACTTTTGCAACAGCTATGCTCTGCCCAAGATGGGAATACAGAAGCTCGAATATCAGCTGTTCTATCGTGGCTCAGAACCGCGGCGACGACTGCTGTAACGCGAACCCCTAACAACACTCCGAACGTTGTTTGTCCACCTGCGGTATACGTACATTGCGTTGCATCGATAGTTTGGAAGGCGCATGAACAACAGGGACTGACGTACAATTTGGAAGCGTTACTGCCCGATGAACTATTCAAGTAAAAATTCTTTGCTTCTTTTCAATTTATTTATATTTTCATTTTATCGATTTACGAAAATTTTCAAATTTTTATTATCACAGTGGAAGCTTTATTTTCGTCAACTTAATTTTTTTTTTCCATTATTTCTTGATTTCAATGCCAATGTTGTCAAAATATTCCCAAACCGAAAAATCATTTTGTTTTTAAATGTACGCGCGCGTGTGACGACTGTACCAAATATCAAACTCGAGAATTGTTTGGAGTTATAAAGCTGTAATTTGACACACATTGTTGAGCAACAAATGACCTTAGTTAATGGTGATTTTGGTTGAAATTGTAACGAATGTTCAGTTTTTGAACTCGTTCAGGTCTCGAGATATTGAGATGAAACTTTTTATACAATTAACGTAGTGATCAATGTTCTTTGCTATTGCATTTGAAGAAAATCGATTAAAGGGTTATCATTTTATGATATCATGGTTTTAAAAACAAATAGCGTAAACCGACCAACGTATTTACCACTTTTTACAATGTTTTATTTATGAGAATGCCAAAATTGATAAACATACTTTGCATCTTTGTTTTTTTTCTTTTTTTTTTCTTCTGTGGATTGAAAAAAAGATGTGACAGCCTCGGGCGTCATTTGTTGTCTCATTTACACGAAAACAATAATGAATGTCACTTTGTGTTTACTGTAAACATTCTATTTAGGTTTTTTCGTCTTACTTACGTGATTTTCTGTGCAGCGGTCCAACAAGTACATTTTCTAGGTTTAAAAATTGACGACTAACCGACTCGTTTATTTATTTTTTGTATCAGCGCTTTGTACGAGTGGACTGTAACGTTGGGAACGTACACAGCGTTGAAGCTGGCGATTGACTCGACTCTCTGCGCCTTGTGTTACGTGAGACCTTCGTTGTTTCCGTTACTGCTACAGAAAGTACGAATATTAGTTCCAAATCTGGCGACGGATCGGTCAGCGTCGATATCGGATGATCGAAAGGAAAGCGGGGGACAGACGGACGATCGAAAGAGCGAAACCGACTCTGAAGAGTGGTACTGCCGACTGATACTGCCGGAGCATAGGCGATTGCAACTCACCGAGGGTCAGCTGTTGACCGTTGCCGCTTCGGCGAGATCTCCACCTGGAATTCAACAGTTGATCGATTCCGGTTTGCCCAGTTTATTGTCTGCAACCATCACAGGTAAGAATTTTTCTTTCATTTACATCTGAAGATATTTTTATCGACTAAAATAATAATATTTTGTCAATTTATTTATCACGCAGAATTCTGCACACTTGAAAAATCGAAACAACACTGCGGTATAGCAACAGGAGATGAGAAATCACCCAGTACCACCAATACCAGCATGACGGATAGCGATAAGGCCGGAGAAACCGCTCAACAAACACGTAACAATGATGGTAAGTTTTTTTTTTTATCAAGGTAAGTAATATTTATTTACATATTTTAGTATTTTGAAAGATGAAACAATTATTTATTTGTATCAGTACTCAATTTATCAGAAATTTCAGAGTCCCACGCAAAGGGAACAAATATAATTTAGAACAATACAAATCATATTATTGACGCGATCGAAGATACAATTGTATTCGCTATGTGCATGGGGGCGAAAAGTGATGATAACTGATTGTCAGTGATGACGGTTGCAACTCTATCAACAAGCAAAGTTAAAGCCATTATCGTAACTACTTTTTTGGTTAGAAAAAAAAAAGGAAGTTTTGGGTAAACTTTCTGTACTCGTTATATTATGTGAAAACATATCCGGTAGGTCTTTTATCACGCCGAATATTTGTTTTGAACTTTCATTAGGATGATAACGCCTTTTGGTGCTACTTTTTGCAAATTTACTAAATTTTCAATAGGAACGTAATATTTTTGGCGAAAAGGTCCCGATAAAGATGTTTCACATTAAAAACATTCAGTTCCCGCATTGATATATTTCCCCTGAAATCTTAACAAAAAAAAAACGTATTATTTTCTAGTTTTATCCCTTTTCCACTATTCGTATTAAGATTTATATAAAAATTGTGAGGTAACGTAATGCGCTTTATAATCGATCAAAAACCCTAAAAACAAGAATGCACACATTTTTATATTTCAAGTTTAAACGAATATGATTATATTACACAAAATCTTAACATTTTTAGGTGGTCTGTGTATGACCGAACCAGACAGCATAGCTATAGTCCTGGACTTTTTGTCACTGATATGCTCTGAGGGAAGAATGCGCGACTGGCTAGGCAAGGAAGGTCGAGATTTCTGGTTACCACTGGTCTCACTGCTCAGCAATCGTCCAATCGAAAATCCAGCGGTATTCTCACCCAGGTGAGATCGCAAATCGTCAACCGTTGAATAACAGTTTTTTAATATAAAATAAAACAAAATGTATCCAGTCACGTAACGAAAATTAGATGTTTCAGGACGAACGTTTCGTACGCCAATTTAGAGAGTGCTATGATCAAATTCCTGTTTCGTTGCTGCTGGTGTCATCCTAACAACCAGAAATTGCTCGCAGAACTTTTGACAGACGTAATTTTACAGCAGAGAACTTCACCGAGTGAGTTAACACGGACATAAAGAAAGAAATAAGTTGTAGCTTTTATTATTCACATTCGGGAAGATCCACTAGGAAAATAAGTATAAGTGAACATATTCATTCTTCAATGAAATATATAGAAAAATATATCCATAATATATTTTTAAAAGATATATTTAAGCCTGCAGGGGGCGAGAGCACCGATTTCAATAATTCAATCAATAAAAAATTCAAAAATCTATAAATCAATAAAAAATACGAGTTTTAAATATTTTTTTTTTTTAATTGATAAAATAAGTGTCAAAAATCCCATACGCTTGATTGTTTATAACGATGTTCTGATCGTGTAAAAAAAAATCTGCAGTTTCGAGTATAACAAATTGTAGGTGATGCATTTTCTTTTTTTTTTTTTTTTTTTTTTTTTTATAAATGAATGTTATATTTTATTATAATTGGAACTGAGGATTTTTTTTAATGATCAGAACACCGTTAAGATTAATCAATCGCATTTGATTATTTTTTATCAATAAAAAAAATGCTCTCTATACTAAAATTGGAGCCCCCTCTCCCGAGGTATATTTTACTTACAAAAAAAAATTTTTAACCTTTCAATGCGAATATATAATAAATATTTTGGCATAAACTTTTGTTCCCTGCGTCAAAGAGTACACGAATAAGAAGTAATAACGGTTATGTTCGTTCGTTCGTAGATGTGCGATATCTTCACGGAATATCGGGTTTCACGAGACGATTGATTTTGCAATTGTTGCTGGAGGGTGAGAAGGTACTGGTTTCGGTAACGTCCGAGGCTCCGATGACTGCGACGAACAGCATAGGCAGTCACAATACACCATCGATGCCGCCTCATCCGGCACATCCGCTCGGTCATTATCACCAGTTGCTTTACATGTCGACGCAGTCAACGGTGGCGGATATACTGCAACAGGTGTCCGGTAAGTCGAAGAAAAATTAGAGACAATTATTTGCAGTCCACATGGAAGGGGGATAAAGATATCGGGAAATAAATAAAAATGTCCGCGAGGCAACCCTCTGCCAATGCGTTTGACAAGTGTTCGGGGAAGGGGTAAGGGGACTAGTTTGTTTAATAAAAAAAAAATGTATAACAAAAATTTTAAAGAAAAAGTAAAGAAGAAAATACAACTAAGATATCGTCCAATGATTGACGCGGGGGAACGGAAAATGGTTAAATGACAGTAACAGATTACCTCCGTGGTAATATACAGGTACTTGGCTCCTTTTGCGACTCTCTAATACCGGTAAAGGGAGTAAAACTAATACGAGCGGCACGGCGAGTGGTCGACGAGAGATATGGGAAACGGGAACGGCATTGATGGTGGACACACTGAGCGTAGCAGCCGGAAACACAGCAAAGGATAAACGTGCTAAGGAAGCTTCGAATAGATACCAGGCTCGGGGGCCACCCATAAGAAAATCCCGTATGAACTTGGGTACGACAACAATCATCAAACTCCTTCAAAATATTCTTTCTCCGGGTTTAAATACGATTTCGTCGCTAGCGGACGTGACGATTGTGCCCTATCTATTACCCATTTCATACGTTCGATCAGGCAGCGTTCGTTGATGCGTCAGAGCTCCTTTAAAATCGACGTATTCATCCAAAATCTACATCACTCGATGACATGTTACTCTTTTTTTTTTTTTCTCTTGTCGTAGACGGCTCCCCGAGTACATCGAAGGGGACGAATAATGCTCAGAGTAATTCGGCGAATTCTGGAAATCAACAGTATTTGGTACATTCGTCACCGCCGAACACTCCTCTGCCGTCGCAACTTACGATTGCGCAACTCTTGGCTATCGCGGAGGACAATGGAGTCTCGTTGTCTAATCCTTGCCTCCATCTCATTCTGAAGGAACACAACAAAGACTCGAAAGGTCAGTGATAAGTTGCATAAGATTTGCTCGATACTTGAATCAAAGTGACGAGATATTTTTCACGAATACGCTTTTTTTTTTTACCGAAAAAGAAAAGATATTTATTTTAAATTAATTGGTGGACTTGTCCCTGTTAATTGCTTTTGGGGTAGCAGTAAAAGTATTCCTGTAGGATTAATATAACATGTTTGAGGAGTTGTAATAATTTTAAGTATTAATTAAGTGAGTATGTAATAATTATAACACAATGTTTCCCACCTCCCGATTAACAGAAGAAGCTCCAAAGTTGAACGACAGCGAGTTACTGAACTACAGAAGCATCGAGAGCGCCCTAGGCGTATTCAGCGCTGGTGGTGGTCTGGCAGTGCTAGCGAAGCATTTGCCTCTGGTATACCCGGACGCCGGACGACCGCCACCGTTCATGGAGAAGTCCCCGTCATCGGAGCAGCCCGACGCCGATTGGGTGAAAGTCGAGGTAAACGACGACACTTACGTGGCTCTGGAGGAGACGGGTATGTCGAATTCGCCTCGTGCAACACCACCCTCGCCTCACGTGCCTCTTCACTCGTTGGCGGCGTTCGGTCTCTTCCTTCGACTGCCCGGTTACGCCGAAGTTTTGCTCAGAGACCGCAAGCAAGCGCAGTGCCTGTTGCGTTTGGCCCTGGGTGTAACCGACGATGGCGAAGGCGGCGATGTTCTCAACTCGCCCCTCGCCAATTCCCTTCCGACACTGCCGTTTCAAGTTCTCAAACAGCTGCTCGAGGCAACGCCACCGACAACGGACGATGGACTGCTCCTCAGACGAACGACCATCGAGGTCGGTGCCGTTCTACTATTGCTCAATTGCCTCGCGATATTCACCCATCAGACGGGACACAACGAGGGCTCCGATCAGAGGATGGGCCAGGCGGGAGTTCGCACCGATGACAAGTCCCGTCTCTACTGGGCCAAAGGAACGGGATTCGGCACCGGCTCGACGCAACAGTCCTGGAACGTCGAGCAGGCTCTTTTGCGTCAGCGCTCCGAGGAAGAGCACGTGACCGTGTTGCTTCAGGTACTCGCGAGTTACGTAGGGCCCGGTGGTCAACCTCAACGAGATTTGCCAGCGCCGTTTGCCGACCTTCTAGCACGGTCTTGCCTCCTACCCGCGCTCTCGTCTTATCTCAGAAATGATTCCGTACTCGACATGGCTCGACATATACCTCTCTATCGCGCGATTCTGCAACTGCTAAGAGCAATGGCTCTCTCCAGCCAACTCGCGCCGCTTCTACTTCCCCGGGGAGGAAGATCGAACGACGCGTCTATCGTATCGCTTCTGTACACTATGAGAATCTGTGTCGATGCTTATGTTTATAAAATTAATCGCACGCGAGGCAACAAGTCGAAGAACGTGACAAAATACCCCGAGGATACCGAACAGGACGAGGGTCTCGCGACTCTCATACCCGACATACAAGACAGTGCTACGATCGTGCAAAATGCGACCTCGAGACTCAACGTTATCGGCGAAGAACTCGCAGGACCGAGTCCCACCGGACCCGATCTTCCTCTGCGCTCCGTCGAGCAACGTTATCTCGAGGTCATGAAGAAACTGCAGTTTGGTAAGTTGATCGATACAAATTTTCTATGAACTTGAGGTCATTTTTTAAAATTATTTTCATTTATCTTTACGAATTTTACGCTCCGCAGATACCTTTGAAATCATAGCCGACAATACGGAAGGCGGTGGCTACAAGTTCGCGGTTTCATATCATTTTGAATCGAATATGAGAACCGCCGGCGACAGGAGCCATCCTGCGAGAGTTAAAAGACTCGCTCAGGAAGCCGTAACACTTTCTCACGCTCTGCCCCTCTCCTACAGCAGCAGTGTCTTCGTTAGATGCGATTCCGACAGACTCGACATCATGAAGGTATTTAAACTTAAACTCGGTATAGAACTACGATACAAAAAATGCTACAAAGTAGAACCTTGCATGTTACTTTATCATTATTGTCCACCTTACACAATTACACTTATGTGAGGAAGTATTTTGATTGATTTTGGCTTTCCCATAGAGAAAGTTTTATAATCATTTCAAGTGCAAATAATAATGAGGAAGCGATGTGCAAGGTTTGACTTTGCGTGCTCGTTTAAATTCTGCATACACTAACTCTTACTTGCTTCAAATCTGTAAAAGTTAGCGAGTGATGAACCATTTTTCAAAACTGGCAAATTTCATCATTTTTTACATCCATTGTTAATCCAAGGCCAATTAAGCTTGTTCGTAATTACAGTGTGTAGAAAGTTTCAGATCGGTAACATGAATTGCTAACATCAGTTGATGTATTCACGTCGTTCTTAATTTGGAAAAAAAAATATATATTTCCCCAAAGTTTCATTAATCTCATTGATTTTAATTCATTTCTTTGTTATATGGAGTAACTGCTTCGCATTATTAACAAAGTTTAGAGCGATCGTTCAAGCTATTTTCGAGTTGTAGGAGTTAAATTTTTTCTACGATGAATGCGAAATGAAAAATTATCGTAATTTTTAAAACCACTCCTTTTTGCTGAAATAAAAAAAGCGATCATCATTGGTTTAAATTTTGATTTTACACAAATTTTCTGGCAGATCGGTGGAAAACCATTCCAGTTATTGCGTTCACCGATTTTTGTGAAAAAATAAAAAAAATCTTGTAATATTTTAATAATATTTCAATTGTCTTAGCGAATGTAACAAAAATTACTTCGAATACAGACCAATTTGTGTTTTACTTAGGTGGAAAGTTTCAGTACGATACGTTAAGCCGTTCTTGAATTATAAGCGTTTTACATTCGAAACCCTTGGCACCTACACGCGCACACGGACACAAACGTCAGACGTTTTTTTTTTCAAACCACTTTTCTAAACACTTTTGACAATTTTAAGTATGCTAAGAAAAAATTGTATGAAAACAAAGTTTTCTCTTAGAGGAAGCAACATACGTTATAAAGATTCAAATCGCACAGAGCATCAGTTCGGCTGTAAACATTTTTTGCTTGAAAGTTGAGAAATAGTGATGGACTAGTATTTTCGCTCTTAGGTGCTGATAACCGGACCAGCGGAGACGCCGTACGCAAACGGTTGCTTTGAGTTCGACGTATACTTTCCACCGGAATATCCGAACACTCCGATGATGATAAATCTCGAGACAACTGGTCGACGCACAGTTCGTTTTAATCCGAATCTCTACAACGACGGTAAAGTCTGCCTCAGCGTATTAAATACGTGGCACGGCAGACCAGAGGAGAAATGGAACGCCCATACGAGTAGTTTTCTGCAGGTAATTGTTCAATTAACCGATATAATTCTAAGGATAATATAATACAATTAACTAAGCTTTGTTTCTTCTTCTTCTTCTTCTTCTCGGAATCTCCAAATAGGTTTTAGTATCGATACAATCGTTGATTCTGGTACCTGAACCGTACTTCAACGAACCAGGCTATGAGAGATCGCGGGGCACGCCAACCGGAGCTCAATCTAGTCAAGAGTACAACGCCAATATTTGCCAGGCGACTGTAAAATGGGCAATGCTCGACCAAATAAAAAATCCATGCCCCTGTTTTAAGGAGGTAAGACAAATGCGTGTCAGCAAAAATTTTTACTCACTTTTATATATCCACAAATGTTACCTATTGTCGTAATGCGCATGTTTCGCAGGTAATACACACTCACTTCTGGATAAAGCGACATGAAATCATAGCACAACTGCAGGGTTGGATTATAGAGATGGACATGCACGGATCGGACCGCCGATCCTCCCGAAATATCTCCCTCAATGCTATGGCTCTGAGAGTAAGTTTATTTTTGTTTGACGCTAAATTAGCAAGAAATACAAATGTTATACACATATTTTAGTACGAGTAATTAATTAAAATATTTATTATAACAATGAATAGAAAGAAAATGTGGAAACTATATTTCATAGAAGTTCGATACCGACAGCTCACCTTAAAATTATCAACACATTTTTTCCGAATATACATTTTTGTAGGAATTTGTAGGAATATGGGACGAGCCCCATAAGTCGGACATTTATCAGAAAATGTGGATCCGAGAAAAATGTGTTGGAAATATTTAGTTCTGTCTCTCTCTCGCACTTGCGGAATCTTCGATATTCGCGGAGAAAATTGATACATTCGATGACATTTTGAAGACCAAGGTCTTTGTCGTATTCGATAAAATAAATTTCATTGACAGTCAACGTTTCTAATTTCACGAATTCGTCAATGAATTATTATTATTATTGTTGTTGTTGTTGTTGTTGTTGTTGTTGTTTAGTATAATTATTGAACCAACAAGAAGACAATATCAATGTATTCCATTCGCGTTACAGAGACACTACAGGTTACTGAGAGATGAGCTTAATAAACTGCCAACGCCCGAGGGTCTTGAAGATCTCGTGGAGCCTCTGCCTTCGCCCTTATCGCCAATAGAATTGTCAGGAATATCTGGCACCCCGAGTACACCGCCATCGATCGCTGTGTCAACGGCAACGTTAGTGAGCATCGGTTCCCCGTCGAGTAGCGTAGTACAACCGACGAGTAATGCAAGTGCCAGCAATCACGTGCATCATGACATCGACACTGACGTCGAGATGGAGAAAATGGTCTCGAAAGTTTGTGAATAGCTAATGGGTGTTAATAGGGATTGTTGGACATTTTAAAAAGTCTATTGTTAGTGTTACGATGAACAATGACTGAACATAACGAGCAAAGGAGGAAAGATTGTGCAGAGATGATGATGAAAAAGCGTAAACGACGATTCAAACTGACGAGCTACTAAGAGCGACGAGTGACCTCGGTTGGGGAACCGAGAGATGTGATTATACAGCGTGAATTTCTTTGTTTTTCGTTTTTTTTTTTTCTTCTTTTCTTTTTCTTATAGATAGATTACCACGGGAGAAAAATAGTGTGAGAAGAACGGAGATGGGATTGGGGTAGAAGGCGCGCGAATGACCGACTCTATATTATTACTACTGGTTTATTCGTCACCAAAGTAGTATAATAATGAAGAAAAAATAAAAATAAAAATACAAATACAAATAAATAAAACTATTTAAAAAACACAAATATTGGGTGAATGGAGTTGCCGTGCGTTATAGGAACTTTGCTGCTTCTGCTGCTGCTATACTATATGTACACTGCATTCTACTCTGTACTACTATAAGTACCGATTGTAAGCCCATATTTATTATACATGTTCCTCGTTTGTCTTGCTGGTACCCCACCCACATGCAATGCGACTGAGTTATTGACAAGATATAAAAGAGAGTGCGCGCGCAAACGACGAGAAAAAGAGATGAAGTGAGAGAGAGAGAGAGAGAGAGAGAGAGAGAGAGAGAGAAACATATTACTTTCGATTAAACGAGGCAGGTAACTCTGTTACGTAGAAGAAAAAAAATTACTCGAGTTGTTCCTCCTCCCTCGTGTCGGGAAAATCTCGTGATATGAAACGCACGATCGTACTACCATGAAAAAAAAAAAAAAAAAAAAAAAGCAAACAACAACAACAAACAAACAGACACTATTCGTAAATGTAATGACTAATTAGCACACAGTAATTTCATATGAATTGATCGTACAAACTAATAAAATTACTTTGTTTTGAATTGTTATTTACATTCATCAGCCCCGCCCACTCATAAGCCTCGTCGCGATGTAAAAAAATTATTTAAAAAAAAAAAAAAGAACAAAATACAAGAAAACGAAAAAAAACATCTGAAAGTATCGCATTTGCGGATTTCCATTGAATCAGACACATTTACGTAAATAAGCATCATGCGTTACTGCTCAATTGTAGCGATACAGCGGTAATTCATTTTCAATTGTATCGAAAAGCGTGATAATGGAAGAATGGAAATATCGCGCGTGTTATACCTGTAGAATTTAGTGTCTCGAGTTTACGTATGATATAAGAGAAATAATAATAAATACTGTAATACGTTCGAAGGTGTCTTGCGTTACGAATATCGACGATTACGGGCAACGTCTTGCACGATGACAAATACGTTTTTCTTTTAAGATTACGATTGTTAAAAGAAAACGATAAAAAGAAATTTTATTCTTTGCCTCTAATGCACTCAATGTATTCGCTCAAATTGATTTATCTTCGTTTTTGCATTTACGTTATTTTTAACATATTGTACGGAACAAATGTACAATTTGTATCTTACTGCGATTTTATTATTATCTTCAGAGGCGTGAATTTTCTTTTTTCTTTTTTCTCTTTCTTTTGTTATTCGACTGCATGACGCTTTTTTGTATTAATAAGACAGAAGAAAAAAAAAAAAATGTTTCTCATTTGACCTACCATTTAATTCTGAATAAATGCGTTCGATGTAGATAGGGCAGAGACAGCTGTAGTACGTGCTGAGCCGATTGTAAACAAAAGAAAGAAAAAGTCAAAAACACGCAATCACTGATCGTTCAATGTAAATAATCGTCAATAAGTACTCGTATTACGCGTATATGTTTGTAATTCTTAGATAGCGACAACAACATAAATGCTATGAGGTATTTATATATATCGATGAACCCAACCACGCGACCCTTTAAAGCATGCTGTGTCTCTTTAACGTGACTGATATGTGAAAGCACGTAATTTATGCATGGGAAAGAGAAAATGTTGATAGTTATTTATAATAAACGATTATTACCACGCATAAGACAAAGAATTAAGTAACATTTAAACATTCCCTCAGTTTTGTATGTTACTTTTTTTTTTCTTCATCTTACGATCGACAGATGTGGAAAAAAGCTCCCTGGGGATTTTTTTTTTTGCCTCAGAGGCAATTTCTATTATGCCAGGTGAAATGATACACGACGAAAATAAGAAAATTTTCGCCATTTTGCTTAATCCGCGTGCGAGTAAGAACGTACCATTGGCGCTTTGGGAGCGAGAGAGGTAACTTTCGCGTGTATCATCTGGCCTTAAGACGATGTGACACACGTATGAGAGGGATGTGACACATGTGCGAGGGTGAAACGAAATATTTGTAAGTGCGAGGGAGATAGTGGTAAATGGGGTTTCATGGCGAAATGAGATATAAATAGATGATGTGTGCAAGTGTTGAGTGTTTCTCCTCGCGTTAACATGACTTTACATACATTTGGAAAATGTTATCGATAACAGAAACTGTAATGAAATTTATTCTGAGCCGGTTAATATTTTGGATTAAATAAAATTTGGTTTCACTTCGTCAAACTATACTTTGTAGTGGAACCGAATTTTGCTTTTGTTCCTAAACATCAATTGTCTGTAGATTGGATTACAATTTCTGTTATCGATTGCCGGTTTTTAAAAGTGTGTCACATAATTTTAAGGGGAGAAAAAATATATTTTTTCGCATCTGTCTCCTATGGTGCTTCCTCACTCGCAATCAAGCGATCTTCGGACGTATTTAGCTTCCTCTTAAGGGTTGGTTAAAGTGTAATCAGTGTGCAGCAGATATCCCAGACCGTTCACCTTTTCGGATCATCTCTTGGCACATTTAAAATCTTTAAAAGACAATTGTGTCTTTCAAGACGTACAATTGTGTCGAGAATTTTGATCCTCTATCTTTGTTACTTTCAGGACTTATTTTGACAATATATAACTTTTGACAGAATAATTACTGACGTGCCCTACTCGAAATGAAATAATAGCAAAGAAAATGTTTCTTAAGTAATAAGAAAACATTGTTTACAGAATTGCATTTTAACTAAAGAAAAAATATTAAAACATTTTGGTTTCGGATAATTTTTTAAAATCTTTGGAATCGATATTGATCCAAATAGCCGGGACGTCCCAAATTGTTAGTTGTATTCTAGTGTCAGCTGGATCGGACCTTTGTCAGTTCTGATGCGTTTTTTCGTGACATTTTATCGATATAACGCGACTGGTTACCCTCGGACAATCGTGAATATCGAAAATAAATCTCGTCGACGTGGAGCTTCTGTGTAACGCGTGTCGAAGTAGTTACAAAAAAAAAGACTTCAAAGTAGAACGTTGAACAATTTTTTTTTCAAAGGTTTCCACTATTCACAAAGCTATTTATATGAGAAAGTATGTCGATTGATTTTGCATTTTTTATAGAGAAAGGTAGAAAATATTGAAAAAGCAATATCCAACATTCCACTTTGCACGCATGTTCGGTGTAACTCGTATGACGCGGTAGTTACAAAAAAAAAAATTGCAAAGTAGAACGTTGGACATAACTTTCTCAATGCTTTCGATTTTTTACAAAACCACTTTTACGAAAACGTATATTGATCGATTTTGACTTTCTCATAGAAGAAACTTTGTAAAAGATAGAAAATAGTAAGAAAGCAATGTTCAACGTTGTACTTTCCACGTATGTTTAAATATTGTTTTCAGTGACTTTTAAAAAGTTAGCTACGAAATATTTAAAAAAAAAAAAAAGGCAAATTTTATAACTTTTGATGCCCAATGTCAATTCTAGACAAACTTCATACAACCCAATCTGGGTAACTTGTCGAGAAAGTTTCAGTTCGTTAACTTATAATTTATCTCTGCTGTTCTATTTACATTTGAACATTTTAGTGAAAAAAAAATAAATTATTTCACTAATAAAAGATTTGTCACTTTGTTAATTAAAATTTATTTCAACGCGATTATTCGAGTAATGACAGAGTTCACTCGCGTGTTTAATTTTCTGCTGGTTAATCCAAAATTTTCTCCCTCGTTACAAAAGTTAGAGATTCAATGTAATAATAATACATTTTTTTTTAATTGTCCAGTTTTTAAACTCTGTCGATTTTTGCTGAAATTCAATGGCAACTAACCACAATCGTAATAACCATTTGTGTAAAAAGTTTCCGTTCGATAGTCCGAACCTTCCACAAATTGACATAATTACGTTTAGCAATAATTACGTCGTTCTACATTTATTAAAAGAGAATTTATCTAACGTTTCGGTAATCTTATCAATATTGATTAAATTTACCACGAGGAACAAGCAATTTACAATGATAAAGAGATAATGACTGCTTCAAATGCTTGGAAAATTGTGATTCGATACTTTAAGCCGTTCTGGAGTTGTAAGATATTAATTTTTCTATGAGGAATTGAAATGAAAAAGTATCGTAACTTTTGAACCACTCGATAGATTTTTCTCAAATTCAATATCGATAATCTATGATTTTTAATTCATTTTTACACAAAGTTTCAATCCGATCGGTTGAAAAATATTTAAGTTTTCGCGTTTACCGTTATTTTTCAAGAAATATACGATTTTATGGAATTACAGTTGTCTTAACGATTGTAACGAAAGTCACGATAGACGAAGGGCAATGTGTGTTTTACTTGTGATGACCCGACGGAGAATTTGGGGAAGCGTGTAGAACGGTAGTGACGATGTTCTGCCGATGTATCGAAGAGAGATAATATATGATGATCACCGGAAATCGAACCCGGATTGTTCTGAGTACTGAGTAAGAGTGCTAACCACTGCGATGATGTCACCTACATATTCCTCTTATTCGAATTGTCTACTTATATGCAAGGCAGACATCGTTACATATTTAAGTGCAAAAGTTTAGGACGATCAGTCAAGCTGTTCTTGAGTTATAATTGTTTGGCAAACACATAGACAAACACTCGCGCGCGACTGATATATTTTCTAAACCGCTTTTCTGAATATTTCAGATAATTTAAATTATCTTGATACAGGTATAGAAATGTTTTTGAAGAAATGACAATAAACCGAAGGAAATAAAAATGGTAGCAGCCCAGCTAAACAATAATTTGCTGGTATTACGTAGAATACAGTGGAATACGTCGACACGGGGCGACGATCTTTACGAGAAAAGTTTGGATGCAAATTGGGATGAAGCGAATCGCCACAAAATGTGATTGTTGCTGGGTAGAGCTCTTTCGTAGAAAGGGCAAAGTATGATAAACCTATTCAAAGTTGGAGCGTGGGTGTCTCGTTAATGCTGGCCGTGTTGCCGCTGTTTTCCATCCCTCTCAACACAGTTTTGCGACCAACCCCACCGTTGTATTATCTTTCTCGTGTAGGCTCTTGCTGTGAAAATGTCCTGTGGGAATGAGAGCTAGTAAAGCTAAATTATGACGCGCAAGAGTCCTCGAGAGCCGGTAAAATTTCGCCCCGGTAATTGCCGAGTGTATCGTTGCGTCTGGCCAATTACCGGCGTAACTACTGCGCATACACGTCTGAGTAGTGCAAGCCAGTATGGGGTCAGACGTTCGATGCAAAATCATATTACGCATCGGGTTAAGTAACGTTAATCGTAGATTAACTATGCTCGGTACGACGAAACATCTTTCTTTCTTAGTCTAAAAATGTATTTAACATTAATTATTTTATTAAAGTGATCGACAATGTTTTATCGACATCGTTTTTTGTAATTTTGTACTTGTAAATATGAATGATATTTTTCATTTAGAATCAATAGACGCGGTACCTTCTCGAGACAAGTACGTTTACTATCTATCTTATCGACTGACCAACGAGCACGATAAGTGTTACTTGAGCCAGTTTATTTTAGCAACATTTCGAACGATTGATTTATACACTCGATACAATTTACACTGTTAAATTAATATATTTATTTCGATAGATGTCACGCAAGCGTATATAAGTTAACCAACACTAATTGATTGACTCGACGAATTGTAATTAATTTACTTCCAGCATATTCAAAAAACTGTGAGTTACTAGTTGCACCCGATCATAATTTCTTCTTGAGTAATGTTAAAAAATGCAGTTACGTACACTGTAACTCGCTTTTAAATATTATAATTAATATTGTTATCCCAATTTTTAGATCTACCCCTACGATTAATACGAAACTCTCCATACTCGTTCGTATGAGTATAACGCGATGGTTGAATATAGTGTAGAGAGAGTTACGCGTGAATTGGTGAATAATGACCACGCGTTACGCAGCATCACGTACTCACATAATGAATCCTTTACCGAAACGAGACTCCAGTATTCCGAGCTCGTTTCAGAGGATAAGGAGACCGAAGAGAAACGACCCTGATAATTAATAACGTATATTCCACGTATATGGTACACTGCTATTGCTCCTGCTCCTTCTGCTGCTGCTGCTACTACTACTGCTATGGCTGATACTACTATATGTGAAAGCTCTTGCGAGACTATTGTTCCGTGTTACCGTTGAGAGAAGCTATACTGAAAAGTTTACAGAGGATCACGTACAACCCTCGTTAGCTTTGTAATCGAACTCAACTGGTCAATGGGGATGATTAGCTTTGATGCTGTGTAGTACCTACTGCATCACAGTGTATTGCGAGTCTGAACTCTACGATGAATACACATTGAATACGAGGAGACGGTTCATCGATTGATATACATATCGATTTCAAAGTGGTAAACTCGAATTTCATGATGCTCGATGCCGATTAATTCTGTAGAATTGGATATCGCTCACTGTCTACCGAACCTTCAATCGTGCACTCGACAAAATCCTGAAATATGTCGGTAAGCTGTCACTTACAAGGGGAAAATTAATTTGAAATAAAACGCGACCAGTTCAGTATAAAGTAAATGTCCATATTCTTGACCCATATAAGGCCGACTCAACGTGGTATCGCTTTTTACTGTCGTGACAAGAGTAAATTGGGCTATTATTTATACAGCTTTGTATGTTATTATCATTACTATTTCAAAATATCGTTGATTCGATCCAATCCTTCAATTATTTTTATAGATAAAAGGAAGTAATGCACACTCGTCAGAATTCCCTCTACCGATCGTCGTAAATATTTTCTACTGCATGCAGAACGGAGATTCTAATTAATTAATGAGTACCATAAATGATAATAGACAGTGAGGAAACAAATTTAATCTTTATTGGACTTGCTAACTCTAAACAATTAAATAAGAAATCGATTATTACTATGTTTAAAGATTGTTTAATAGTAGACAGTGAGCTAACGTTTACTTCCAGCAATAGGGACAAGCAGGCGTTTGATGTCCCCGATCGCCGACCATAAAACTTTTAAAAGAAATCATGATTCCAGAGAAACCATGATTTTAATATCCGTAAGTCAGACCGCAAGCAATCGATTAGAATGTGTACTTATTGTTTGGCGTGAATAGTTTATACTACGAAAAACGGACATTCAAAGAGGTCGACATGTCCTAATCACACTATGAACAATAGGTTTGGATCTTGACGTGCGGTAGCAAATGTGAAAAGAACTTTACTTGATGTATTTACTCTTCTCGTTTCAATTTTTTATTTAAAGGGAATAATCACATTGAAACAAAATTTTTTAATCCTGAATTACGTTGGAAATTTTCTCGTGACATTTACGTAAAAAATTTAATTTTTGCGTATTTAATATTGTCATATTGTTTAGAGTTATGTAACGCCCTGTTATATCCCTAGATTTTAACTATAGCGGTTGAAATGTAGAATAAGATGGGGAATCGCCTAACTATTGCTAGAATTTCTTATAAGTTGTCGTTCTATACGAGAAGAAAAATGGTTAATCGTGAAAATGAATTACGTGGGTAAGCATGCTCCAACAAATTTACTTGGTGGTGTCAACCAACTGTATTGTTCAATCAATAATTAATCAGTCAGAACAACCAGTCAATTAGTTTGTTAACTCAATAATATCAATGTTTTTTGGGCATATTTAACGACGTAATTCCTTGTCGCAATTAATCATTTTTCTTAGTGTAATATTAAAAAAGAGAAATAATAATAATTTTTTTAGTGAGAAAGGAAAATCGTTTTGATTAATAGATACCGAGGTGATGAATGACAACTCTGAGGTTCTAATTTAATGAGAGCGAATGATCCCTAGCTCGTTAATCTTGCAATAAAATTTACTCGAGACTCTCGTATTCTGAATTCTGATCAATTTAAGCTCCAAACTCGGTTAAGTTCCTCAAACTTACCGATAATGGTCTGGTTGTTGCCAGTAGGGAAAGATTCACTTTCTTCAGTCAGGCTGCACCATTCCTCCATCATCGATCGAACCACAGGGCCATTAGGCATTACGTGTCGTTCGTGTGCGCGATGCAAAATCGAGGAGGCACTTTGGCACGTGCCATTCGATATACCTACTAACAGAAGCACCACTCTACTTCTCATCTCAACCCCAACACGTTTTGTAACTCTGCCGATCCACCAGACGTACTCCACACACGATTTACCTCACATACAACAACAAACTCTTTCTCTCTCTTTCTTTTTCACTATCTGTCGTCTAAAACATTGTTTGCAAGCTCGTTTGTATATTTTTACTAAGCTTCACTCTTTCTCTTGATATTTCCGTCAATTTCATACAGCTGGTAATATTTATTAAAATATTTACATAAAATACAAAGGTATAGATTTTTTTTTCGTTTATTTTTATCATCAACAACATACACGCCACACGTTGATCCCATAAAAATGGTCTTTGATACGCAACTGCTGTGATATGGCAATGCGTATAAAATCTCTCTACTACAAAAATCTGTCTCTACTATAATTAAAAACATCACAATTGTCGTCAATGTTTGCTTTATTAAAATAGCTTTCAACACACAGATGCAACTGAGATATTAAACTATTTAAAAATACTCCACAGAAAACATTATAAAAGCCAATATGAAGAAACATGTATATAGAACTTGTAACTATGTCATATAATGTCGCAAGTTATGGATGACTGGAAAAGCTAATATTAAGAATTTTTCATACATAGAACTTGCTCTTGCCTTATGTTTTCGTCAGTTTTAAACGAATTTCGTCTCAGTTTCTTGGTTGTCGTAACCTGGTCGTTCTTACGAATAAGAACAGAATAAGAAAATAGTGCTAACGAAGTTTAGTTTCATAGAACGTTACTTTCAGGGCCAAAGATTTAACTAATTTGTCGTTAATTACTCGAGAGTTTGAGTGATAAAAACTTTTTGCACTTTATGATAACTTTTTTGATTGTACGACGGTCTTCGTTTTAATTTGACAGTTTGAAACTTCGTTCTGTTTATTTTTAATGCCATTATGGTCGAAGGATTGGAGTGGAACTGTCATGAAAATCTTAACGAAACAAATATTTCATGAAAACGAAGCATTCTTCACGTGAAAGCAATAATTCAAATTTAATAATAATTGGTGAATCAAATTTTTTATTTCGATATAAAAAATGGCAGTGTCAATACGATTGATCAAAATACTTAAAAATCATGGAATCTTCTTGAACATTTGTATTTAGGAATTTATGAGTTCGCTTATTTCGTGTTTAAAGTAAACATTTCGTAATTATAAAATAGCTAAGACAATAAGACTAAAAAAAAAAAAAAAAATCAACAAAATGTCAGATTTTTATGGAAATGGTAACTGTAAGTATTAATTGTAAGTGTTCATTGGTAGAGTTTTCGAGACCATTGATTGCGAATTGTGTGAAAAAATTTGAAAGTCACGAAATCATTTGAACGAAACCTACAAAAGTGATTAAATTTTAACGAAACTTGGTATTTGACATAATCTTATCGTTGAAATGTAAATAAAGTCTACGATTCTGTGAACTACGAGTTAATAATTAAAAGCGATTCTCGACACAGTTCGTTCTCCATGGATATACGACGAAGCGAAATTACATTTTTTTCTCGCGTTTACTTTGTTATATAAAAAGTTCAACTCGTCAGCCAAATCAATTCAGCCACATAAAAGTTGTACTCTGCATAACTTGCATAATAACATTTCGTGATTGACAATAGAATCTTTCGTATGAAAAAAAAATATATAAGTGAAGTGTAAACCTTGAACGAAAAATATCTCAGTATTGTGCACAGCCCAACACTGAAAATCTCAATTCTTGTGTAACAAACGTCAATTCAAATTGATCGATCGTCGTTCGCATCTGGTAGATTCGGAGTTTCCGTGGTACAGAGCTTGTACCGGAAAATTATATCGTTCCAGTTGCGAGGGCAATGTTGGGGTTGCCACTTCATAGCTACGTAGGTAGTACACGTTTCGCGAGGCACGTGGACCAGCGAAGAATATTAAATTTCCTAGGAGCCGGCATCGCCCGAGGGAGCTAGGACGGAAAGTAAGTGAGGTGAAAGAACGGAAATAAGTGGAAAAAGGTAGAACGTTCGGAGAAATGAACACGGGAGAGTCAGCCCATTCGATTGACCAACCTACTTTCCAACAATTTTTTTCATCCCTCTCACTCCCTCGCGCCATTCTCTATACCGTCCATTCACCCCAGAACCTAGACTCACTTATACACGGTTCATTACTTTCAACTACCAGAACAGATCTTTGTCGTTTCGGTAAAGGCGGAATAGAGGAAGCGGGTCTTGGCACTCGCCAGCTGTCCTAATTTCGTGGGCAATAACCAGCAGCACCGAGAATCGAGAATTCAATGGTTCTGCGTAGTTGGAGCTCCGTCACTCTTGCTTTCCCTTCTCTCTCTCTCTCTCTCTCTCTCTCTCTCTCTCTCTCTCTCTCTCTCTCTCTCTCTCTCTCTCTCTCTCTCTCTCTCTCTCTCTCTCTCTCCCTCTCTCTTGAGTCTTGTTCTATGCACTGAAAGACTATTAACCGAGTTAATGCCGATCTACACTGTACTGTATAGGCACCTGTAACTGCTGCGCAGTGAAATAGTCGTTGGTATCAGACGCGCCAGGATTTCAAGTGCAACGGGATGCTACCGACATCGTTACAGGAGAAGCGCGAGGTTGAGTCTCGTTTAGGTGAATTCATTGATGGCTATGAGGATGGGAAGGCAAGCATTCAGAGACCGAAGAGAAAGAGACGCTTCGAAGAGTAAATAACAAAGGTCCGGGCTTATCTCAATTGCCAGTCTACACCATTATTCTATATTGTATCCCAGAATAGTTTTTGCGTCCGTTCTGTTTTTTTTTACAATTATTTTTGTAGTTTTTGGAGAAAATTGTTTTGTTTCCGTAAACTGAGCTTACGTAATTTGCATTAAAAATAAAGTCGATTTTATTCATAACTTTTGTAAAAAGTCAATGAATGTTAAAAATGCCCAACTATATAATCCTTTATATGGTTAAGTCCTTTATATAGGTTTGCTTATCAGCTAAAAATTCTCATAAATATATATTTGATATACTTTGGATTTTAATAATAAAACATTCATTATTTCGTAAAATTCGTACGCTCAAACTATTTTTCATCATATTCGATCCTCGTAGATCTTCGATCACTTGAATATTTGTACAAATTTTCAGCTCGATAACTCAAAATTTGATAGACTCATGTACTTTACAGTAATTTTACGTAAAATTTGAAAAATTCAAAATGTCATATAATGTCAATAGTCGATTTTCGTCAAATTCAATACCGTTTATCGATCGGTATTAGTTCACTTGTGTAGAACTATTCAGCCCGATAACTAAAAAATTGTAGAAGCTAACGTGTGAACAGATATTTTTGACAAAAATTCAAAATTCAATAGAATCTTAACGACTGCAAGCATTTCACTGATAATTGGAAGAAACAATGAGAACTGAACCCTCTACTTTCGCTATTGCCTCAACTACTGATTATTTTTTTCTAAATGTGAATGTTGTATGTTGTAGAACATACTGAACACGTTGACATGAAATTGAAAAAAATCAATACTTCATTTCATAAGATAATATACAAAGAAAATTATATTTTCATTTTAAAAAATATAGTTTATAGTTATGTTTATAAGAAAATATAATTTTCTAAAAATTTTGTAGAACAATTTGATAGAAAACCTAATTGATTAATAATATTTTGGCATTATTATTATTATTATTATTATTATTATTATTCGAAATAAATGTTGATGAAAACTTGAATACGTTTGATTTTTTAAAAGTTTTTACTCCTATCTCGTAAAACATAAATTGTGATCGAATCTCTCTTTTGGTTGGGGAATGTATACCACCGTGAAGGATCCTCAACGTTCACAGTGCTATGGAAACGTTTGCAGCTCTCGGAATACCTTTGGAATCTCTTGTGTAATATTCACCGTTCGATCATAGCTTTGATCGGCTGCAATCACGAGCAGGGTTCACGGGACGGAACTAACGAGCCATCACTCCTGTATAATTGAGAATACAACGCGGGACGCTTGTATTGCGTGTATTCGAACGCGGCGAGCTGACGGTGGTAAAGCTTCCCGTTTCGCTAAGCCGCACAGCATCTGTGCCGAACTTGTAACAGCGTTCTCTATGGTCGAATCGTAGGTAGTTTATACTACTAAATCACAGAAAATTTGTAATGAACATTCGAAATAGAAGATGTTTCAACATTCTTCAATTTCTCGAAACATAAACATATTATTATTATTATTATTATTATTATTATTATTACTATTATTATTATTATTATTATTATTATTATTATTATTATTATTATTATTATTATTATTATTATTATTATTATTATTATTATTATTATTATTATTATTATTATTATTATTATTATTATTATTATTATTATTATTATTATTATTATTATTATTATTATTATTATTATTATTGTTGTTGTTGTTGTTGTTGTTGTTGTTGTTGTTGTTGTTGTTGTTGTTGTTGTTGTTGTTGTTGTTGTTGTTGTTGTTGTTGTTGTTGTTGATATATTTACGTCAATAGCTTGTGGCCATTGGAGATAAAATTCTTGAAAGGTCAATGCAAAGTAAACGTGCAAACCTTTCTTAATAAGTGGAAAAGTAAGTAAGGAAAAAAATGAATATTAAATTGTCAATTCATGCTGGGTCAAATATTTTGATTACCGTAATTATCTTTAATTGGTTTTACTTATAAAAATAGTCGCATGGGCTAACGATTAGTAGTTGTAACTTGATAGTTGACAGAACTATCAAGATATCTATATGAGTGTGGTATCAAAGCTCACAATTATCGTGAAATTAATATATTTAATTGATTAAAATAAAACGTAAGCTTCGTATATTATTGTTATTTATGGTATGCTCACGTCAATACCCTGCGGTCATTATGTAATTCTTGCAAAGACTGTACACAGTCGAAATTCAATAGCAATGCTTTCGTATTATTCCCATATTTATAATTAATGCGTTATTCTCCGACCAATGTTGTAGGTAGAAATTAATATGACACTGATAACATCAACAACAATAACAATAATAATATAACCGTTGGTGTTTACAACCAACTATCAAGGCCTTCGACCACACATTATCGGACTCTACCGGTCTGTACGGTGCTCGCGTGAGTATGCGAGATCTGAAACAATATTCAAATCCGTTCGTAAAATCACTGACTCAGCATAAATGTTATCTATATTTTCTCGTGAAAGAACTGCCGAAGCATGGATAATAAACAAATTGGTATAATGGTTTGTATAAACGTAGACTGGATCTGGACGACATTTTTGGGACACTGGGTCGACGGTGACGTCCTCAGGATTACACAATCGGGCGAACAGAACAAGCCGAATAGCTAACGAGAACGAGAGGATGACGCTTTGTGTGCTTTGTGTAAACCCGATGTGTGCGGGATCGGCGTAGCTTTATAAAAGGATTAACCACGACGAAGTTTGCCTTCTCCGTGAAAACTAGAGGGCCAAAACATAAATAAAAATAAAATACATAAATAAATTGAACCAGACGAAAAAAAAAAAAAAAAAAAAAAAAAAGACAGAAGAAAACATTCATGGCTGTTAACGCTAGCTATACTCCCTGGTACACGGACTCTGTAATCGTCGTTTGGACGGTAAACCCCACCTCTGACTTTTTACTCGAAATGAAAATTTGTACCTCTGGCTTCTCTTCTCACTATTCGGTTCGCTCACTCCCTCTCCCGGTATACGTGAAACGCGCATTAATTGCGGATGCTGGCACCACGACGCATTCGCCTCTTGTTGTCCGTAAATTTACATTCCAGTGTAGGGATCCTGTACCCAGGTATACGCATGGACAATTCTCTCGCAGGGAGCGTCGCAAAACAACTCTCGGGGCTACGCCGTTTCTCCACGATTTTTTTTTGCCTCGACACCCACAGAGTTGATAAAGGAATTCTATGAACGAGACTCGATTCTACGAAGACGATGAATTGATTAAAGAGAAGTAAAAAAAAAAAAGTTGAAGAAGACCGAGAAAAGTCTTCTGCTTTCACATTGGTTGGCATGTATATGGGACATTCCAAGCTAAGTCTACATCGATTCTCCTGAAATTTACGCAGTAAAATCTGCGGAAACAAATCAAATGTTATTTATTTGTTTTATTTTTAATAGTATAACAATCGATTATATTTCCCTTTATTCTTCGTTGAAATATAAAAATAATGAGATCTCTAAAATTATGGACATTAGTTCAATGCTGATTTGGGAAATAAAAATTGAACTGAGCAAACAATATTGGTTCGATTTAATAAGCAGTTGACTCATTCATGAGAAAGAGTCATTGAGTGAGTCATTACCCCCCCCCCCCTCCCTTATCGTCAAACTCCCAGTACTTAGACCGGATCAAGGGACAAAGGAGACTTGGAATTATTCGAATCTGGTGGGTCTCTTAGACGCCGGAAACTTTTTTCGATTATACAATACGGCTGAATCGATGACGGCGAAATATTTTTATAATATAAATACATCTCCATGGAAGTAACTATGGCAAAGTTGACTTGAGCCAGAATACTACATATACATAGTTTCTAAACTTTCGTTGGTATACTATCTCGTCTATATGGTATGAAATACTCTGTACCGTTAGATTTTTCTCTTATTCAACTCTGTCTGCTGAAAGCAACATCACCGCCAGCATCACGACAAGCTCAGCTACCCTCAGCTCGCACCTTCGTTTTCTTTATGAAAACTCACGAAGCTCGTTGCCGTTGGCGTTGGGATTATGACGAAGGAAAAACGTATAGAATGTGCAAGGATGATATGTGGCCCACTCACATTTTTCGCTGCGTCTGAAGACATTTTCAGAATATTTTATGTTTTTAATTATGCTAATCGCCTGTTTGACTTGATTAATTCACTTGGTCAAGACAAATAACTAGTTTTCTGTCGATTGTCAGAAAAAATTGTTATCTGAAAAAGCAAATTTCTATTTCTTCTATTTAGAGTTTAACTCAATAGAATATATGCAAGTCATTTTTTTAGAATTATGAATCTATGCGACACTCTTGATCAGTTGTTAAGCTGGAATTTTTGGCGAATCACAACTCGGGGTGTGAATCAGCGCCACCTGGATTCCTGTGTTATCGATATTTCTGTAGAAAGATCTCTAACAATCGAATCATTAATTTTTGTCAGCTCTGATTGCCACACTCGTTCATTAAGAATCAATGAGGCAACCAGACCTGACGATTTTTAAATTCTAAAGAAATCGTGAAAAATTTGCAAGTCAAACTGATTTATACCGGACCTAAAGGGTGTCAATATATATAAAATAATTTTTAAAAGATTGTATTAATTCATTTACAGATTGCTTCATGCAGTGCTTTCTAAATTTTTCTTTGCTTCCTTCACAGCTGAAAGTGAATATTAAATTCAACACTTTTCAACCGTTCAATAATAAATGCATCAAATGTTGTTTCTAAAGAGTTCCCATTAATTTTCGCCATTTCGTCCTGTAGATCATAAATGTAAGTGACGTTAGTTTGCTCGATCATTCCATTGCTTTCTGCATTTTTCGTTGCTTCCTACACACATGGAAGTAAATATTAGATTCAGCACTTTTGCAACAGTTCGATAATAAATGCATCAAATGTTGTTCCTAAGGAATTGTCATTTCATGATAATTCAAATGAAGATATTTTTCAGAACTATTTATGTGAGTACGTAGCATGTATTGTAACGTGGTGGAATATTCAATGTACGAGGACAATTTGAACCAAGTGTGGTAAGCATCCTAGTGTAGCTAATTGGTCAGAGCAACGAAACGGCAATTGGAAGTTCCCGGGTTCGAATCCCGACTCAGACGCTTCGCATTTTTTTCGGATTGTTCCTCACATATTCCACTTCTTCTGGGTTACAATATGTATCTCTCTATACTATAAAAAAATCGAGAGGGTCGAGGGGGGGGATGTTAAAGAGGGTCAGGGGGTCCACAAACTAGGTCAGAGTTGGTCAGGAGGGTTCAGGAGGAGCGCAAAGAGATAAACCCCCTTAGGACAACCCAGGCTTTGGGGAAAACCCAGGGTTTGTCCTCACCCCTTCCCTTCCCCCTTTTCTGACTGCCTTTATGTATATTTTTATAATATAGAAAGATATATATGTATATAATTTTGAGGTACAACTGTTAATTGTTAGACCATTCGACTTTTTTTATAGTTCAACCAATTAAAGGTAGTTACGGTTATATTCAAAACAGTTTCATGGACTAAAAATAAGTAGTTATCACTATTAATAGTTGCCGGTACCGATTTTTTCTCTGGGTGTGAATGTGATTCATTATTAGAACTAAATAAAGACAGAGGCTAGGTGTCGATACACAAAAAAAAAAAGAGTGAGGTTGAGGCAACAAAAATTCATTGTGCCAATCGATGTTTAGTTGCTTTAATATCTGTACTACGTACACTGTAGTCGAACTTGTGTGTACATATGGGACATTCCAGGTTATATGGACAGGTCATTGACCCTTACTTTCTGAAATTTGGTTAAATATCTTTTATATTATTGGCACAGCCCTAAGAGGCATGCCATTTTCATTCAACAATGATTGTTTGAAAATATGTATATGAAATAAATGGTTTGACGCAATTGAAAAATCTGAACAAAATTCATAAATAATCTGTCGTAAGTTTAAAAAATGTTGCAGGTACAGTCTCTAACGATCGAAAACAAATAATCAAACGTTGACCCACTCTGGTATGTAGCAACAACAGTTTTTATATCTATCACAGAAGATTTTATTATTTTTGCAGATTTTTAAATAACGGGGTGATTCCAGTTAACGTTATTGAGCTCTGTAATATTATTGAAATTAAAACTCGGAGTGTAAGGATCATAGACGTGCCAATTTGATCTGGAATACCTGATGTACATTCTATAGTGTTACAGTATCGCTGCTTTAGTGGTCTTCAAAGAGCTCCAATCAAACAGGACACTGGACATTCGCGAGGGTATTTTCCGAAGCTTTTCCAGAGGCTATGAAATGTAACCAAAGCGGAATAGAGAGATGTGCGCGACTCGCCGAGAGGGTCGGATGGTGACGGCTTGCGAGAAAAGCGACAACAAAAGTCTCTAGAAAAATAAATATATGTATAAAAATTGTTTAAAACACTACCGAGTCGACGAAAAAGCCGTGAGTTTGAAAGTATGAATAGCTTCCAAGATCTTTGGAGAATGTTGAAAGGTATATTCGAGATCCACTCGAATTCTGTTCTCATCGTCTGGAGCTTTCGGAAAGAAGGGATGAGAGAAATACTCAAAAACGATGAATAAAAAACACGAAATCCTATGGGAGTGCAAAGATTGATTAAAGGATGGGGAAAAAAGAATTCTTATGCGAAAATCCTTTACACATATATTATTCTTCACTCGCATACCCCTCATCTCGCAATGTTATAAAAATATGTCATCGCCGCCGCCGATGCTGCTGCCGCCGTGCAGGAAAATCGAGGAGTCCCTTCAGGCCCTGATTATTGTAAGTCTCCTTTAAAGGCTATCAATGATAGGGACAGTGAAAGTTCAATGATAGATTGCGAAAGCGCGTGGCGCCCGAGTCGTACGAAGCTCAAGATTTCGCCTTGCGATGCTTAAAACTGCGGATTCAAGGCTTCAGAAAATATGGAAGAACTGTTGCTTCAAATGTAAAAGAAAGTTGCAAAGTAGAACCTTACGCATTCATTCCTCATTTTTATTTCCCGCTGTATGTAAAACTTTCTGTATAAAGAAGTCAAAATTGAGCAACGTACTTTCTCATAGAGGAGGCTGTGTGTACTACGAACTAAGGAATTAGGAAGTCATGCGTAAGGTTCTTTGCGATTTTATAACCTTTTTCACAGGTAAGCAAATAGATTGAAAAAAAAAGAAAACAAAAGTCGTTTGAACAATTTCCAAATCTTGAGCTACGATGCTCATTTTCTATAAGAGTCGAACCACAACGTTTAATGACCATGGAGCGTATAAAGAAAAAAAAAAATGACGACACACTGTAATAAATATGCTTCTAATCAACATTTTATTAAATTAAGGATTACATACTTAATAATATCAAATAAAAAATAATATTCCGTACATTTCTTGAGAACTTATGATTTCAAGTGTCCCATCCTTAAGAGCCTGATTCGGAGTACTGTCCCATCCTCAATAGTCTACTACCTATAGTTGTGATAATACTGCCGCAATATACCACGGAAACGGAGCAATAATCAGCAACAGTTTTTCTAACTAAATATGCAGGGAGGTCAATTATGGTCGATGTTTATTATTTTCAGTAAATTTTTTGTTGATCGTATTGGAACGAGGAAAGTAAGTATATACGTGTAGCATCAGACGTGGTGTAAGGTAGCCCATGGGTGTCGTTGGTCAGACTGGTCTCGAGAGTGTCGTCCACGCGTTAGTCGAGGGGTAGCAGCGTCGAGTTAATTGCACCGCTTCTTCGAAGCCTCGGAATCCTAGTGGTGAACGGCCACTTATTTTCTTAAGCTTCATACAGAGGAGACAGATACACGCAACCCCCATAAAAATTAAGTTTACACGTAATACATAATTTATACAGCAGAAAAAAGTTCTATATCTTATATATATTTGAAGATATATCTGCTTGATATATCCTAAAAATAAATATCTTAGATGTTGGGAATATATATTTCGTTATATATAAAACTTTTAAGATATATCATAAATATAATTTTCGGTATATTATGAAGACTAGCCAGAGAGTCTCGCTGAAATAGAATATTCCGGGGGGGGGGGGGGGGGGGGGCAAGACTCTCTCAAGTGCGTTAGACGATTCCAATTTTGTCATTCTCGATGATAAATTTCCCACTCGCATCACTCGATCAAATAAAAATCCATCAGCCATTGCGACCTTACCCTAGACTCTGCTATTCTCTTGGTGCGTACACCCGAACACGTTGGGGAGCGATCATTATCTCACCTAGGCTTCCCTCGCGATCCCCCATGGTAATCACTCCTTTTTCAATCATAAAACCAACCTTAAGAACGTGGATTAGGCATAATTCAAAGATACCTTACGATCGAAAAGTACCCGGAATTTCTCATTTAAACGAGCCACCCTTGAGATATTGTCAAAATCATTTTTTTTAGGTTGGTACATCTGTCAGTTGTTTACACTGTCAGATTGTTAGTGCGTAATAGTTTTGTAAACAAGTCATTGTTTGGTGTACTCTGCGAATTTCGTTATGTCGAATTTAGTTGAGCAAAGAGTGTGTCTGAAATTTTGTGTTTCTAACAAAATATTATTTGCGAAAGCGTTGAAAATGTTAACGGTAGCTTACGGGGACTTGACAATGTCGAAAACACAAGCATACGAGTGGTACAAAGAGTTTAAAGCGGGCTGTACTGTGGTTGATGATTTGCCTCGTTCCGGTCGTCCATCTACCTCTGTGACTGACGAAAACATCGAAAAAGTTAAGAAAATTGTGCTCGAAGATCGTCGTGTGAGCATCAGAGAGATAACTGCCGATCTTGATGTATCGTTCGGATCGGTGCAGAGCGTTATGCACGATGTTTTGGGCATGAGATGAGTTCAAGCGCGGCTTGTGCCGACCGTGCTGAATTTTTTGTAGAAACAGCATCGCATTGCAGTCGCTAAAGAAATGCTTTCATTGGGTCAAAATGTTATCGAAGGTATTATTACCGGTGACGAGACATGCGTCTATGAATATGACATCGAAACGAACCGACAATCATCGGAATGGCGCTTCTCAGACGAGTCAAAACCCAATTAAGGCGATAAAGGAGAATTCGCAGAAGGAGCTGAAGGCGATTCCAAAATTGGTCGATGAAAAGTGTTTTGAAGATTGGAAGAAGCGTTGGAATATGTGTATTGCTTGCGATGGAGATTACTTTGAAGGGAATAAAATAAATATCGATGAATAATTGAACCGTTTTCGTTTTATTGACAAATTCCGGGTACTTTTTGATCGTAAGGTATTCTCGAAGAAGATGCGGAAGGAATAGAATCCCACTTAGCAGATCTTGATGGGGCAACGAAAAAATATGATTTTTCGATGGATACCGCCAACCTTACTCTCACCAAATCATCACCAGCTAAACGTCCCTTCAGGAAACTAAGAAATAATACTCCACGGCTAGCACCCTGATGGAATGAACTATACATGACGAGGTAGTAGTAGATTGAGCAACTACGATACCTATAAAGTTTACAAACTATCTGAAGCCCAGATTAAAAAAATACTCTTAAAAAAAAAGCTGAAAGAATTGCTTTCAACGCTTTTGCGGCTCACTGAAGAGAGACAGCTCGATCTTTGATAATAACTCCTGTCCCAAGCAGCTAGCAACAATAAACCTCATTCGCAGTAACATCGATTTCCTATGCCTTCCCCCCCCGCACAGTTCCCGTCCGGCCCTTCATTCCAAGACCCCTTAACCTCCTCTGAATTGCACGCGGCCCATCTTAATATTTAAAAAAAAAATCGTCTCCAAGTCTAAACTAGATCACCTACAATATTCTGCGGAAACTTCCGAACAGCACACTTTCAAATATCCTCATCATCTTCATATTTCATATGAAACATAGTTACTCAAATATATAACAAAAAAAAAAAAAAAGAAAAAAAAATGTTTTGAGTAGAACACCGATCGGTGTCGAAATGTAAAATCAAACATTAATTATTACACCAGGGTTGAAAAAAGCTGCAGCGAGAGACGATAAGGTATATTTATAATATTACAATATTAAAATATTCTATAACGCTTTTATATGACGTACATCTGTTTTAATATATTTCTATTCTATGTAGGACACGCAGGATACAGATCCACACCCATACACTGACCTCTTGTCGGTACTTAATCACGAGAGGCATTGGTGCGAACACGAATGAGGTTATACTGCTACATATAACGACGATATATGTATATACAATAAAGCAGCGAGCTACATGTGTACCCCGGGAGATTGATACACTCCGTTACCAAGTAAACTATCTATTATTTGTAATCTTGTCTTCTTTCAATGTTTCCTCATTCGAAGAATACCTACACTGTGAGAAAAATATAGGAATGATCCCTAATAGTCCGTGAGGCAATTGAGATATATCTCAGCATTCTGACGATTTATCCTACACGCGTCTATGTCATTAGTCTGGTTGTGGGGATGACCGATTGATTGACAAGAGCAATTATGCCCGTACTTTGATCTCTCGATATTTTTGTGATTCGTTTGATATAACATGAGAACTATATCAGTCGTCGTCGTGAAGACCATTGTAAAATTAAGCGAGAGTAATACGAATCACGAGTAGGAGAGAGAGGGCGGCATTCAGGTCTAAAGATCTCTACACGTGTACTTGTACACAGATTTAGACTACCCACCATTCAACACGACAAAATTGTTAGGCGACACACGAACTGAACAGGGCAAAGCTGTAAATAGTCTCAACACGACAAATACATTTGTTCTGTCCTTTTACCCCGATTGCCATCGACTCTGTCGCATATCAATTTTCCGGTCTCAACGCCACGGTAATGGTCGGTATACATATTCTCTGACTTGCCAACGAACGAATTTGGCTCGTCTCGAACTTATTCTGTGTAGAGATGGGTGTCTGTGTCGAACTAGGAGAATGTACAGATGAGGCGTGTTGTACTTTGTCGCGTATAAATGTGTCGAGTTGAACTTTTGCGTATCGAACTGGTATTGTGCAGTTTTATCGTGTTCAATTTTTACTGTGTAAAATTTTTGACGCGACGGTTTCGCTTTCGTCTTGTTAAGATTGTCTATGCACAGTTTTGTCTTGTTGAATTGGGTTTGTGTAGTAAAAATCTGTGTATAACTACTCGTGTAAAGATTCGTCTCTGTAGACATGGATTCTGTAAAATCGAGGTGTAGCCGGAGAGTGAAGTTTCTTGTTTTCAGTGTATTCTTGTTGTGAACTAGGGAATGTTTGTGTAAAAACATTTGCATTCAAAAGAAAATCACTTGTATCCAAAAAACATTTCTAACAAACTGTCTATACTTTTGCTTGAAATAGAGGTGCGATCGAGGCCTTCAAAAGATACATTTTCACTGGTCATAATTATTTATTGTGTTTCCATTTCTAGCCGTTGTACGATGAAAAGTACATAAGGTCCATTTTAATATAGGTTGATATGATACACATGTGACAGAGAGATGGAAGTGGAAAGTCGGGTCAACAGTGCCACGCTTGTGGTATTTACCATGCGACGCGTGTGATTTGCCAACATGTTTCAGTCGGGAAACTTTAAATATTAATGTTGAAACATTCGTACACTAAATGAAATAACTTTCATACGAAAATCTCCAGATAGACACATAGCTGCACGTTGACTGTACAGTGTTGATACAGCGTGTCGACGAAACGCAGTCTTCCACGACCACATCTGACGACATTGTGTTCGTACGGTTCAAAAACGCTGTGGCAGCTCACGTCATTACCGTCGTAGAATATTTAAAGACATAACAAGCTGTTCCCTCAATTAATAAAACTGAAATACTATTTTCGTGTACAAAACCTGCGAAATTTTTAACAAATTGACGTTTCAATTGGTTTAAGCTATACCAAAAACTCTGGAACTCTTATTCTCGACGCAGCTACTTTGGATAAAAAGTTAAAAATATCTATACAGTCGTTTTGATCTAGTAAGTAGCGTGCTCATTGTTAGATAGATTGGTCGATAGTTCGTGTGCGTTCGAAATTCGCAGACATTTCTCTCAGAGAGTTACGAAAAAGTCGTATCTGGTGACGATTTCTTTTTTTTTTTTTTTCAATATTAATATTTTCGTGTATAACGACTCGAAGTGAAAGATACTTCCTAAAATTATTATTTAATTTCCATATTGATTATACTATATAGTACTAAATGTTCTGTAGGCACGTCCGTGATAGAGTGAAAAATTTCTACTGGAGATCGATATATAGATTCGTTTAGTAATTTTCGCCCGACTGTATGAATATCACCGAAACTCCCCCGGAGAGTATCTATAGAAATGTTTCCCAAACCCCTTTGTATCAGCGCATGGTTCATTTTCACTCGATAGTGTGGTAAAATTCACTAAAATGTCAAAGTATTATATTTTATATCCATTTTACAATGCTTTTTAGGTATAATTCCCATCTTTGTTAAAAATACTATCGTCAAAAAAATTCTTTCCGTGTAGGCTAGCAAGTAAACGTAATGTAAATAATTAATAAATGTGTAGAAAAAGAGAAGCATACATTGATATACAATATTAGTGCATTTCGATGCTTTGACCATACTTTGGAAACAGAACTCCCCTCAACTCCACTACTTATCAACAGGAGCGATGTATCATTGGATTCCTTAGAGTGTGTACTCTATGAAAAACCGGCGAATTTTCGCGAATATTCACATAATTCGAAGAATTTTATAATAAACCATGACAGCTCGCGTGAAAGAGGTTAACGCTTGGAGCCATACATTTTATTTCTCGATGGAACTTTTATTTAATGTGGCATCTGAGTATTTTCGGGGTCACTGATTATGAATAAAAAAACCTCTCAGGACACTATTATAGGAGATATTTCAACTACTTAGTTGGATTTACAGCAGAAATAACCGATTTTTCTATTTTTTCTTTCTAATAATTTATAGTAAAATCTATTAATTTATAATAAAAAACGACGCTGCGAAAATATCTGAAAAATACTTTAGGGTGTCCTAAATAAGTATCTAAATCGGCGTTCCGATATTGATAATAGTTTAGTGGAAAATGCATGTCTCTCATAAAAAGCACAGATTTTGAACATTTGAAAAATTGAGCTTATGAATTCTGAAGTTAATATTCTATGTAATATCAGTATTAATGATATTTGAATTCGAAAAAGGCAGTAACGATATGCAGAGATTAACCTGACTTGAGTATTGTGATTTCTTGCGAAACCATTATTATTTGTTTTCGGTTTTGTACAAATTGCCGTTTCCCAGTTCCCCGCAAGAGTCACTCCGATAAAGAGTCACTCTGAAAGTGTTGATAGAGAAGAAAAATAAAGCTTGCTGAATAAAGCTTGTTGATAAACTTCTATATATATAAGAAAAAAGGCGGAGTCCATGGTGATGAGGATTTGGAAGGGTGAAGAAAGGAAAAAGCTATACTACATAATTTTATGGTACAAGTTTCAATTACATCAATCGAGAATGTAATAAACGACAGACGTAATAAATTAGAAGAACGAGGCGAACTGCTTATGAAAAATATTCAAGAAGTGAAAAATCTGATTCGTACAAGATCAGATCTACGTCTTATCATTAATAGGCTATAAATTCTTCTAAAACCTGAAAAATATATATCTCTACCTTCAGAGTTTTTACGTATACAAAGGACTGAGTGATGCTTTCCATCAATATACAAATCGCAATCACTCTACTCATAACATTTGCAAAATGCGGCCAGTATCTTATTTTTCTTAAGTGTGATACGGCTTAATTATTTCATTCGATAAGCAGATCTCACAATCAGTTCTAGATTCACAGTTCTAGTTTCTTCGTACGACATAATGAAAACTTCTGTCGCTTTTAACTGGTTGATGTGTAACCTGTATTTTTTTTGTAAACACGGAGTTTCATGTATAAGGAATCGAAAATGTTAGACACTAAAGTTTAACGAATGTTTAGTCATCAAGGAATGGAAAAATCGAGGATCTCTAATATCATACTGCATAAATATATTTTAACGAACATTGTAACATACTTGTTACAAAAATCTTTCCATTGCCTTATTTGAAAACTTCTATCTAGTTGCTATTAAATCTTGCTAGGTATCATATTGGCACGTGGGTTTAATTATAAGTCTTTAAATAAGGCAATAGAAATATTTTATTTTACTAGTATCATACCCGGCTTCGCCCAGGTTTATTTTCAGTATCGTTACCTTAAATAAAACCAAATGCTATGATTTTCAAATAGAATTAGTATTTATTGAACGTTTAAACATTATCATTGAAGTATAGTTTACCAAAGTCAATCCTTCAACACCTGTGTATAAAGTATTTTTTGTTGACTTATTTTCATCTGCCAGCACATATAAGTTTTTAGGTGTCTCCGCCCGTGACATTGCCTTGACTGTTTACTGCTTCACTAAAATGTAAATTGCATTTGAAAATTCATGTCATTGTTCTCTCGTGTAGCGTTCCATTTCTAATAACCATGAACTGTCAACTGTCATGCCATCTTTTTTTCGTTGGCAACACTTTACTGCATGAATGGCGCAAAATTCAAATCTTGCATGAATTTTGGGACACCCATTAGTAGAAAAATTTGCCTATGGTTGGTCGGTTTGGAATATGAATCTCCATGCGTCCGGTTCTTCACATGAACCGAAATAAGTCGTGCCCTCATATGTTTGTAGTAAGTTTCGAAAGCTTTTCCACAGTGATGGCATTTCTACGCAGACAGCTCCCCCTGCTTTCCTCAAATGATTGTGCTGTTGTAAACGTCAATTGATTTGCGATGTTATTATTTAAAAAACGGCTACGATAATTGTTATTATTGAATTACTTTTTGCTTACGATTCTGTTTAACTCGCCGATGCATACCCAGTGTCCATGATCTCCGTTCAAGGTTTTAGGGGTGCCCGAAATCGCCCATATGGAGTGATCTTTCTTTCTAATGCTATCAGATCGGGGTATATTTTGGGAAGCATAAGGTGCTATGGAGATGATGTTATAAACAGGATAAAAATCATCATCGCTACATAAGTATTCAAAACTTTGCCATCGATACGATTGGACGAGCAGTGGATAATGTAAATAAGGAGCGATCATGTCGTGATACAAATCTGAAACGAATCATTCCACATGAATTCAGATTTCGTGAGTGAACAATGCCCACTCAATCCTGATTATATTTTTTAAAATGTGGAAGGTGGTACCTCTTTCCCATTGCTTTCCTTTGGCGAAAGAAATAAATTTGACGCCCGCGATTGATTCTATTGTTTCCACATTGGTGACACAACCCTCGTGTCTATTGTATATCTGACTCATGCAATAGTAATGCAGGTTACATGACTTTGAACGATCGTGATAAATAACAGCTTCAGTAAAGTGCAAATAACGTCCGATGGTCAGCAGTTGATTCAAGTTAACAGAAATACATAGAAAGCTGTAACCGTGTCCATCGACAAATTTCGGAAAACTGTATCCATTGCTACGTATCGGAGGAAATTTTGGCATGCTGTGAATAAGCCAAAATCCTGTGTCTTTGTTTGCCATAACGACGCCATTTCCGCGACCAAAGTTCGACTGCGTTAATGTTTCCGGGCCAAAGTTGTTGTACAATATTTCAATAATTATTTCGTTCTCGTTCGGCTGCTATTTGTTTATTATTTTGTCCAGACGAAAAACAAAACGATTAGTACCATTCTTATGAAACATCGAGTATTCATTAATTGCAGTTGTACTCACGCTGTTGTACAGGGGTGATAAAGTATTAGCCAGTAGTGTAGAAGTTGAGAAATAAGGTCTCCTTGTTTCAAATTCATCCATAGTACTTGTTATATAGACGTATTCTGTTCCGTCATAGCCCGGAGGAATCGGTACGAACGGAGGAAGCTTAAGCATAACCCACCTTTGTGAAGAAACGAAGGATTATTAACAAATGGTCGCACAGAAGATTCATATTTATTTAATCAAAAAGTACATTCTCGCTCGAAATAACCCAGCAGATGTAAACATTTAAAGAGTTGCGGAGATTCGTCGAATAATGTTAAAAATATCAATATTGTCTTGTCTTACCAGTCAACTATCTGATTTTGTTCATCCCTGCAATGCATTCCATCATTCATATGCACGAGATCCAATCCCAAAATAAGTGAAATAGGCACCGTACAAAGCCGCCACATTTTCCTACAATATGCTTCAGTATGTAGTGCGAGTGCGGTGCGTCGTAATTATAAAGATTAACAGTGCTTGCGAGTTGTCTAGATCGCAGTCACCGATCCACTGTGCGCTATTAGACGTTTTTGCTCGCCTTTTATATCTTATACATAATGATATCTCGTTTTCGAGATATCGAGAGCCAAGGAAAATACTGAATTTCGTTTCCTTTATCGCTTTAACGTTTTATCACCTTACCACACGGTTAGTAGACGCGTATACCACGTCTACAAAGTGAACGTGTGAAATACGCAGTGCGTAAAATATACTTCTACACATTTGTGTATACATGCTCATCAAACTATAGGTGATTGAAACTACACAGTGGTAACACACCATAAGAGTAACTCCTGACTGATTAGAGTCATACGATCATAAATGTACGACGTAAAAATCTGAACGCCTTGATCGATTCATGCCAAACTGAATACCGAACAACCTTGTCCCCTGGCGTATTCTTGTAGAAAGTTTTAACTCGATAGCGAAAAATGTATGAAAGCTAGAGAGCATACATTCTTTTATCGAAAAATTCAAACAATCATAAAATGAGACACTCGTTCGCGATTGAGCCGAAAATTGCAACAAACTAACGGGGGTTGCGACTCGATCCGTGTGCAAAATTTCAGGATGATTCGTTTTCGAGATATATCCATTACACACACACACAAACACGCGCTTTCAGCTCTTCAAGTGGAGTCCTTAAGGAGTTACGGACATTTGAATTTTCTAAGAGTATTATTGAATTTTGACGTTTAATTTTTATTTTTAAAAAAGCAAAGTTATTCTTCGTAGTAGGTATAGCTTGTGCTTTTTAAAAAAAGAAAAGGTTACTATGATACAGTGAACGGAAATGTCTGTTTTTTTTTCACGGTCTTTTAAAAGACCGTGAAAATACCAAACCGCTGAAAGACCATCAAAAGACCGTGAACAGACCAAACCGCTGAATAAAGACCGTTCCAGAGGTCATAAGTACAAGGAAAAAGACCATAAAAAGACGTCGTTTCTCAAACACTTTTCGACCATTAAAAAAGACGTCTTTTTGTGGTCTTTTGTAGGATAAAGTATGGTCGTTCAATCTGCTAGGGATGCCATACAGCCCGAGAAACAATTCAATTACTGCATGAGTAATTTCCTGGTCGTGTAATTTCCCGTTTCGGTGATCAGAATTGGCCGCCCAGATCATGCAATTGAACGTCGTTGGACGTTTTTTTTGGGGTATCTTGAAATCTAAGGTTTATGCCAGCAAGCCCACGACCACCCACGCCTTGAAGGAGGAAATTGAGCGCTGTACTAAGGAAATTCAGCCATATTTATGCAAAACGATCATGGAAAATTTCGATAAAAGAGTGCGTATGTGCAAGCAAAGCTGTGGAGGCCTTTACCCGATATGCTAATGCATACATCACCCTATACTGTATACTTCATGAATCAACAAAAAATTCACCATTTTTAATTAAAATCCTGTGTTTTCTATAAAAATTATTTCTTGCGTGAACTTTGGGATACCCTTTAATTGTATAAGAACCATCAAGAACAACTGGCAAAGATCCCAGCGCTGTATAGAGTTTCTCGATATCCGGTCGTTAGATAGAAAAACTGTCTCGGAACCAGATCGAATTTCACTACTTTATCCAGTTAACCAAGCTATTGATTTGTCAGCTAAGGAATAAAACAACGTTATACAGGAAAACTGTCTAGACGTCAGTCGGACCATTTAAATGCGGACACGATTGTAAAGGCGTGATGATGCTGGGAATGTTTATTACAAGGTGTATGGATATTATAATGCGTATGAACATTCCCGGCATCATCGCCCTTTTATAATCGTGTCCGCATTTAAATGATCCGACTAATGTCTAGACACTTTTACTGTGTAAGGTTGTATTATTCCTTAACTGACAAATCACTAGCCAGATTCAACTAATTCAAAGGATGTCTAGTAATTTTCTAATTTATTACTTAATTTATGTATCGCTCTATTTTCTTATGTTTTCCGGAATAAGTTACGTAAACTTAAATTTTTTTTGTCGATATAACAATTGAAAATAAATAATAAAAGACGTCGCATAATATTCAAGCTTTGCAAAAAATGTAATGTGCATAAATGTGTTTGTCGCGAAACTTTACCGTACCTTTTGATAAATATATAGTCTTATCGCTTGGGATTAATCCAGAGATTAATTCACTATTTGGATGTTCATTGTACTCATTTGTATTTTCATATCTCATGAGTTAATAACATTTTTTCTTTGTAATGTCTTAAGTGAATTCAAAATTGGTTGGAACTGCTGAAGCTACGGAAACAATAATCGCAAGTACCGTAGCCTAAGATTTATGATAAATAAATTTTTATTATGCTTACTACCGGTGTGATTTGCGCAACTGCTACTCACACTGATATCTTGATTTGATTAAACGACAAATTACAACCTTATACCGTTATTGCGGCTGAGTAATATCATCTAGATCACTTTTATGTACTTTGAAGTTCATATTAGTACTTTTTCTATTGGGTCTGGGAAAAAATTGATGGCGTTTTTTTTAGTAAAATTCAACTGGTTTTCTTATAGTGTGAAAATGAATTTATTTAAACCAAATATGCTGCATTATTATCGACAATATTTCGCCATTTTTCGGGTAGAGCCTTGATGCCATCGGTGAAAAATTTCTGTGGTTTCTGGTTGAAAAACTGAATCAAGTGGTTTTCACAGGCTCTTTTGAAAGCAGCTTAATTCCGTTGAGAGAGTTCTGCAGAGATCGGAATAAGTGACAGTCAGAGGGTGCTATGTCTGGACTATATGGTGGATGCATCAAAACTTACCAACCAAGCTCTCGCAATTTTTGACGGGTCATCAAAGAAGTGTGTGGTCGGGCATTGTCATGATGAAAGACAACACCTTTCCCATTAATCAATTCGGGCCGTTCTTTCAATTGCTTGGCGTAATCTCTCTAGTTGTCCACAGTAGAGTTGAGAATCAATCGTCTGACCAACTGGAAGTAGCTCATGGTGGACGATTCACCGACGGCTCACCATCCCTTGTCCACGATCTTTGACGCTTCCGATTGTCGTACGTGATCCATTTTTTATCACCGGTTATGACACGTTTCAGAAATGGCTCGATTTCATTGCGTTTCAGCCGAGCATCGCAGATGTTAATTCGGTCTATCATGTTTTTCGCGCTCAACTCATGAGGAACCCATACATCGAGCTTCTTTTTGTAGCCAGCTTTGTGTAAATGATTCAAAATAGTTTTGTGGTCAATGCCTAGCTCCATACCAATATCGACACTGCTGATATACTTATCTTGCTGGACTTTTTCAAGAATTTCATCAGCTTTTTCAGTGATTGGACGATCAGAGCGTGACTCATTTTTCACATAAAAATTACCAGAACAAAAGCGAGCTAACCATTTCCGCGCAGCAGATTTTGATAAAGTACCTTCCATTTTTTCACAAGCCTGCGCAGCGTTCTTCCCTTTGTCGTCATAATATTGCAAAATATAGCGTAATTTTTCATTACTTTTCTTCATTTTCAAACGCAAACAACTTTCCAACCACTGCACCAATTTTAATGTTTATACACTCAAAGTAACGCTCGAAGTGTCACATTTCCAACGAGCGTTTAGTGGTGTCGCAGCGATCTGTGTTTCCTGACTCATTTGCAATTGATGCCATCTATCGGGAAAAACGCCACGAACTTTTTCCCAATATAAAGCTCATTATCGATACTGTAACGAACTAAAAGTAGCCAGCACCACGACGATAGGTGGTCACTGACAATATTGCATTTGCATTTATAGTACACGTGTCTATAACTCGAAGCGGATGTACAAGTAGCAGAGTTTGCACTGGGCAACGTCCGCACCTAGCCAGGTCAAAGGTAGACGGATCGTTACAGTTATACATAGGTACTGCATATGAAAATAGCGTGTGATTTCCGGTGCAGCAACGCGCGGTATCAGGTTCAACGGCGGACAAGTTTGGGGAGACTAGGCCTTGTTCGGTGAATTTCTATTACACGATTTTTACTTTCTCATTACAAAGGAAGTAAAGAGAGAAAGTATTGCAATCTAAAGAAATTTCGACTTTCGTATTATACTATAAATATGTTATGGATTTTCTAGAGTACGAAGAAAGCAGTCATTCTCTCCTGTCTGTCTGTCGGTCTGTCTGTACCGTCTGAAAACACGCAATAACTTTTGAAACATATTACAGATCATTACCAAATTTGGCACGGGTACTCTACTAATAAAACTTTGTTTTGGTAATACATTGCAGTACGATTGCACAAATCTATCTAATAATTTACCTGAAATAGATTTTTTAAAACTTTAACCAAAATTAGCAGAGACCTCTGTTCACTCATTCAAAAATATAAATTTATTGCGTGTATATCGAACGATGTGTATGTTTATAATGTTTTTAACATGCCCCTATTTTAGGAAGAGACATTTCATCCTAAAATAGGGGCATCGCGACTGTAAGAGAAGTTGCTATTTCTCTTTGATTGAGTTAAACAGAGAGATTACATCTCGCTTTCTTTTTCTTTCAAGCTGCACCATGCGCCGCAGCCTATATTCAGTTTACACTTACTATGGTCTATGGTTTATTCAATTAGATATAATACCATGCGTTACCGTCGAAGAGCAAGACCCTAAACTTATATGCCAGCAGAAAACTAATGTATTCAAAACTATTTGCTAGATTCATATTCCTAATTTCCGAACTTCGGTAGAAAACAAGACCACGTGTAACTTCATACCAGTAATCGATATTATCAGAAAGTTACGAGGTGCCAACATGCCGTTAGCACTTTTTAAATAATTTTTCTCGGAGTAGGTACCTCGGCGGTGCACGATGACAACGGTCAGCTGGTAGATTAGCACCATTGATGGACAGACACACCATCAGTGTCAGCTTCTGTTTCGAACTCGATGGAAAATCGCGAAGGCCGGAACTCAGGTCTCCAGCGTTCTCGCGAATCTCTGTATACCTATGGGTACTCTGTAATGGGTATGCTGATGGTACTGTCTCTCTCCATGAAAGCTCGTGTTGCACGTCACTGTAATGAAATTATTCGCGTATCTGTGCCGGGGTTACCGCATAACTGGAGAACGGGCATCTATGGTCACTCGCACTAATAGCAGCAGCGCTAGACAGATCGCATCATATGTCCCTCGTGGAGTTGGTACGTTCCGAATAACTTCGTAATATATGAGGTTATACGTAATGCCTTTAGAAAATGTAAAAGCACTGATATCCATTGCAGCTACATATTATGTTATATCGAGTCTGTATTGCTCTTCAAATATTTATCTTTCTTAACAAAGGTACCTCTATAATGTAGCAATATTATAAATTGAAAATAATCTTCTATACTATAATTCTTAATGTGTGGATTCCGTCCCTTAAACTCCTCCTAGACGGAGCGTGTTTGGAAGGTGATCTTGGACATTTTGGAAAGGTCTCCTGATTTCTAGGTCAACGCAACTATTTTCAGCTCTTCAAGTTGAGTCCTTAAGGAGTTACGGACATTTGAATTTTCTAAGAGTATTATTGAATTTTGACGTTTAATTTTTATTTTTAAAAAAGCAAAGTTATTCTTCGTAGTAGGTATAGCTTGCGCTTTTTAAAAAAAGAAAAGGTTACTATGATACAGTGAACGGAAATGTCTGTTTTTGTTTGACATGAATTTTCAAATGCAATTCACATTTTAGTGAAGCAGTAAACAGTCGAGTCATTAAAAATAAACCTGGGCAAAGCCGGGTACGATACTAGTTCTTAATAAAGCTACCATTGAATGTATATATTCATTTAAGATTTGATCGGTAAGATACGAAGCTTAAATTCCAAATATCAGGGGATGAACCCCGTCAAAATCGAGTCTGGCGACCCGGCCTTTCACCAGGTTTCAAAGCTACGAATCTGCCGCAAGTTCGATGATGAATTCGTGGCGAGTGTATCGAGTTTGCCATCCTCCTTCTCGTTCCTAACATTCTGAAAATGTCAAGTGTCCGATAGCAAGCGAGGTGTTGAATATGCAAAGCAGTTCGCGTATTTACACGAGTCTAATATCGAAGAAACACTCGCCTACGAATTACTTCGGTGCCTTTCAAGAACGTAATTAGTCTCTTTTCCGGTGTGCAGCAGTTTAGTTTACTGCATGTGGCTTACTCTATGCCCGTGTGTGTATGGGTGTGTATCACTGTAAAACATTTCTTTGTGAAAATTAATTTACTTCTATCGTAGCACTTCTATCGTATACTAAACAGGTTGAAAAAGTCATATTTAATATACAAATACTTTGACATTGCTATATATTAGTATATTAAATTTAATTTACCAGTTTATGCGGAAAATCTTTTTATTATATTTCTACATATTACATATGTTATATATGAAACATTCCGTGTCAATTCAACAACCCGAATTATCAAAGTTCTAAAACAATTCTCTGATTCAGTGAGATTGACGAATAACTATATATGCTCACAAATAGATCACCAAATTTTAGTGGCTTAAGTGGGTTCGTTAACAAGATGAATTGTAATAGTGACAATTTGTTTTTTAAGGCGATATCTCTGTAACGCTATATTGTATTAAATGTTTTTTTTTAAAGAGGACCACTCACTATTGAACTAATTTTTTTGTTTCTATGTCGGTTGACCCTTAAGATACAATTTTTTAACTTTTGAATTATGAAAGAAATTCCATTTCTTTGGTATATCTATTACTTGATCATGGATTAGTCAATATAGCAAAAAATAAGTTCAATAGTGAGTAACTTTCTTGTAAAAAAAAAAAAACGTCAATTTGAAAATAATCCGAAAATTGGATTTAGCGTAATTTTAAAAATAAATAAAAAATTATTCTTAAAGTGTTAAAAAATTAGAATTTATATTTTTTAAAAATTGCAATGCAGTTTGGGATTGCCAAGATGTCGTAGTTAAAAAAAAGAAGATATTAATCGCTTGATCTCATAAATAAAGAAAAAGCGTATAGCATTTCAATCTCACTGAATCGCATTATTTATTGATAGCTATGAAAATTCGTGCGGCTGAATTGGCATTAAATGCCTCATGTATGTATATGACTACCGAATACATTTCCCCTCGATGCTATGCACCACGGTATACCATCGATGAATATAATTTCCCATGTACACAAGGATTAGACGATTGCCTATTCGACGTCGCCGGAGGGTGATGGTCCCAGAGATAACGGGCACGGAACACCCTATTCTCAATAATGATAGCACTCAATGAATCTCTCAACGGTTTTGTGTGTAGCTTTGTTCGAAATTAATTATTACCAAGGCATATAATTGGTATTGTAATACCAGACGTTGTACACCAGTTTCCAATAGCTGAATGATACTTTATGATATTCAACAATTGCTATCGATGTATGATTGCGGATAAAGTTACAATCGCTTGTACAGACTGAGGTAAATCGAAGAAGAATATGAACGACGCAAGAGAACGCAGCTTCGTTTGTAATGAGGCACTCACCTTACAGCTAATAATAATACATTTGTGTATAACAAATTATAATTATTGGCAATTAAGGGGTGGCGACCTCTTATGAACAGAAGAGAACCCAGAGGGAAGAAATTTAATTTGTATAATATCTCAACTTGTCTGGTACTCTGGTGTCCCGTCATCACCGCAGCCGCAATTTCCTACTGCGGGCATACATGTGGCCGCGAAGCGTTAATGACGAGGATAATAGAAACTGTGGTGACAGGCGTCCACACGGCCGTGGTGAATAGCGAGCTGGGACTCTGGGTTTGGTACAACGAGGATGGCTCGAGACTGAACCCCGTGTGTGCACCAAGCGCGCGATGCAACGATAAATTTACGCAAATGTCCCGAACGTTCATGCGCATCCCGCGTTCTCTCATAGAATTTCAGCGGTTTCATGAGCGTTGTATATATATATTCAATATATATTTATATATGCACGCTTGTGTAATCGCTAATTGTGCAAATTTTGAGTATTTCTCGGTATATAATTTTAGTGAATTCTCGAAATATTGCAACTTGTCTCATTAACATCGTATAAAATATAATTATGTATGGCACTTAGGAAGGAAGCTCTTGTCATTAGTCAACGTTGGTTGAGTTTAGATCTGCAGGGACACGATATTATGAAATATTCGCGAGAAGACGCATTAAGTGCATAGGAACGCCGGGGTTAGTATGAATGAAATTTAAAAAATCCAATTATTATAATCGGAATGTTATATTTTGTGTCTGTTGAAGATCCTTTATCGATCATCCGAGCGAGATATTAATTGAAAATATCGGCAAATTTTTCACTTTATTGAGGTCATCGGCAATTCAGAAGTTCATACATTTTGAAATTACATGCCACCGAAAAGAATAGTTGAGTGCATGAATTAAATATCGGAGACTTGAAAGATACCTTGGTAATGGAAGGTAATGGAACATTTCATTGTAAATTATTGAGTTAAGAAGGACGACTTGCTGCATTGTGGGGTAATGATGGTTCATTCGCTAATTCATTAAGGGGATGCTGGAGTAGATTTCTTTACCGATTTTCGTAGTCTACAGATTTGCTTCACATTGTACAGGGCTGTAATATCTACGTAAACGTTTCGACGTTCGGTTGAATTTCTATTGAAAACGTGCAGAAAATGATATAATTGTATATTACTGACTCTTCAAAATCCAGCAAAACATCAGTTTTCTAGGATATAAACGTTTCTGAAACTCGTACACGTCAAACTAGACCGGACATCGATTCTTTGAGGTTTTTCAAACATTTCAATATCGTCGAAAAGTAGATCATACAAAAGAAATTAACGTAGAGTGTACGAGTATACCGCGTTTATGTAGTCTGGCTATTTATGGCAACGAAAATAGAGACGGACTACGCGAACGCGGTATACACTCTGGGTTAATATCTTTTGTGTGATCGACGTTTTGACGTTATTGAAATGTTTGAAACACCTTAAAGAATCCAGAGAGCAAAGATATGCGAGTTCCAGAAAGGTTTATATCCTACAAAACTGATGTTGACGTTTCGAGCGCACATAAATATTTTCGAAGGGTCAGTAATATAAGATTATTATATTTTTTTGCACGTTTTCAACCGATATTCGACTGGACGTCGAATAATGTTTGTTTACATTAGAATCCTATATAATTTCAAGCATATCCGCAGCATATTGACGATGCACAGAGTATGCTACGAAGTAGTCTATTTTTACCGATCAAAATCGGTAAGTTGTAAACATTGGAGATTCAGATTATTTGTTAAAGACAAGTTATTTAAGATTGCGAGCAGTAAATCCTTCTCTGTGTATCATCAAATCAAGTGAGCAATTAAAAGTGAGAATGTACACATAAAACGGTTTAATTAAGTTTATTCTCGAGTTACAAATTATCTTTATAGTTTCCAGTAATATTACAATATATATGAGTGATGTTAAAATTTCGTTAACATTTTTGTCTAAGAAGTTTCAAACTCTCATCGAATTTCAATTAGATTTTCATAAAATTCAATTTGTGTGACTCTTTTACAATTTTAACTGTTTCTACAATAACTCGATAGCTTGAAATTTTATCCAGTAAGAGGAATTAAATATATTGTTGTGAATAAGATTTGAATTTCATTAAATCTGAATAGTTTTGTTGATTTCCACTAAATGTAATTGAACCGCTTTATCAATGCTGTTTAAATTTAATACCAAATTTGACTGAATGATTTTTATCTTATAGAGAACTTTTAACAACGATACCTCGAGTTTTGCTCGTATTAGGAATTCACAAACATTTTTTTAAATAAAAATGTGATCAAATCTAAACAAGTGCATCGATTTTCATAAAAAAATTACCAACGATAGAGAGGTTATTATTTTACTTATATGTCAAATTTTAGCTCGATAGCTCAAGTTATTATGATGTTTGAAAGGTTTTAATTTTTCAATTTCAATTCAGACATTTTTTCTTAATCGATTTATTCGATTCATTTAATGGACATTCGGTGATTTTTTTTCTAGTGGTCAGCGTCCGTAACCTTCCTTCATTTGTTTTTAAGGTTAAGGCGTCACTTTATTCGTGCTCTGTTGGCGTGTTAGGAACGTAGCTATTTTTCAATTTAGCCTGTGTAATCTCAAGTATGACATTAGACGGGCGCTTCAGCATTTATAAACTCGATCAGTTCACTCGTTTGAAATCATAAACTTAATTAGTAAATATATATATTGAACGCTCCGTATGTTCACAATGTTTTCAACATGGCGCCGTCTCAGATAAAAGAAACAGCGCAACGTCAAAAGTAGGCGCTATCTCTCACTGATCAACGCAATCAGAGAGAGATAACAATTCTTTAACTGTCACGGTGTCTCCTTTTATCAAACTGTCACGCGTCGCAGCCGAGGTTCAATCTATGTTTAAAAGGTTCATGTATACTATCGAGATATCGAAGGTCGTGACTGTTGGTTGTTGGTTTAACCGTCGGAAAGGCTGTCGGAAAAGTTTCTATAAGTGCAACTTGAGTGTCACATTTCACGTAAGAATAAGATTGCGAGGTGTGGGCATCGCAGTTAAAGAAGTGTAATATATATTCTACGCTGCAGTTCATGTAAAAAGTGAAAAGTTGGTTATTGACGAGCTTACCTTAAAATATCGAAATATCCAAGTCCATTGTTCGCACCTAGGATAAGAGTAGGATTACTCGTACCCTGATTGGTTGAAAATGAAAGTCGTTGCAACTGTGTAGTTTCCTGGAAACTATTTTGTCAGTTGCTTCGAACGTTTCTGGTTGATCAGATTTGTCCGAAGTGTCGAAACAGCACCGCTCATTGTTGTCAATCTATTCGTATCCCGATTGCCTGCCGAGAAAGTTTCTGAAGCAAAAAATCAGTTTTAAAAACGTTCTTCACCGAAGTTATTTATGTATCAACGCGTGAGGTTTTTATTCTTTTGATAAAATACTTTGTGTTTAGGAATTAATGTGAGACTGTGTTACAGACTGCCAGCTTACGTTGAGGGTCAATAATTTTTTTAAAAGCATCTAATACAACTCCGTAATTACGGTTACTACGGTAAACTGATAACGAAATTATGTTTTTCACTATGAACGATCTAATTGTGTATAAAGCTGATTGAATTGAAAGATAAATCTGGATTTTCAACGAAATCTCTTACAAAAAATGCAAAAAATAATGTCAAAGCCTTTTGACGTGTGCGCGGAATGCAGAAGACCAAAGAGCTGATTCGCTTTGCTCGGTCCTTCTCTGTCCGTTAGTCTCTCGTTGAGTCTGACGGGTCGTCGACGAGCTTTCGACGTATTTTCATGTGTGTTAGTAGCGTGGTCGGCAGTAGTGATAGCGAGGGATCGTGCGGGGGTGTAGTACGGGGTTCGAGGGTTGCGTCGTTGAAACGGATGGCGGAGTGCGCGAGGGGGTGGAAAACGCGAGATAGCAAGTGCGCGCGCGACGAGTTTCGCACGCGCGTCAACCACCGACACACCGAGGGTCGACGGTAAGCGTCGCGTCAGTAAGCGTCGAGCTGCCAAGCTATTTGGAGGGTGTCGTGTTTCGTATTTTTGAAAGGCGTCACTTCCGGCGCGGCATTCTAAAGCGCGGGCCACAGAGTAAATAATCCGCGTAATAAACGTTACGCGTTACGTATCGCACGATCACAAAGGCCAATGTACTCGTGCGATTTGTAAGTCACGTTGCTGACGTGTCGTTCGATGTTCAATACCATTTTTTCTTTTATGTAACACCGTAGTTCAGAGATTTTTCTAAAATCACACAAAAAAAAAAAAAAAACCATTCATACAGCAAGCGATGAAGTGATCGAGTAGAAGCTTAAAATTTTCGAACGTGGGGATATATAGTGCCTACCAGTCAGCATGGCAGGAACATCCCTCCGCTCCACGTTCCGGCTCCTGTTGCTGCTGACGGTCGTCGTTCTCGCCGCCGGTGAGTTAACATTAATACCGTACGAAGCGTTGACGTCGACGACGCATATAAAAAAATTGCGACGCAAAAAAAAAAACGACGAGCGTATTATTTTAACACACGACGTGGATTATAAAATTCAAAGTGTGTTAAGATAACGGACTCGCGGTTTTTCAAAAAGTTCTTTCGTCAATTGGGATAAAGGAATTTATATTAAATAGTACCGCCATGTCACGCGAAATATCGAGTAAATGAAAAAAAACTACTGCTATTTACTTGTTTATAAAAAAAAAAACGTAATCCAATAGTTGAGAAATTGATACTCTTTTTTTTTAATTAATTTTTTTCAAAGTAAATAGACAGATTTTTGATTCTTTTATGCCTGTAATGAAAAATCTACATCGAACAATTGCACAGGCTATTGAGACAAGCAGTTGAATTGCCTTTGCTGTACGTATCTTAATCGCGTGTACATACAGCCGACTAGACGAATCTCTCTCGTTTACACGGCAAAACGAAGAGAGTCGTAATTTAGTCAAGGGGTGAAAGCAGTAGGTGGTATATGCATAGAGAGAGAGAGAGAGAGTGAGAAAGAGAACGAGAGGAGGTGAAGCTTACGTTAGTCAAGTTTAAGCGCTAGATCCTCGAGTCTCGAGTAGCATAACACACATACAGTAGAGATATGCATACGCGTTTTCTTCCTTCAATGTATACAACAACTACTGTAATACGCTACGGTGTAGTTGCATGCGAGCTATTACTGCTTCTATAGCGTATAGACAGGTGAGAGAGTACATTCGACGAGAGAACGCTCAAAGGAAAGAAGATATGGAATGAGTGATATTACTTAAATGATGTAGGTATCGTCAAGTGGTTATTGAATATCGGTAAATGGAGGAGCTTGAAACCAGTGAATTTAACATAACATTTTAAATATTCTGCCTCGTAATTTTTTTCTCTGAGATACGTTTTTTTTTCCCTCAGCATATAAACACTTGAACACAACATTTTAAATCGTAAACGACTTTTCGAAAGTAAGGAATAAACGGTTTAACGTCGAGAGACCAAAGGTTTCGTTGCAGCTATTTATTTTACACAATATTGAACAATGTCACGCATTATTACACTTGTTATGCAGTTTTGTATCAGAGTATGTTACAAAAGGTTCATCAGCACGATCGGGTGATATTTCACTTCAGTCTCATTTGACTAATCCGCTCATGCTATAGTGTGGGCATAGAATCTCCTTAGTTGTTTTCCAATATTTATTCAAAGTACAAATGTGTAATATTTTTGTTAAATTAAATAAGTGACGTAATAAAGGATAGCACACAAAAAATTGTAAATATACAAATAACAAACCGCACATCGATAGTGTAAAACTTCATTGCCTGAATACTATATTTCCAGGGGACGATGGCCAATAGAGGGTCGGCTGGGTTTTGTAACTTGTCAATTTGAAGTTTCATACTGCTTGAGCCTTTGTAAGTGACCGAACCAGCTCACCTTGTTTGCAACTGTAACCGACTTACTCTCACTGCATAGTATTCCCTTGAAAACCAGTCGGAAAGTACATAAAACTTGTGATTGTCTGATTACATAGAGCGTTGGGCGACACGTTACATAATAGTGGCTTGTTTGGAGTTTTCTTTGTCTTGGGGCCCAAACAAATTGAAGAAGGAGAAGAAGAAGAAGAAAAAGATAAAGAAAAAGAAAAAGAAGAATACTCTGTTCCTTTACAAGCGAATGGGGTGTACGACGAACAACAGGGCATCTTCGGTCAAAGCTTATACGAAGGATTTTATAGACAAAAAGTATATACACAGAAAGATTATTCTCCATTTATGAATAGTTGGTTTATTAACGTAAATCAGTGTGATCCAAGTTGCACCTCATGTCTCATCATTGTTGTGACCGAATCTCCTCTGAAGTTAGTCTGTTCATTCAATTCGCACGTTGGTAGATGTAAAAATATTGACAATCGTTTCAAGTTTACAATGGTATAAACACAAATGGCCATTCTGAGGGAATGGTAGTTTCCACAATGAAAAAAAAAGGAATTAGTTGAAGATAACTTAGGAGTTGTATTCAGTTGTACGTTTGTTCAGTTCACTGTACCCTATAGTCTAACCCTTTGCACTCCAGCCTAGTAGGGCATAGAGGCTTTAATGTCGCAAATACGGCGACAACGGAGTGCAAAGGGTTAAATATAAAGTCTATAGTATAAAAACTCCACTGTTCCTCACGGGTGGGTTACAAGTAAAAAATATTAAACTTTTCGAGAAATTTCTTATTTATACGGAGTATATTGTCCAATTTGTGATTAAGCTTTATCTAAACATCTATTTAAATGTCCATGGAATATGTAACTGCTTTCAAATTATCAGGAAAACAACTATTTCACTGGGGACAACTTAATTCAGTTATATATATATATATATTTGTTCAGTTCAATGTACCCTATGATCTACCTCACTGTTCTCCACTGATGGGTTAATTGCTTTCAAATTATCAGCTTTCAATTTATCAGCTTTCAAATATATTGATAATTAATTAACGATAATTAGCATAATGAAAAAAGTGACCTACTGTAACTTAACTTCCATTACATATTTAAGCTTGTCGTTATTTCTTAACGTCAACTTTGTATTAATTACAATAACGATGTAATATCTAAATGACCCAATATCACTGTACCAAAAGAATTAATAAGAACTCTGAATTTAATATCTGTTCAGAATCTTTAATTTATCTTTCTATTAATTCTGGTTTAGGATTTGCACAAAACAAAATTGAGTTTTTTTTCCCTATTTTTGCACCAGATCCGGTAGGGTCATTAGTACTATGTCTTGCACCGGATCCAACAGGGTCATTAGTACTGTACCTTACAACGAATTCGGTAGAGTCATTAGTATTATTATTGCACCAATGACCCCATCGCCCCTGGAACATGGGCAACGTAGGTCATTATAATATTTTTTTTCTGTTTTTCTTAAATTTTATTTCAAGACCATTGAAACATTTTTTAGTATTTTGGTATAAATCACGTTCTTGGAGTTTTCTATAATTGAGAAAAGTTTATGACATAAATATATAGAAAATCAATGTTAGATAGCCCTCGTTCAGGAACGGGCCATGATTGATTAAACTGAAAAAATATATTTATTCAACCTAAAAAGATATTGCACAAAATATTTGCTGTGACCGCATTCAAGTTTACGATTAAGGGGAGGCGAAACACTCTCACCATCACATCGAATTTTTGATATTTCTTTCTTGTTGCGCACTGAAAAGAATTTAATAAAAGTTGGACAGTGGATCGCACGTACGCGAATCTCTATTGTAATGGTAGTACAGGGTGCGCCATCTCAATCTGGTCGATGGAAGTATTGAATAACTTAGAGAATTTTCAACAGATTTCACAAAGTCGTATTTTTTTATTAAATTTGATTCATTACAATTTATTTTGATTAGTTTCCAAAAACCACATCGATCAAATGTCCGCCTTTATTACTGAGACAAAAATGAGCTCTTTTTTCGGCATTTTCCATTGTATTTGCCAGCGTCGCGGGCGATATCGCTGCGATTTCGGCTCGAATGTTGTTTTTTAGCTCCTCTATGGTCTTCGGCTTGTTGGCATAGACTTTACTTTTCAAAAATCCCCACAAGAAGAAGTCCGGTGCAGTCAAATCCGGCGATCTTGGTGGCCAGTCAATATCACCTTTCTTTGATATCACACGTCCTGGGAACTTCCGACGCAAATAGTCCATTGTTGAGCGCCGCGGCTTGTCAGTTTCCAATAATCTTTGAGTCAACTGCACTTTGTACGGAAACATGTGAAGATCTTGCTTTAAAATCCTTCTCAAAGTGGTTCCACTGATGTTTAATTGCTGAGACCGGCGGCGGTATGAGACATTTGGATTTTCTGCAACACTCTGTCGAACAGCTTCGATATTTTCATTTGAACGACCTGGACGCGGTCGAGCTTGATGTTGGAGATTCGCTACAGACCCGTGCTCCATGAAATTTGAAGCTAAATGACGGATAGTGTCGCCTTTGGGCGCAGAACGTCCGCGATATTTTTTACGATACGCACGCTGAGTTGACACAACTGAACGATTATTTTCAATGTAAAGCGAAACTATTTCGGCGCGTTCTTTCGGCGTATAGCGATACATGGTTGAAATTGTACTGAAATAACCTATACGAAACGTGTTGTACGACGCTGGTCGGTTAAAATCTGTCAGAGTTATTCAATACTTCCATCGACCAGATTGAGATGGCGCACCCTGTAGAATTGTTAGAATCCAAAAAAAAAATGACAGGTTGATTATCTACAGCCATGGATGAATGGTAAAACAATTATCTATAATTATTTCACGCAAAAAATAAAAAAAACGTATAGCATTACCACATAGCCAGCAGAAAAAACACACATGGTACGTACACTTCAATTGCAATTTGAATACAATTAACAGAGAAATATTTCTCGGAAAAAAAAACAGTTTTTGTTCTCGACAAAAACATCGACGAGACACGGCCGAAAGCCCTGCCAAACGTTAATGCCGCGAGAGAGCGCTCGAGTTTCGTTCTACTACCAGGGGATTCGGATCCGACTAATCATAGAAGAACCGTAGATTTTAACAATTTTACTAGTTTTATACAGAGATTCATGTCCACTGTCCAAATTTCATTGAATTATATTGAGTGTGCTACGAGAAAAGAATCCCAAAAAATTCGACGCGATGATGTGGGCAGGTGTGAGTATTTCGCCTCAAAGTATGGAGATTTCGACGCCTATTAAAGGATATTAATAAAATTGATAGAATTACATTTTTCGTAACTAAAATATCGTCCAGTATTGATTTCCCGATGAAGGCGATAACTGTATTCAAGGTATTTATTTATGTACTTGTTAGTTGTATCGACAAATTAAATAAGGTCGCGAAATGATTCTGTGTTTTCAAATTCATGAAATAAATATTACGCTGTATTGACACTACAGCATAACAAATAGAAAATTGAAGCGAGTGTATCGACAAGAATCGATATTCTCTTGCACATAATTTTGTATTTATTCTGCACTGTATTTCCTTTGAAATTCGATATACAAGAGGCGATATGCTGGATACATCTCGATTACAAGTAAATAGAATAATCAATTGCTCGACGACGTCGAAAGAGAGAAGCGCGAGATTCGAAGGGTGCGGAGGCTTGTCACGAGAGCCCTTGGCGCATTCCCCGAAGTGATTATCGCTGTTACTGCGTTGCAATTGCACTACTCGATACAACATTTGCCTGACAAAATTTAGTTAGTCGAAAATTACGCATCGCTTCACTGACGAAGGTACCAATTGCGTTTGTCAATTACGGGAGCCAGGCTCGTCCGGTCGCGTACAGAGGCAAAGGGAGACAATAGACTTTTAAATAATGTCACCCAGGAATAAAAAAAGTTAATGTAGGATGATATATATGCCTATATCGATGGTCTAAATTCAAAAAGGCATATAAGTTATGGTTATACGGTCAAAAATTATGGTTTGCTATTTAATATAGTTCTTGCATGAGAATGAATAATACATGGGTACCTGAATTTGTTATATGTCGAATGTACAGTTATAAGAGGCATGTGTAGGAATAATTTTTTTTTGAGTACCAACGCGGTTACTTCCACTTTATAAGAAATAAGTGATGCTAAAAGTCATGAGTTTTGATGTTGTCTCTTATGAGGCGAAATCGCAATAGTCGGACTATCAATGAATAATGTATGCAAGTATGTATGCACTTTGCGACTGGATGCATAAATAATTAATATTACAAGGTAATTAATATTCCCTGATATTTCTGGATTTCGTAGATATCTCGAAAAAAACGTATATAAAATATATTGCTTTGATATCTAAAGTTAAATAAATACTGAATCCAATTGCACATGGCTTTCGTTATATATATATATATTTTTTAGGCAACAAAGTATCTTTTTTTATATGAAAATGAATTAAAAGTAATTATGTATATTCAATTACTAAATTACAATTGAATTATTCACAAGAGAACCAAATGCTCTTGAATTGATGTCGTTGAATGTCGGTTTGTTCATATGGATAAATGATAGAGGGAAATGAGAATCTCATTGTTCTATCACGTGTGATTTCAAACAATGTCTAAAACCAATATGAATTTATTGTGAAACGAAACGTATGAATAATTAGCAAATTAAGGAATTAATTGGCTCTAATATTCCACTTTGTATCGCCGATTCCAGTATAATCGAATCTCAAGTGCATTATGCGATAGTTAACAGAGGGAACGAGTTCTCTTTAATTTCGAATCGTTTTTTATTCAATCAAAAATAATTTATAGGAATAATTAGCTAATCATGCAATTAATAGGATCCTTTGATATCCTTTGATATTATTTGAGATTTCACCTGAAAAATGCTACTAACGTCATAGCCCTCACGACCCGTGGGAGGATACGTCCCTGCGGGAAACACTTTATTTTATATCTTTTATCTCTAAACATTTATATCTCTTTTTTGGTTTGCGATACCGAGCTATCATATCATGACAATGTCACTCGTTGCTTGCCTCAAGCTTAGACACTACCTATATAGGTATTGTGTACACTTTCCCATAACTATAGATCTATGTATAAATTGAAACAAGAATCTTGAGGAAATTTCCCATGGTATTACTCTAATTGTGCACATCTTGTATACTTGGCGACTCGGCCAGAGATGCCTATTCATTTTCTTCCTAACAGAGCAAGCTTTGTTTTCATGAAAAATGTTCTTTGTAATGTTTATGTCAGAATACTCAAAATGGTCTAACAATTTGGAACAAGTTGTTTACACAAAAATGTCAGAATGGACGTGGGCACGATTTACGTTTGAGATTGTGTTTTGTTACATTTTTTTCTCAACGATACGGATGACACACGTAACTGCAAACAAATGTATTGTAGAAATACAATCACATAACTTTATGCTTCGTGTGTAGGGTGTTACGTGTTACAGATGTGTACGCTATTCACGAGCGCCCCGGTTATACGCAACTCATCTCTGCGCGAGTATAGTTGTACATAAATTTTTATTACACATTCCCAATTCAACATAGCACGAACCTAACAGGGGAAAACTGTGGACAGTTAACGTTAACAAGACGAATGCCTACCGATATACTCAATTCGACATACAACAACTCGTTTCGTTGTACCAAATTTGATGTGTGTAGTAAAAATCTGTGTACAACTTCCCATGCGGAGATGGGTTCTATAAAACCAGAGTGTTACCCACATGCCCTATCACATATCTATGTAACTTACAATATCTTCAAAAGTATACGGTAAACCATTTTTCAATTGTATAGCGTTTTTGTTTTATGTTCTTCTAAAAAAATGTTCGAGATAAGAATAAAGTTTGTGTCTAGCACTGTCATCCAGTTAAGCAAAATTTTTGTAAATTCTGTTTTTTTTTCCTCTGTGGCATGGCTTTACATGGAGCTGTTCGAGCCATTTAATTAAAATTTCTACAGCACGATTATAAAATGTACCGATATGGTGGGTGCCCCAATCATCATTGTAAACCCAGAATTTATTTATCTATTTGCAAGTTTCGTACAACACTAAATGTATTACGACCAGTGGCTCGCGACAAGGCATAACTCGCAGAAACTTTGACTTAAATATATTGTTCGACAAATTACATATATTGTACTGCAAGTTGATAAAAAAAATAATACAAAATTGTACTAATTGGCAAAAAAATTGGATTACTACAATCGTATATAATACGAATGAAAATCTGACCCGGAACCACCATGTGTAGCGTTATATATCTCGTGCGAAAGAAAGTAAACACACGAGAATGACCGGACGAAGGTATGTCAGGACGCTTGTATAAAAAGCTAGCAAAACCTTTCGCGGAGGGTGTGGATGAAGAAATAAACTACTTATAGGAAATCCTGCAGCAGCAGGTCATCTTGTAAGCACGCGGTAGAGCAATGCCTCTCGTTCGCCCGGGAGTTGAACTCCGACGGAGGAGAAAAGAAATAATGGAGAGGGGGATCGGGCTCGGGTCTAGTGGATAATCGTGAACTGGGGAGCAATATCGTAGGTACTACACGTCCGCGCTTAGATTCTTTTCGCTCCGCTTCCAGTGGATTCGCTTCTTGCCATGCCCGAGGGTCCAGGAACTCTACAAGAATTGTGCTTTTCTGCTCAGCAATTTTTCTTTTGTTTTTACTTTCTTATGGAGGAAGTTTTGTTTTCATGAAACCATTTTTTTGTTGAGTATTTCATATCAGGATACTCAAAATGGTCTGAAACGTCGACAAAAATGGTTAAAAATAAATGTCCGGTGTGTGTGCGTGCGTGCGTGCGTGCGTGCGTGCGTCAGTGTTCCAGGAGGTTTTTTTTTCTTTATTTCCTTTGTGAAAATTCTTACAGATTTACATTATAAAAACAGCTCAGGTAGCAGAAGCCGCTTGTACAATTTGATTAAATGCTGATTTTCATAGTTCGAATGTCACGGTATCCATCTGATGATATTCTTTCGTATACAAAACAGAATGATTGTGCAAAAAACCGAGATCTGTGCGAATTTTACTTCATCATAGAGGAAACTTTGTTTACGAAAAAATGCGCACACGTATGTGTGCGTGTGCCTGCATGTATGATAGATATTTCATTTGTAAAAATAAAAAACTTGTGGATTAAGAATCGTTTAAGCGATACAGCTAACATTTGATACATAAATAAAACCTGCTTGAGCTCTTCATTGAAATTTCCCTTAAAATATACATAAATGGTCAGATTTTATGGGACTTTGACCTTTTAACTTGATTAGTCTATTTTTTAAGCTTTGGACTGATGTTTGTAGAAAATAGGAAAGAACTGCGCCTGGAAATGTAAAAGAATAGTTGCAAAGTAGAACGTCGCACGTTTTTTTTCAAAATGGTTAATTCGTTAACTTTAACCAGTTTTTGCTTCCTCACAGAGAAAGCTTTATGACGGTGAAACATTTTTTGTATAGTTTTCATGTCAACGTGTTCAAAATGTCCTAAAAATTCGAAAAATCATATTTAGAAAAATGTCCGTCCGTCCGTCCGTCCGTCCGTCCGCGTGTGTGTTATGTATGAATGTATGTATGTATGTATGTATGTATGTATGTATGTATGTATGTATGTACTGGCACTGTAAAATTCTATAACTCGAGAGCGGGTTGAGTTATAGCGCTCCCGTTTCGTATAGATGTTGATCTGTACAATCTCTTTGTTCACTGAATTTTTTGTCGAATTGACTAAAAAATTACGAATTTTACGCTATTTTGAAGTTTTCAAAAAATGTCTGCGAACGCTCTAATTTCCGTAAATTTTAAGATTTCCGGCTAATTAAAAATATAAATAGAGTATCATAAGAGGACGATTCATATTGAATTCGGAAAACATCGGTCGAACGGTTCGAATTTTATAAATTTTGGCAATTTTTCGTAAAATCGTAAAATGGTCCTAATTTTTGCAAATTTCAAGATATCGTACTGATTTTTTTTCTTTGATCGAGTATTACAAAAATAAAGTTGGTATAAATTTTGGAAAGAATCGGTCGAACGGTTCGGATATTAAAACAAGCTGCAAATTGAAACTTGCAATTTGTTTCCTCGAGATACCGCACGATGCTCAAAGTCCTCTCTATGAGGAAGCCAAAATTAAGAAATATAGTTCCTCATAGAGAGAACTTTGAGCATCGTATGGAATCTCGAGGAAACAATTTGCAGCAATTGTTATCAGATGCTTCATTGTACACATTATTTAAATAAATCTGCAAAGTAGAAACTTTGGAATGGAAATAATGTAGGTTCTTTATTATTTTCTACCTTTCACAAAGCTCAAAATACTAAATGTAATAAATTAAATTCCTCATCGAGATGGCTTTGTGTAAAAGATGGAAAATAATGAGGAAGCAACGTTCAAGATTTTACTTCATTTTCTTTTATCTTCAATGCTTTTAAGGGTTGTAAGGTCGGCTGTCGCGATGAAAAGTAATACGTGGTTCAGGAGGATGAGAAAGCGGAGCAGTATACCGGTAAAAGCGTTGTATACCAAATTTGCGGGATGGAATTTACCAGTATACAGCTTAATGAAGTTTCCGGCACTCGCGTGCCCTCACAATTTTTATATTCTTGAAGATGCAAGGCGACGACGTCGTATATTATTTCTGTGTACAATGAAGACTCGCGTAAGTAAAAATCAGTGTTATCTCAAGTACAACCAGCACCTTCATTTGCTTCGATACGGATAACAAAATTAATTATTTAATAAAAATAGGTCAATTATCTGTAATTGCATACATTAACTTCTTATCCGATACTTTTTATATTCAATATCATGGATTTATATCATAATAAAGCAATGGAACATATTTAGACGATGAGACATACTATATGAACGGAATTATCGTAATTGAGGTTCCCCTTTCTTTATTTCCTCGGAGACAGTTTATATTTTGGGGAAAAATAAATCAAATTCACGTGCAGGATGACTAAACGAATTCGAACCTAATTTGTTGCTATTCGTAATATAAAATGTCTCTGATAAAATGGAGAATTAAAAATGTTGTGACTCAGTCGGTATGTCGGTATATACCACGTTACACATAGTGTGCTCTGTTTTGCACTGAATCACGTGGTACATGTCAAGTAGTACAAGTTTCGCCGTCCCTCAAGGTTTTGCTTCACTTTCCTCTAGCATCCCGTGGGTCTACGCAGAAGCATCCTTGCAATACCCATATAGTAATAACAACTACAATGCAATATAACCCACACGTATAAACCGAAAAATCACAATAGAATAAACTTTATCATACACAAGCGTCAAACCGTGGACGTACTCTCGTCTCCTCACATATTTATGGGCTCGGACTTTGCGAATAGATAGCCTGCGAGGATATAACAAAAGTAGAAAAGCAGGATCTCGCAGTGAAACGACATAAATATCACGATGTGTGGTCCAACGTGTCCTTTCATCATAACTCTACATTTATAATGATGCAAAATCGTCTCTGGCGTGATTTCCCCTCGCGTACTACGAATACAAATAAAACTAACGAAGACATTCCGCCAGTAATATTTCGCTATAATGTTTCAACGTCAAGTATGTGTTCGTGTAGTGCGCGTAGCTTTGTATTTGTTATAATTCCAGGCAGGTTCGTTATCGCAACTTATACCGCTTGTCCTATACGTACCGAGTATTAATGTTGAATCGCGAGGAAAGTAGTTCAAGGATTCTGCACGACGTCGTTAACCTGCACTGCATTTGCACCCTCGCAACATACGTGTACATAGCTGTGGATCGCTGAAGTGACGGGTCGATATACACGTGACGCTTAGTTGATACGAGAAACCAACGCCGTAAGCAATTTTGCAGTCCTGCAGTTTTGATACTCAGGGATAATACCTGTACATTTTTTTTATTTAATATTTTTTTAATGCTTGGCGTTAAGACGCTGCCGCGTTATTGGATAATGAGGATCGCCTGCTGCTGTTGAGATACGTGGATTATACTGCTTCCAATCTTCTAATCTTGAAGCTTCAATGCTTGAATTTTGTAATTTATAGTTTCCTATTAGATGGATAGTCGAAGCTTAAGATTTCTCTTAAACTCGTGACTCTTAAAACAGTATTCGTATACGTAACTGAAAATTCGCATACGAATATTGTTGGCATTGACTTGAGAATAGAACCTCTGGTCTCTTCAATCTGTCACAAAGGTAGGAATCTTGAACCAGAAATTGGTCCACTAATGAGAGATAAACTTTTATAGACACAGTCCTGAAATATTTGCCCTCAATAAGTATTTTGTAAATTAATATATCCAGACGAGCATTGTCCGCTATTTTTACGTTTGCATACGACCGCGATTATTCGTAAAATTAACTGACGAGTCGTACACGAAAATTGTTTGCGTCAACTCGAGAATAAACTCCCGGAGACTGGTATAGTAAGAATATTTTTCATTCGAGAAGTGAGTTTGGTATAATGTTCAATCTGTTTTCATAAATATTCCAAAATATTTTATCAAATTGATTTATATTTACTAATGTTCTTAAGCGGATTTTTCGATTCCTTTTACTTCCTTTCAGGGAAAGCCAGTTTTTCTAGAATCTAGATTTTAATGTCAACGTGTTCAGAATATTCCAAAATGTCGATAAATCACATTTAGAAAAATGTGTGTGTGCACTTCTATAACTTAAGGGGAGGCGAAACATTCACACCTTCTTATACCATATATCGAATTTTTTGAGATTATTTTCTTGTAGCACATTGAACAGAATTGAATAAAATTTAGACAGTGGACTGCACATACGTTAATCTTTGTTGTAATGCTGGTAGAATCGTCGGAATAAAAACAAATGGCAGATTGATTACCTTCGGTTATGGATAAATGGAAAAACAAATATCTATAATTATTCCGCGCAAAAAATAAAAAAATGCATTAGCACATAGCCACCATAAAAACACACATGGTACGTCCACGCCGATTGCGATTTAGATACGATGAACTGAGAAATCTTTCTCGGAAAAAACAGTTTTTATTCTCGACAAAACATCCACGAGACATGGCCAAAAGTCCTGCCAAAAATTAATGTCGCGAGAGAACGCTAGAGTTCCATTCTACTACCAGGGACTTCGGACCCGGCTAATCGTAGAAGAACCGTAAATTTTGACAATTTTACTAGCATTACAACAGAGATTCACGTATAGGCAGTCTACTGTCCAAATTTTTATCAATTCCGTTCAGCTACAAAAAAAGAATCTCCAAAAATTTGTTGCGATGGTGCGAGCAGGTGTGAGTGTTTCGCCTCCAAGTATGGAGATTTCTTCTCCCCTTAAGAACGACATTATCAATCGAGCTAAAATCTGGCTCCCAAGTAGAGCTGTTACGTTCCTTCGTTTGCCATATTTTATGAAATAATTGTAGGATCTATTCGAATTTTATTAAGTTTTGAACTATTCGAGTTCAAGTTGATTCTGCCGTCTTCTTCGGTGTCTCCTTTAGCTTCTTAAGATCTTGAACTCAGAGCTTTCACATATATGGAAGAACAGTCCCTTTAAATTAAAAAAAAAGTTGCAAAGCAGCACATTTCTTCTTTTTTTTCACCTTTTTTCACACAGTTTTTTCTATGCCGAAGCCAAAATTCAGCAGCGTACTTCTTGTGCGAAACGGAAAATAAAGATGAATTAATTTTCAAAGTTCTACTTTTCACCCATTTTTTTTCTTTCTCCTTATATATAGCTTTAACTTTTTTCCACTCGGAAGTTATGCGACAATTTAAAAAATATTTATTTAACGCAACGACTCTTCGGAATTTGCGAAAGTATTTTCAATTTAACAACCCGAGGACTGGTGATTCTAATTTTTTATTACTTTCACTGCTTCGTGAATGAACCTTTTTCCTCTCTCATTATACATAGAACTTTGTTCCACTCGTCGCTAATTCAACTAATTGCAATCTCATTTGGAAAGTGTCAGACTGTCAAGACGTCAGGCCCGCTATTTGGTCATTCATTTAAAATATTTCGTCCGTCGAACCGGTAAACGTGCGCTTGAAGTGGCATAATTCTCGTTTTAAGCATCTTTGCACTCCAGCATCTTCTCTCCTTCTTATTTCTTTTCTAGTTCTCGAGGACACTCGTTATCGTTGAACATCATTATAATAGAAAACCTTGTTTAATAAACGAGAAGATTTATAGTAAAAATAATATAAAATTATTGCAATAAATGTAAATTCAAAATAACACATACTTTTGTTCCCTCGTAGAAGCTTTGTGAAAATGATGCCAACGTGTTAAAAATTTTCGAATATTTATAACTAAAAAACAGCTTGATCTACAACTCTATAATTTCGCAGACAAGTAAAGCAGCACAGTCCCTTTATTTGTTGTAATTTTTGTAACAATTTATGCAGTGACTTTGATTTTATTGCATTTTGAATTTTTTAGAAAACTCTCTGTGGTCCCTCTAACTTCTGCAAATTTCAACAAATCTGGCTAAATTTTATTGCATGATTAGATTAACATTGGAGGACAGCTAATATTGAACTAAATGAGAATCGACAAATGAGTTCATATTATATAACAGTTTTTATAACAGTATTATATAACACACTCGTCACACACGCTATTTAATAAAAATTCGTCAGTCTTTCGCGAAGAGTTTTGCCTCGTTCCTCCGTAAACTGTGTATCACGTGTCTTCGGTTTTTCGCGACCAAGCCTTCGCACCCGAGGGAACGGGAAGTCACCGCGGTGTGTGTGATTATAATTCTGTCGCAAGTGAGCGAGGTATATCAAGAACTGAGTGGAACGCGAAAGAACTCAGTTATAGTAGACATTTTGATCTTTATATTATCGGTCGCCGTACAGCGTGTATCATACAAGCGCGGTCATCACTCATACGTCTCGAGTGAGTCACCACACACACTGTTCGAGACGTTGTTATATGAATTCAGTATGCGTTTACTACTCGTATTATATACAATATTTCATAGATTTCGAATTAATAAACCGTGTACGTATGCGTCACTCCTCTTTCGTTCCGTGTCGCGAGTTATTTGCATGCCAACAAAAAAGTACCAAATAGTTCCATTGTCTTTTTCTGTTATCAATAAAAGTTCGTGTTGTATAAAATCAACATCTTCCTGGTTTTAACTTTATGCTTACCCCTGAAAATACGCAGAAAGCAGGTGCGCCTAGCGCTTTAATGATTTTCCAAATAAAAAAATATATAGTTTGCCCTCACAGCTTCACTGTTAGGCATAACACGTACTCACAGATTGCTTTGTGGTGTAAAATAATGAGAGAGCTATTTGCAAGGTTCTACTTTGCAGGCTGTTCTTTTAATTATTTATAAATTGTAAACGATTTTAAGATTAACTCGAAAATTTTTTTAATAAATTTGAAATGTCATTTATGAGATTCAAAGATATCCAACCTTGCCATGGTGTGATCTCAAGGAAATTTTCCACACGAGTTAAAGATTGATAAATATAAATGATAAAAATATAATAAAACAATAATACAATTAATGCAATAGCATTTTCATTAGATCGAGAATTATTTGAAATTTCGACAACTGGCACTCGTTGTACTGTAATTATACTTGAGAAGTGCGTCACCGATTGGCATTACGGCAGCGTAGTTCAACGACAATAACACTTTAACTTAAAGGATGCAAGAGCGAGAATAGCTTGAGAGGAGAAAGGCGTGCGCCACGGTGGTAAATTGTAGAGAGTATATATGAATGGGAGATTCGCGAGAGACGAGTCTTTTTGCCACTCTATCGTAGTAGGTAATTTCAAAGGTAGCTACGGGTGTGTCGTCCATTAGCTTTTAACGCTGATGCTCTCCGCGCCCCCAGCTCGACGTTATTTCACCGCTATGCCGTCCAAGTCTCTTTGTGCCTCTGCAGCAAAGCTGTACGATGGAATACCATCGATGGCTTCGACATGTCGGGTTCAAAGCCGTCTGCACTGATAATACAGGCCCTGGTGCCTGGCAAAGGTGTGTACACGCCTTCCGATTAAATTAGCTTTGTTTGCGAGTTTTGGTAATTACTGGCCATTCGCCATGGTGGTACGTATACGTACAGTGAATACAATAGACACAGCCCCTATCAGGATACCAATGAGTCGGTAGCATTATAGTAACAGAACCCTTCCAATCACTTTCTCATGTGTCTTCTGTCAGAGCTGGAGGATTCGGATTCTCGTTGCATCGGTCCTTGAACACACCTGGAGCATTCATTCAATTTCCCCGATTGGCCCACCCTCCGTCCTTCCTCCGAGCGTCCCATTTAATCAATCGTAACACGAAACCTATTCGCGTAACTCTAACCTTCGGCTTTCGTTCCGTTGTTCTATCTACCAGTATCTCTCCACGTATCTCAATTGTACGAGAGGGAAGACATTACCTTCCAACGTCTTTCATCGGTGGCCTCTGAGGAAACTCGAGTGTACTGTGCTGCACGCAGATGCTGTCGTAAACAGATGAGACACAGCTTGTTCGTCAGTTGGGTAACTTTAAGGCAGAACGTAAAAGGTCCCTCGGGTATTGCCATGATCAGTGAGGTAACATATCAAGGAAAATATAATATGCAACGTAAGGGATTTGCATCGTTCTCGAAATGAAATTCTATTATTTATAAGAAGATCGTGTCGAGTCGAAGGTATGACGATTGGACTGTTATACGGGGAAAAAAGTTGCAAAATTTAAATTTCTACATTGATTCCTCACGTTTCTGGTTCGTGATATACACAGCCTGCTCTATGGCAACATATTTTGCTTAATTTTGACTTCCTCATACAGAAAGATTTGCGTGCCGCGGATTAAAAAACAAAGGATGCAACGTGCAAAGTTCTACTTTGCAACTTTTTTGCTTAATCATGAGCGAAGCTTTCTTTTTATGAATCTTTTTTATTCGAGGTTTTCATATCAGGACACACAGCATGATTTGAAATGTCGAGAGAAAAGTGGTTCGGATATTAGTTCATTATTTTTACCTTTGACAAAGCTTTCTCCATGAGAAAGTCAAAATCGATCAACATCCTTCCTGATAAATATGACTGTCAAAGGTAGAAAATAATAAAAGAACAATGTGAAAGGTTAAAGTAATCAAGTAAAATGATAACTTGGTGAATACATTTTATAATAAATCAATTCTTACGAGAATTATACTGAACAAGGAGACATTTCTGCTTGTGTTGAAAATTATCAGATTTTTACATTCAGCTCGATACAGGCTACGCCTAAGAGGCCTTGTTAAGTAAAATATTTTCTCTGCTGAGTATAATAAAGAATATATTCTCTTTTTGGATGTGAATCCTTAATTATGTAGCACCTACGCTGACATTTCTAACAGATTCGTGCAATCTTTGAAAATATTGATTTACCATGCGAGCATTCTTATTTTAATCCAACAAAATTTCATAAATTCTTTCTATAGAACTATTTGTATAAAAGAGAAGAAAGTTTTACTGTTTTTTCACGTTTACTAACGCTAACAATGTACGAAAAGTTGTACGACAAGTTATAAACTTCAATAACGTTATATTGAGAGATCTGGGAGACACTGAATGATCATTTGTCTTTATTTGAAATAAATTTATCATTCTTCAATACTTGTTGTTACGTTATGTTATTATTTATTTCTATAATTAATTAATCTCTAAATTCCTTCTATTGAACTTTTCAAGAATTCTCTACGAATTCACAATAATTTCAATCCGATACCAAAAAGAAGTCTCTTTCAGACCCTTATTTTTAACGCTGGATATACAGATTGTCACCATTCTGCTTATCCACACTCGTTAATAGTCGTAAGCGCACAAATAATGTTCTACTTGCCTGTTTTCCACTTTCCTGCTTTTTCGCTGACCGCACGTGCAGTACGTCGTTAGCATATTTGGATCGCGTCACGTCCACCGAAACCTTTACCGCCATGTGCCATTCCATGCTTTTCCTCTTTCTTTAATCATTTCTTTAATTTATTCTTTACTCAACAAATTTACAAAAAAAATTCTAGGTTGATCTTCAAGTCCTTACAATATAAGTTGTAATACGTGCTAACGATCATAACCATTAGAAAAAAGTAATAAATTACTAATTAGATATTGTTTTAAGACTCAAATAATATAATCTCAAGATTAACTGTAAGTGTTTAATTAATAAATTAGTGATTAACGTTGTACTTTTACCACAACGATAATACTTGGCCGTTCCCTTATTCTGGCATATCGTGTAAACAGTTTTCACGTGTGTTCAATATAGCTTCTCCAATAAATATTATATTGTATTCCGCCTGTACGGGTTTCTTTCCCTTTTAAGAATCCCCACCTATACATATATGCGGATGTAACGTCTTGCTCACTGCATCGATTTCACCGAAGAATAGAAAAATTGTAGCCGAAAACCTGTTGCCGATACATCCGGTTTCTACCTAAGTCTCTGGTGGCAATTCGATTAAACTCCGGTACGACCACCCGGGTTGTTCAGGGCAGCACCCTTTTCCAGTGATTCAATGCGCCAGCCAGTGACTAACACGGAGGTCACAATCCGAGCGATAAGAAACCGCTCGCAGAACACCGTTCGCCCACTCATCGCTGAGAGGTGTCGGGCATAGATTTATTAAAGGTGGGTTCCGAACCACTGGAATTACAGAAGAATACATGAAATGTTTTTTTTCTTTGTGTCGGCCGGGATTTGAGCCAGCAGCCAGTGCAAGCCCGAGCTTCGTCCACCAAGCCATAGCTCTCCCTGGTTCTCTGACAAATAATTCACGCGGTAATTAATAAATATTGAAACTTTTAAATTAAGTACCATGTTTCTTGTCTTTGTTACTCTTTGAAAGAATTAGTTATTTTTAACTTCGTGTGTTAATTAAATGTTTTCTTCCACACAGTTAAAAATGATGAAAAACAAAAATGTCTCCGAGATATCCTAGAGTGGTGTTTGATGGTTGATGTGATATAAATGTCAGTCATCGATGCGGTAAAGTTACAGCAAATATTTATTTCATTTCCGGAACCAATTTATCATGTCTTTCTTGTACTATACATATATAGCTCGTGGCTGAGCGTAGTACTTTATGTTGTGCACAGTTTTAGAAGTTTTGTGCTCAGGCAGGCTGACGTACTTAAGGGAATTGTTTGTCATTAGGTAATAGCCAAGGACGGGTATAGCCTTGGGATTGAGGCTTGAATATCTAGCCATCTCTCAGTTTAGCACGGAATGTCAGAGGCATCTCTTTGGGATTTCTCCTGCTTATCTGTGGAAAGCATTACGACCTAACAGCATTTACCTGGAAGGGGAGCCAGCCTTTTACAAATTTGTATTCCACTTACTCGTTGGAGTTTCAGTTTAGTATACAGATTTATTTATACGTTTTATATCTTTTCACGTTCTACTTTTGTTTTTTCTTTTACTGTTTTTTTTTTATTTAATAATTTTTTCTTTGTTTTATATCAAATCGCCTTTTTATTTTATTTTGATTGCATTTGTGGATGTTTGAATTGTTTGATGTTGATGATTGAATTGTGGATTGTTCAACAGAAGACCTTGTTGGACTTAGTAAACTAATAAACCTATCTATCTGTCTTCACAGAGAGAAAATAATGATACTAAATAATGAAAATAATGTACGTGATAAATAGTTATTTTATGTATTCATCTCATAAATATAAGGCTGGTACATAAATAACGTTCGTCTTTAAAAACGAATTTTATCGTGATCCTCGAAATTTCGTTGCGAACTACTCAAATACATCATTTTCTCAAATGGCACTAAGTAAGATATGATTTGCTCGGCTCTTTTCCCTGCCGAATAACTCTTTTTCGTTATTGTCGTTGCGTAGGCGAGTTTCCATTGATATCTGAATACACATATCAATATGATGTATGAAGGTAGGAAGAGAAAAGAGAGTCAGAGAGGTTTTCGTGGTTACGGCCTTTATTCGTATACCTTGGAGACCTGCTGCTTGACTCGCTATGGTCGAGTCTCGGTCCCCGTTGCAGGTTACGAAGTGCATGCCAGCATTCGAGCGTTCTGCTCGCGTTTGCGACACACCATAAATTCATCCGCAGAGTCTATATGCTCCTCTCCACTCCTCTTGGGTTCTTTCACGATGAATGAATCGCTTTTGTACGTGAGCATAGCATCTCGCTCAGCGGGCACAGAAGTACAACGAAAAAAAAAATGAAGATAAAAAACGAAATACAAGAGCAAGGAAAAACCATTTCTTGGAAGAAATGGTAGGTGAGCTGACGAGGGAGAAGAAGGGTTGGTAGAACCGCAGGATATGGTCGCGCGACGGAGGCTATGAAACACGGAAATTCAACTTTCTCCTTGTAGACGAGCTCTCGAGGCAGACGGGGAGCAGCCTGGTTTCGTGGTTTCCCACGTACCACTGTCTTCGTATAGGAAGCACACTGGATATAGTGATAGAGACGGTAAATGTGGTGTAGAACCAGAATTCCGGACGAGTAGTGGCAAAGAATTTTCGAAATCATTTCACTCGTCTCTCATCTTCGCTCCGTTGAAACTTTGAGGAAAGACCTTCGGGGCAAGGATGTAGGGAAGAGGGCATGAGCATGAGGCGTCGCTTCTTTTCTTTGAAAAATCGCAAAACTGCCAAGATATGTTGAGGCACGAACGAGAATAACGTAGATACGCGCATCTGGCACTCGTGTGCGAAAATAACGAAGCGGAAGTGTAGCACAGGGCGGTTGAACGTCGGCTAGTTGCATTTTATAAATCGAGCAGCCAGACGAGGAGTGTAGTGTACCCAGGTACGAGAGGTACGAAAAAAATTAAGGAAAAGTTAAAAATTACATCGAGAATCGTGAATTAAGCCGTAAAATAAATTTGAATCTTTGAAGGAACAATTATTTGAGAATAAAAAATTATTAAACAGATGTCGATTGATCGGTAAATATACGAGTACGAGTTATATTTTTCAAATATCAATTTAACGTTCGGTATATTAAATGTAATGTAACAATCAACTTTATTTTATGCATGGACAGTTGGGTTTTACAAATCGAGAAGCCAGACGAGGAGTGTAGTGTGCCCAGATACGCGAGGTACGAAGAGAGAAGGACATTTTTTAAATAAAAGCGAGAATCATGAATTAAGCTGTAAAAGAAATTAAAAGAATTGAAAAAACAACTATTTGAGAATAAAAAAATTATTAATCAGACGTCGATTGATCGGTAAATCTACGAGTACGAGCTATATTTTTCAAATATCAATTTAACATTCGATATAAAAATATTTGACGTAACAATCAACTTTATTTTATACATGAACAGATCGATCCAGTAAAAATTACTATTTAACCTGAGAAAAACTGCTAATAGTCAGCTGATCGTATTTGTAGTTTTGCAGCATCTGTTGAGAAATGGTGAGATCCTACGATATTTTTAACGATATTTACAAGAATTATATATCATGGACAATAGAACTTCGTTAAATAGGGATGAACGGGCTCGAACAATTCACGTATAAAGGAAATCGCAGATAATCAATTTCACCAGAAGGGAGGGGGATCAAAAGTATTTTATTACCAATAATAACGACAGCATACGATTATGAATTTTTTATTTTGGTAAAATAAGTGACAAACCGAAATTTGACACAATCAGTTTCTTGGTTAAGGAGATTGCGTGAAAAATTTGTCTTCGATTTTTTCATTATTAGCGTTTTTGAAAAATCATCAAATTTTGCATTAAAAAAAAAATTACGGTTACTATTTTAAAACCAATAATCTTCCGAATGCATGATTTATTCAATTTACTAAATTAATATCTCAGAAAATGTACAGATCTTAAGTATCAACGCTATTAAACCTGTAATTTGAAATAAAATTGACTACGGGTTTAGGATGAAAATCATTTCAACGGAAACCGCACGGTTAATTTACTTTTCGGATAACCAGACTATGGTTAATCGAGGTTCTACTGTATATTGTAAAAAATTATCGTTGAATCTCGCACTTGTTGAAAGGTGGCGACCTATAATTCAATATAATCCAATGCTACAAAGGTAACTTGTAACAGTTTTTTCTCAGATATATGGTAATTTTACTAGATTCTTTTCTCCGTGTAGTGTATCAGAAATTCGTATACTTTGGCTGTAAAGCCAACTTCTTACATGAAGAACATAACACTTTGTAATGGGATATGGCACACCTGTTTCGCTATAAGGAATGAGCATTAATAAAATTTTGCTATAAGCTATTATTTTGAATTACTATTACTGTAGCTATCTCTTTATATTATAAAAACATATCGCTCCCGCATCCGTTTAAGGGAATGAACTGACACAGACATTCACAATCACTCACAGTTATTCACAAACCTTGATAGAGACTCACAGAAGCAATGTAAGCCCCCCAAGCCCTGATAATTCTAAGTCCCTTTTAGAGCACACCCTTATCCCCCTTCGGCCTAGCGACAGGGGTTTTAATGATAGAGTGGAAAGCACGTATCAACGAACAGAAGAGTTTAATGATTTCATGGACGAGTAGGGCAGGAACCGTGCGAAACCTTAGTCATTCATTATTTTAAATAACCCCTTTTCCTTTACTTTCCTCCTTTATTTATGCTATTTCAAATTTGTATTTAAGTTTGTATTTACAGTTTTGTGGGAGTTAAGAAATTGCAAGTATATTACTTGAATTTTTCTTTGGCATAAAAAATATTGGTCTATAGATTCTTTTTTTTCCTTCTGTGTCATAGAACACACAACATTCAGACTGTGATAACACTGTGATAACATTCAGTTATCCCCACTTTTCATCCTTATTCACGTTGCAAATAAAAGATGAGTACTAAGGCACTCGGAAATTAAATTGAGAATATGGGGAAAAAAGAAAATAATAATCCATTGTTGATCAGTAGAAGTATGCTTGAGCACGAAAATACATAAATGAAATAGTAATAATAGGTGTGATGATATAGCAGTTGATTCCCCATTGTACTCGATAGAATACTCGACCGCCCCCTTGACCAGGCGAAACAAATAGTGTCGAGAAAAAATTGTTCGTACCCCTTTATTCTCACACATAGGTATCACCACGTTTATTATACCCGCGTACTGTGTGCAAGTAATATTCTACACGACGCTCGGCGATGCGGTATCGCGGGTCCCGTCGGGCCAAAGTAAATCGAAGTTTGCAAACAGAGTGGCGAGTGGTCCGGACGCCGAACCCTCCCCTGTGCGCCCTCTTGCACATCGACCAGAGAGGGTGAGCAAGTGCTCGGTGAACATTTTCGCTTCGTATAGTATACATCTATATAGCGCTTTGTCTTTTACATTAAGCGCGACCCCGACAGATTGGCCAGCTTTTCACAATGTTATTTTTCACCTTAAAATTAAATTACTATTACGTAAAAAAAAAAGGATCATTAGATCACGATATACAAGATTTTAAGTATTTGAAAAAATTGATGGATTTTTAATACAAACGGAAATTGGTGTTATTACGCGATTTCATGGTTTGCAAAAAAAAAAATGGATTATTAATTTATAATGGAATTTTTATTTGCCCATAAAAAAGGTAAGATTTAAAATTCCATTTATAGAACTGGGAATGAGAATCACTCTATAAAATATCATTTTAAATACTATTCTGAGTGAACGATATTTGGAAAAATAGGTAAAAAAATCTGCGGTGATAATTGCAACGTTGGGAGATGTAAAAAACGGTGTTTAAATGAAGACAATTTCTTTATTCAAAGTACACTAGCCATGTCGTATACTGGTAATGCGGTGTATTATGATGATCCCAAATAGAGTGATGAAACACGTTGATTAAATTTTCATATGTGCTTTTAATAATGTCAAATCACTCAAATTGTATCATTACATGCACTGACTAACGTTATATTTTTACCTGTTAATCGATAACACTGACTTTCTTATTTCGTTCTTATACATCGATGATTTACTATATACTAAATTGATGAATCTATTAGGACTACACAATGGATTTAAATAGTGTATTTGCAAATCGCATTTTTTACAGTGTACAGCTTACTATTTCGTTAGAAATGTATGGTTTAATGAATTTCCGACGAGTGATGCCACTCTATGCTTAGGAATCTATAACAATTTTTTTTTTACTGGAATTACCTCTGCTTTATACCTTTTTTTGCTTTGAGGGAATGTAAAAGTTGGGGTTTGTGTATTAGGGGAGAGTGAGGAACACTGATGTATGGGGCACCTTGAGTTACATTAGTTTATTTGCAGGAGTGCTGTCCATAAATTCTCGACTTTTTATTTAACGGCGAGCTGAATTGAATTGTTACACACATGCACACAAAACTAGAGAATTTATGGATAGCTATATTGAAATACAAGGTGCCCCATGGATCACTGTACTCCGCTCTCCTCTACGGCTCTCGGATGAACGAATATTTACGTAGTTGGAATATTAAGCTTCACGAAGCGACGACCGAGGAAGAAGTGAAACGGGAAGAGATGAAAAGTGAGATAGTATAGAATGAGAGTCATCGTAGTGGTCGCATTCTCTTCACGGTACACCAGCTAGAATTCGGCGACCGCTTGCGCTTCCCCATTATGCATGTAATTACAGCCGTACTTCCTTCGAGCGAATATAGTCAACCGTCTATGCACCAGTGAACTGAGAGTTCGTATATTTAACGAGAGAACATTGCAAAAGGATGGGTGAGCGTAGACTCCGCAGGTTCAGCTTCTACGGAATCGCGGAGAGCATTTCCTCGGGTTTTGTCTTTTTCCTCCCTCGTGCTATTTCACGTAATTGCGGTCGCTATCCACTGCTAACCGTTTGAATCCACAAAATTCACTAAGACGGAAGATTTTATTGATGCAAGCGCATTCTACACCGTCCGAAACTTATACTTTCTGTTTGAATTATAGCTCGCCCTATCCACAAAATCACGGGCTATATATTGCTACTTTTGTATCCAATAAAAAGCACAGTTTAACAGCAACTGTACACACCGAGAATTGAATACGAGAGATGTATCCACAAGATATACCATAATACTTAAGATTCAACGATTTACAAATTATATATATTTTTGAGCTTTTCAACAAAAATATCGTTCAATGCAATTTTTCATTGCTACGTGGAGCGGCTTGGACGACGAAGATTAAAAGTTTAAACATTTTCAGGTCATGTATTATGAGTTGTAAAGTGTTGAGGATATTCAATATACGAGAAAAATTCGAATTAATAGTGGTAAGCAGCCTGAGGACATTTAAATTTCTACACTTATACCAGATGCAACTCTACTATATTACAACTGCATATTTTATTCCCGATCCAAACGCATCGGAATCATTCATGAGCAAAATCGGTCTTGGCCTTGCAGAAAGTGTAAGCCTAAGACCAATACCAAGACCAAGGGTATCGATACAATACTAAGAATACCGATGCAAGACCAATACCAGGACTGAGTATTATGCAAGACCAAAATCAAGATCAAGATCAAAACCACCATAGTCCCTTTTTTAAAACTATGCTCTAATATATCGATAATTAAGAATTTTATTGAAAATTCTTTCGGACAAAAATGTTTGTATACAAAGGGAGACATCGGATGAGCATATCAGTTTTTGGATCCAGGGCCTCTGCTGGGCCCATTGAGACCCAACTTTTGTTTTCTAAATAGAACCTCCTATTTTTAATTGAATTTTGTAATTTCTAGTTAAAAAATGAGTAAGTTTTACTCCGAGTCATTTTTCGTTTTTCATCTTTGAACAGGCCTAAAACGTTATTCAAAGTTTTCCCGTGGAAAGAGTGTCAATACGTCAATCTTTGCGAAGAAATAAAAATATCCCCCTTCATATACAACTTTTGTCCGGAACATTTTTCAATTAAATTCTTAATTTTCGATAAATTTGAGCATAATTTAAAAAATGGAACACCCTGTATATTCGATTTTATCCTGGTTATAGAATTTAGTCATAAAAATATGGATTTTCTTTAGGCGTGACATTGCATCTTATAAAAGAAAATTATATGCTTCGCAATAAACTCATTTCAAGGTTGATGAAATATTTTTAATACCTATTTGGAGCAGTTTGCAGCACGAAATACAAATATCATTTATTAAAACAAAATGATTATTGGACATTTCAACGTTTTGCAGATGATTGATTGTGAGTTTAGCAACCAAAAAATGAATTTCTTACAGCCATACATATCGCGTCTGGCTGAGAAAAGGATATGGAATTGATTATTTCTTCGTTGAATTTAATAAAAGTTAGTAAATTATCATTCGCGAAGAGATAAATAACTTTCAGAAATGGGGATTACGTGTAAACAAAATTACGATTAATTGCAATATGGGTGGAGTAGACTGACGCATAACTACTATTTGAGTGAAAAGAAGGTAGCTCTTGCACTCGGTGAAATTTAAGTAGTTGTAGCAAAAAAACTTGAACATGGGTAGTATTGTAGACGTCTGCTACAGTTTCGAAAGAAGGAAATACGAAGATAACAACACTAGCAATGTGGAACATTGCGAGTCATTAACGATCTCAACTGAGCTGAGTACCTTGGTGCACAGCTCATCTCTTTTTTCATTCCCGCTCTTTCATCTTGCACCGTTCTCGGTATACGGGTTTCTCTATTTCCTTTTTTCGTACATTTCTTTTCGGTCTGTACAACAACCATTGCTTCTGGTGGAAACGAGAATAACATTCAACCAGTGGCCAGCGAGCAAGCGAATGAGGCCAGTGAGAATGAGAACTATAGACCGAGCGTTACTAGCCGACAGTTTCGTCGTATATTTGCCACGAGTTCTCCAGTGGCAGTAATTCACCATTCGCAGCACCGCCTTATCTACCTTCTTCATTTTACGTTTTATTTATACATTATTACAACGTCATCGTGTCTGTCAGCAATGTATTAGAAATAATTGTATTCTGAAAGTAAAACATAATAATCGTCGCTCGCAAGAGTTCAATTGCAACAATAATGCTATCAGGCAGTGACCATTATGATCAAAGAGTATTCCGAAACATTCAACTACAGGATAAGCTAACCTCCTATCAACTGCATCCCTGTTTTTGATTCACAATTCCACCTCTCTTGGTCCAAATGATCGAATACCTGGCTCTTCTGACTCACAAATCTTAAGATAATTATATCGTGAAAGCGTTTTGAATTGTGGTACCTCCATTTTTTATACTAGATGTACTGGTTACTAATGCGGATTTTTTTTCAATAGATGCAGTTACACTTATGTTGATATATATGCGGTTTGATGTGTATGCTATTTTGTTGTATTGACAACACATTATTAAATGCATTCCCATAATGCCTAGATTGTAGATTATTGATGAAAAAAAAAGTTTTTACCTTAATTGAAAAAGCTATGATATGTCCATAGATGTGTAGAATATATTTTTTTCAAATCTGCGAAAACCAATTTTATGAATATTATATCTTCACGATAAAAAAAAAAACGTAGAGAGAAAACTAAGTTGTGTTTTGAAAAGAGGAAAACATGAGTTTTAAGAAAAATAAATACTTAATAATATTATCAAAAGCACAAATGTAACGACCGATTGAATTTTTTTGCCCGGATCGCTTGGACCCAGAGATGTAGTTAAGGGTTAAAAATATATGATTAGCTTAAGGGTATTGATACGATTTATTGTCATAAAAAAAAATGAGAATATAATTTTCATCGGTCGTTGAAAAGCGTTGAATTCACGATTCTTTCTTTCTTGTTCTCTTTACGTCGACGATTTAACGACGGTTCATATACGTAGTACCTAGGCCCAGCGTTTTGCACTTGGAGCCTTGTAATAGGAGCCCTTGACCGACTTTTACGGACATCTGTAGCTGCTCTAATGTCTATCGAATCGATCGACTCGACAATCAATTCCTAATGCCCGAGGCATAGCACTGTATCGTAACCTTCTCGGTACTTAAATTCCTTCTTCGCTATTGAAAATTTCGTTTTATGAACTATTCTAAAGTGTATTAAAGCTGAAGTATCCACATCTGGAAATTCATTAAATGCATAATGGTCCATACAGTACAGATTTTTGCTCACCCCAAACTTATTACATCTTTTATAAAGAGGGAATCCACGACAATAAGAAAAAAAAAAAATTAAACGAATATAATTTATTTAAATAAAAAGGATGAAACGATACTAAGCAATGAATTGTAAAATTCGATGAAAACGTAATTACTTACGAAACACGACTGTCTTATTCGGTAATTAAAGGCGTTAATCCCTTAACGATTTAATAATAAAATGAATAAATCTGAGGATTTTCGAAAATTCTCTTCTGTTATACGTAATCCCGGTAATCGCTCGTGATATTCCGAGTACCAAGATTATATTCGGTGTTACCAAACGCGCGGGATGAAAATCGTTCTTTTTTTTTTATCTAAAGGGTGATTTTTTAAGAGCTTGAGAACTTTTTTTTAAAAAAAAACGCATAAAATTTGCAAAATCTCATCGGTTCTTTATTTGAAACGTTAGATTGGTCCATGACATTTACTTTTTGAAGATAATTTCATTTAAATGTTGACCGCGAATGGGCCCTAGAAAAGTTGGCAGAAAATCCGCTTTTTTATCGACAAATTTTGTTCAGCGATGAGGCTCATTTCTGGTTGAATGGCTACGTAAATAGGCAAAATTGCCGCATTTGGAGTGAAGAGCAACCAGAAGCCGTTCAAGAACTGCCCATGCATCCCGAAAAATGCACTGTTTGGTGTGGTTTGTACGCTGGTGGAATCATTGGACCGTATTTTTTCAAAGATGCTGTTGGACGCAACGTTACGGTGAATGGCGATCGCTATCGTTCGATGCTAACAAACTTTTTGTTGCCAAAAATGGAAGAACTGAACTTAGTTGACATGTGGTTTCAACAAGATGGCGCTACATGCCACACAGCTCGCGATTCTATGGCCATTTTGAGCGAAAACTTCGGAGAACAATTCATCTCAAGAAATGGCCCGGTAAGTTGGCCACCAAGATCATGCGATTTGACGCCTTTAGACTATTTTTTGTGGGGCTACGTCAAGTCTAAAGTCTACAGAAATAAGCCAGCAACTATTCCAGTTTTGGAAGACAACATTTCCGAAGAAATTCGGGCTATTCCGGCCGAAATGCTCGAAAAAGTTGCCCAAAATTGGACTTTCCGAATGGACCACCTAAGACGCAGCCGCGGTCAACATTTAAATGAAATTATCTTCAAAAAGTAAATGTCATGGACCAATCTAACGTTTCAAATAAAGAACCGATGAGATTTTGCAAATTTTATGCGTTTTTTTTTAAAAAAAAGTTCTCAAGCTCTTAAAAAATCACCCTTTATATCCCGTGTGTTCCCTTTTGCAGGACTCCCGCGGGTATTTTCATTCACCGTTGCGAGAAAGTTTCTCGGAGGAAAGCCGAGGACGTTTCTATCTGGCGCTACGACATTGCGAGTGAGGGGCAGGGTTGGGGGCTGGGTGTACGAAACCGTAGCACATCCTAGAGCCAAGAAACTATGCCAACTATGGTAGTTGTAAACGCCTGCTGGTTCACTCCCAAAGGAGGCTAAGCCGCGAGAATCTCTCCAGTGATTCCTGTGCAAGGCTGTGAAATTCTCTCCTTACCCTTCTCTACGTTCTCCAAAACCGTGCCTACCTATATACAAAGAGAAGAGCAGCGAGCCAGCAAGCATAGCCTTGGGGAGTTTGTGCTCGTGATAGTGCATTCACTCTGACACATTGCTGCTGCTGCTGCTGCTGGGATTCACGTACGTTACTATATGTTATAGCGTACGCGATTTAAAGGTACGAGCTCGCGGCATCGTCCCATGGAATGTGGATTCATTTGGCTGGGCTAAATACCGATGGTATATCCGTCGAGCCCGCGAGCGAGCTCTCACAGTATGAAAAGCGGAGTGCATACACCACGAGCATTCTCAGTACGCGGGGGTGTATAACTGTCTGCATAAATCATAAATAACTATGGCGTTGCCGGTAGTGAAACACGCGTGGTTTAACGCACCAGAAATGTTTTGGCATATAACGAGTATAATGCAGTACGATATACATGTCGCAAAACTATTTATCCTTCCATTAACCATAATTCCTTGATATAATTCGGTTTCACTCGTTACTCGAGTACAACCAATCACGCCTACCGAAACCTCGTTTGTAACACGATTTTATTACTTATTTTATTGGCAATTTCGAATTAATAGAATGGCACGTTGGTCGGTACAAATTTCAAGTCTATCACTTGACTTCTGGATCTCGATACGCCGCAATCTTGATTGTCGAATCGGTATCTCGATCAGGGCACCTAATTTTGATGAAAATATTTTATATTTGAAATTATTATTGTAAGCCAAAAATTATGTTTAAATATTATGTAAAACACATTTATGAATAACTTGTTGCAATTGAGATGTTACAATTTTATTTAAATAATTGATAATAATTCGTTGCACTTTTAAAAATTTATTATTGTAAAATGAAACTTGTTACGTTAGAATATATTTTTTTTAATTTTGCTTCCTCATAGAGAAAGCTTTGTTTTCAATCATATTTTTTAACAACGCCCGTATTCAAGTGCGTCTTTTGTGTGATGAGCTTGCAAAATTGAAATGGCGATATCTCGCGATCGTGCTACTGGATCTTTCTAAATTTTTTCACAAGAGTCAGGTCGCAATTCTCCCAAATCGCTAACGGGTGTTTCATTTTATGGTTGTTTGAATTTTTGGAAAAAAGAGTGTGATCTCTTTAACTTTTGTAAGCTTTGAGCTATCGAGCTAAAACTTTCTACAAGTATAGGCCACGAGAAAAGGTTATTCAGTATTGAGTTTGGCGTGAAACGATCAAGGTGTTAAAACTTTATTGAATCATGCATATTTGTGATTCCTCGAAAAATAATATTTTTCCTCTAACTTTTGTAAATTTTTATCTCTCAAACTGAAATTTGGCATACAAATTGGCTAGGAGATAAGGATACTTGATTTTTAAATTTAGTCAGAATCTATCGAAGGTGCTCTATGAAATTTCCAATTTTACTTAAATTTCAATTTTATTGAAAAATTTAATACCACTTCTTCCACGAAGAAGCTAAAGTTAAGTTAACCCTCAGAATGTGTGGATTGGCGAGAATCACGACGAAGCAATGTGCAAATTTTATGGTTGCGTGCTTTTTTTTTGTTCCCACAGTGGAGATTTTGATTCACAGTTTTATCATGCTCTATTGAATAGATATATTTCTCTAAATATCATGTGTAAAAAAGATGTTAGCAGTAACTAATGATATAATATAATTTATTAACAATTAATATAACGTAAATATCGAAATTTTTCTAATACAAGCGACAATAAAAACGATTTTTTGATGCACGAACTTGATCTCATTTTAACACGCTGTACCTATCGAGATTTTAGTCGTGTGGACGTGGGTTAATTGACAACGGGTTTCTAGCTGTGCAATTGAATTCGTAGCGAAGATAGCACGAAGGCGGCGATAATTAAATTAATGGATGACATGCAAAGTGGGATAGACAATTGGGAGGTCACGATAGTTGTGTTTTGATTTACTGCTCAGCTTTTCGGTAATAAATTGGTGGTAGTGCGTCAATTGATAGTTAACATTTTTTTTTGTTAACAGGACGTGGGCTCTATAATTATATTATTATATTATTTCAATTTACTTTATTGTAAACGGAGAAAATAAAATTAGTTACGATTACCGAAAATCGGTTAGAGTTACTAAAATATTGATAAATTCAGCCAATTTAATGGTTGGCACAGCTCATAGTTGGTAATCGCAACTAACTTTATTTCTAGGTATATTTTTATTTATTTTATTTATTTTCGTAATATCCTTGACGTTTTGTAAATTAATGTTATATTCGTTTCTTAAGTATCATACGTATATTTAAAAGCTTTGTACTCTTAGGGAATTTATCTCAGAACGCAAATAAATATTCTACTTGTTTTCGCCTTATCGTCAGAAATCGTAGAATAAAAATGTCCATAATTCTCCAATAGACCGTAAAGTAACGAGGAGACTAGAATATCCAAAGTTTTTACAGCTAGCATGGCAGACAGCTGTAGTAATGGTTGCGAAAAGCAGCCCTAAATAAAGAAGAGAATTAAAGATAAAGATAAAAAGAAAAAGAAATTGTTCCTTTATTCACTCAACGCTGCAGGGGATTTTCAGGAAATTTTCTGATGCTGGTATCAACTCTTTAGCCACGCTTTTTACCGTTAATGTAGATTCGGAGAATTTGCGAACGGTTAATAATAAATGTATTTCAATTAATACCTCGTGCTCGATGTAGCATATCGAATGGACATTGCGTGAGTTTACTCATCCGATAATGCACACAATACGTTAGCCATATTACATAAATGGAAGCAAAATCGACTGGCCATATGTGCGGTTATATCACAAACAGATTAGAATTTGTTTAATTATTGAATTATTCATTAAATTAATACTTCAAGTACGGTGGCCTAACGCCGCAAGTGATTACGTGATGGGTCCGCGCCCGTGGGGCATTAAAAATTCATACTGAAACATTATTGCTTACTAAAAATCGAATAATTATGAATAATTCTTCGTTCAGTCTTGTGTTCGTTGATGTTTACTTATTCATCACATACGAAGTAAGAAAAAACATTGAGTATTGCATCTCAAACAAATTTAGATGCCAGTTTATGGTGTAAATATGTTTTGAAAGTCTTTCATTATAAAAAAAAGAATTAATTTCTGTCTGTTTGTTTGTTTGTCTGTTTGGGTGTACTGTCCGGAAACAGAATAACTTTGCCGAAAGGCTGCAACTCGCAGTAAAATTTGGTCATCTAGATATAAAATATAGTTTTGGTATTGAAATATAAATCAACGCACCAATCCCTTTTGGTATTTTACCTAAAACGTAACAAAAATAGTTCATTTTTGGTCAGAAGAATAATAAAAAAATTATTAAGCATGAATTTTACGTATAGACGTATTGAACGTCTTACATGTAACCCAGTGATTAGCCAGTAACAGAGTGATTCAGTAACCGCGGTGCCTTTGTTCTCTTATGCAGTTCACATAAATGAAATAAAAACACACGATTGAATATTTTACTGCGCACTCTGCACACATTATCCTGTAAAATTTATAACCTATGGTTCGCGCACGCTCCAAGAACAGTTAAACTCCGCAGGTTTAATCTCATCGCCATATTTTCTCGAGAAGAAAAAACAAAATTATTAGCATATTACACGAAAGGTCTTCATCTTGAAATAACTTAAACATTCGTTTTACATGTTACAACTATAGTTACGTGTACACCTAGTAATTTTTCATATTAATACACTTTACTATTTTTAATATTCACTAATTCACTTTGCGAACGGTACGACACTATTTTTTTTTTCAGCTCTGCATCATTCGATTCCTGACACCAAGTAGTTTTACAACAAGTAACTTAATCCGAATATTAACGATCGTAATGAGAAAGTAACCGGTAGCGATTGCGCTATACGTAACTTTTTTTTGCTACAATTTTTAAGTTTATTCTTCTTTTTCTACGTTTACCATTTGTGAAGATAACAAATTGTGTACTTTTAGATGACACCTTAATATAATTACACCAACTTTTTCAGTTTTTCTGCCATTAATTCGTGAATATTTATTTCTAAATAAAATAAAAAATGTTTATAGCTCGATATTTCTTTTTATTTGGGAAATAATAGATTTTCTCACCAACCTCGATAACAATCGAAGATACATTTTCAACAGAGATTAAAATCCATTTTTCACGCATATTTTTGTCTCATGGTTGACAGACGTCACATTGCCGTCGATAAATGCATAGATAAACTCACGAGGGTACACACGACTGATGAAAAGCCGCGTTAGAGCGTGAACAAACTCGTACCATTCGAATTTCGACGCGAATTTACATGCATCAGCATCTAGTGCGTGAGAGTGTGTGTGGGTTACGTGTATTGTCTGTTGCGTAAATTAGACCACCAGTGAAATGGTCAATCAACGCATGGCGGACTGTTGACTGATTGACAATGAATATCCGTGAGTGAAAAGAACAAAAAAAAGAAAAACCAGAAAGCAATTCCATTTCGTCTACGCATTTATTTCAAATGCAATGAGTCTCCCGGCTGAAGAGAATTCTCTACAGAATACTCTTCGTTTCTATTTTAAGCTGAAGGATGTTGAAAGGAGTTGAACGCTGCTATTCTATCTGCACGGAATCATCCAGCGCTTGGATTTTCCACAGAATTGCGCAAAAAGGGGAGAAAGGGGTTTAAGCAAAAGATTCATTCGCATGGAAATCCCTGCCAAATTGTATCCTTGTCCCGCTGTCGTTGAATTTATCTTCGCCACGTACCTTCACTGATATTGAATCGCACTAACCCATACGTTGCATTTTCAAGTATTATGGATATTTATTACATGGGCATTCGGCGGTGTCGCTAACATCTATATACGGATTCAGTTTTCACTATTCAAAGTCTATTCATTAAACATGTAAGGTAATGTCTTCAAATTGTAAGATGGGCGTAATAAAAGCCCATAAAGTACGGTAGGTCTCGTGTATTAGACTGACGTCAATTAACTATCATCATTCTTTGGAAAGTCATTATAGTGTAATAATGTCATTGTTTAAGATGGTGAGCATGTTGAACCGTTGAAATTGAATGGTAATTTTGCAACACTGACAATAAGGAGACGAGAATAAGTTTTCTTTTAATGTGAAAAATCACTTGACACGACAAACTTAAATGATGAATAGTACCAATTCTTGAAAATTAAATATTCAATGACATACTCGTTGGCAAATTATAAAAATTTGTAATATCAATGCAATTTAAATTGTAAAAAAAGCTCGGAGATTTGAAAATTTCACATTGCATCCTGGTGATTCTCACCGATCCACGGATTCTCCTCTACGGGGAATGGTTATCTCAATTCTGGCTTCATCATAGCGGAAATGGTATTAACATTTTTTTATCGAATTTTACTAAATTTTCGATTGAATTGAAAATTGCAAATTTCTTACAGCTTAAACTCTCTAATCGATTCTTACCAAATTCAAGATCAAATATCCTTGTCGTATAGCCAATTTGTATGCCCAGCTTCACTTTGATTCATGAAAATTTATGAAAGTTAGAGCAAAGATACATTTTTTTTTTCGAAAAGTTACAAAATTTCATGTTTCAATAAAATCTGAAGCCTTGATCGATTCATGCCAAACTCAATGCTCCTTGGGTTATTCTTGTAGAAAGTTTTAACTCGATAGCTCAAAATTTACGAAAACTAGAAAGCGTACCTTTCCTTTTTTCTGACGAAGGTTCGACCTGACCCGTGTGCAAAGTTTCAAGATGATCGAGTAACTCGTTCTCTCGATATATGCCCCCCCCCCCCACACACACACCCACCCACACATTTCTAAACATGTTTTTCTTTCTTTATGAGGAAGCAAAAAAAAGTTTACTACAGCTGTAAAGGTTAATTGCTTGGTTAAAATAATATTCTCCATGAAACATCCGTGACTGGTATTGGTTTGTATTGATATTCGAGACTCAGCTCTTGACAAAAATTAAATAAAATTTTGATAATATTTACAGAAATTTACGTAAATTTCTGACAATTAAAAAAATGATATCCTAAGATTCCGACAAAATTTCACTTTTGGCTGAAAATGTATACGTAAAACGTTCTTGAGTTAATAGTGCTTGAGAAGAAAAGACAATGTGTTGATATTTTTTAATCTCAATGGAAGCAGAGTTATTTAAATCATTGTATTCCAACAAAAAAAAAAGTCACGAGGTTCAGAGTCTCCCAACAGTCAACTTTTAATCTTTAGATTGAGATCTCGTAATTGAAGAATCATCATTCATACTGACGATGTTCGCCTCTAGTTATTAAAAAATTATTATGGTTCTGAGAACGATCTTGCGTTGCTTTATAGCACCGAGCCTCCGGTGACACTCCTCCCGGCAATTCCGTACTCGCCAAACGAGCAGCTGGCGGCCTCCCTTGCGCTTCGATGCTCTGTCACCTGCGGTCACCCGGGAACCTCGATACCCGGGATTGTCGCTTCATTAAAGTGTGCACCATATTTAACAGCCTGCCCCAGGCACCAACCCCCGGTGCAACGTTATTTCATCGAGTCCCATTGCCAACGACCGGTATCCCTGCCGTCACGTCTATGAAACGGTGCGTGTTGCTTATGCATACATTGGCATATGTTGTCCTGGAATAAAAGGCAGACACATACGTTGTCAGGCTTTGTAAGAAATTGCATCGGATAGAAAGGGACAGATAAATACCGACAATTGTACCATTCAGTTTAGTGGAAAAACCGTTAAATGAAATGTTTTAACTGGTGCCTATGTCCACGCCATTGGAATATATATTTTTTTCAATTATTTTCACACCTGTTTCAATTTCCCTTTGAATTCAAAATTATTTTTCGAGCTTCCCATTTCATCGTGTGATACAACGGGACGTTACCCAAGTGGCGTATATCACCAAGTACACTTGTCACTTGCATTTTACATATTTTTTACATTCGAGAGCTTTTTTTTTACGGTGTATAGAGATAATATAGAGAACTATTGAGTTGGAGATGTTTTTTTGTTTCTTAGAAAATTCTAATGGCTTTTATTTTGGTGGCTTTTTTACATATGTAATTACCACAACCAATGTTAACATTTAAGCAATGTGTTAAGTGGTTGGGGGATGAAAATTTAATATATCCGGTGAATCGATTATGGTAGGATCAGTCCCAAGAATTATCACCAATTGAACAACATTTATTCGTTGACATTTAAGTTTCGCCCAAGCATTTGACTGTCATTAAGCGGTCATTTCAACGACATGACAATACAATTATTGGAAATAAGATATATCAATGAGGTGTGGCATTGTCTGTTTTAACGTATTCCGAGCGCGAAGATGTGGTTTTTAGCAAATGCTTAAGCGGAATCCGTAATATTCTCAAGCATATTACCACTGTACCACCGAGAAACAATTTTTAAAGCTTTTATTAAACTCCGTGATGAATAAAATATACGGAATTTGCATATCTAAAAAAATTTAATTAATTTGAGAAGAAAAGAGCTACGATCTAACGTTAAAAAAGTTGTACAAAGTATCATCACTATTGAGCATCGATGCATAGAGAGTAGTAGTAACGTATATTGACAGCAAAAATAGTAGAATTAACCTACAACACATTTCGTTGAATTAATCCATCGACGACGGGAGCATCGTTCACGATGTCAGCTATCACGCAGTATAGAAACCGTCATACGAAAAACGCAATTAATACTAAACCCCTGACATACACCGACTGCATATTTTATAGTTCAGATCTCAAGATGATGGCATGAGAAATCTATATTTAAAACGCGAACAGGAGCTTTTTCCATTGTAATGATATATTATTTTTTTAAGTGACAGTTAATTACATTCTTTTTCTAAATACTTACGCTTGGAATTCCTTAAAGAATAAACCTTGTTGGTAATTGTCAACGAGACCTTATTATTATGAGAACTCAAGATGATTGCATGAAAAATCTGCATTTGAAACACGAACACGAGCTTTTTTCATTGTGTATCTGTATAGATATTTTATTTTTTTTAATGACACTCAATTGCATTTATTTCTAAAAACTTACGCTTGGAATTCCTTAAAGAATAAACCTTGTTGGCAAGTGTCAACAAGACCTTATCGTTTAATAAAAATTTATATAAATGTACAGAAACCGCATGTATGTAGATAGGATCCTAACTGAACTTACGCGATTTTTGTCCATTTATATGGATTTCTAGTAGACTTTTCTAAAAGGAAAGTGGAAGGAACATTAAATATTTGAAACTCTACATTCTCCAAACTCCAAGCTACTGCGAGGAAAGAGAATGCACAACAATTTGTTATTCCTGGAAAAATTCCCAGCATCTTATTAAGCCCGTATTACCAGTTACGTCAGTCGAGTTTACAGTGCAGAATTTTTTGTACAAAATCTCGGGTTATCGATTTTCGATTGCCGACAAATTTGTCGAGTTCCACATAAAGGAGGAATTCGAGACGTTGCATCGACGTGGATAACGACTGGGGGTTGGAGCGAGAGAGTAGCAAGAGAGATAGAGGTAGAAAGAGAGAGGGGCAGAGGATCATTGCAGTCTCGAATTTCGCACTTTCAACCAAATACACCGTAGCCGAAAGCGCATATCCGCTTTCAAGAAATATGTTGTGAGCTTTTCCAGAAATACGTCCTTTCGTTACTTTCTTTTCACCGTTAGCTCGTACACGTACACGTAAAGAACGACAGAGTCAGGTGTCCGAAAGCAATCAACTTAATGGGCCGAGAAGTAATAGAGGACGATTGGATCGATGGAAGTTGTTGTGCGAGGGCGGCGAAAGAGAGTGAGCTAGTGAGCGAGTGTGAGAACACAAGAAAGCGAGCTTCGATAGGGTACCCGGTATTTTTGATGAAGCGGACCGTATTAATAAAACTGTGCATTGGGAAGAAAAATCCTAATAGCAACTATAAATAATTTATAATGTTTGTCTGATTAATTTACGGAGATCCAGTTAGCAAAATATAATAGAGATAAAAATGCAACACACGTATTAACGTAGGACATATAAAATTTTATGGAATTGTACAAATAACACTTAACAAGTATTAAGAAAATAACAAAATTTATGATTAGAATAGATTTTTAACAGCTAAATCGATGAAGATTAAAATATTATTCACTTTACGATCATAAAATGAAAGGTTCTTCTGATAAATTAAATTAAATCCGATAAATTAATTCACTGCAAATACACAACTAATTAAAATAAAAACCAACGGAGATGGGTGAGCTGTCACCATGTGACTTTGGTAGTCCGCCGAGTTAAGTATTTTTTCGTGTTGTCGAAAAGATTGACTGTACGATCACAAGATTTTCCGCAGTTTTCATGTACTCTCGAGCAAATTCATGCCACAGTTTAATGGAGCATGAATCGTGGCTGACGACGGATCAGAAGGAAGAGTCAAAGGAAACGATAGTATGAAGCGAAGAGTAAAAGGGAAGAGTCATATGAACTCGAAAAGGTATAAGACGAATGTTCCAGTCTGGTTTGCTTTTATTATCCAGAATCATATTCTAAATAAGACTATTGTCATTTTTTAAATGATTCCGGGGCTCCATTCATTCGTATAATCATTATTGTTGCAATATTGGCTAAACCATTTTCTATTGAACCACATAAAACTTTTATTGTTTATTTCGTATTGATTACTAAACCGAATATGTCAATAGTAAACGATTCGATTTCTCTATCACGTATTGTTGATATTAATGCTTATAAGAATATCTCTCGTATAGCATCATATTCTTCTCAGGTAGTCAGACAGATTCATTTCCATATTATTATTTGACAGGCGTTATGATTATATAAAAGTACATAGAGATATGGAATAAATTTATATCGTGATATTATGACAGAATGAAAACCCGATAAGTTCTGATTGAGTTTGATAGCAACCCCCACCTTCCCTTTAACTTGGACAAGATAAGACGGAATATGATTGAACACGACCGTTACTTTGATCGACACTAATGCTGCAGATTTTCCTCGGCCATTTTTTAAACAATAAATTAATGCTTGTACTTAACTACAAAGTGATTTCTAATGATTTCTGAACTAATGATTTCTAATTCCTTTCCGATGATTTATTTTTATAAGTTATTATATACTTTTTCTTTTGTACATCAGGAGTTAATACTAATTGAACAAAATCTTCATACCGAATCCATCCATTAGTTTAAAGAAATACAATTTTCACATGGTAACAACATTGTCCATTTAATTCTGAATATAAACCCTTTGCAAGTGTTCATGATTAAAATATTAATTTTTTTTTTTTTTCTTGAGGTGAAGAGTCAGTATCGCGGCACAATTTAGCCAAAAGGTCAGTTATACGTATCAAGAAACTGCAGAATTTGCAAATGTATATACCGTTTCTATTTCGTATATTATTAGTACGGATTTACACGTTTGACAAGCATTGTGCGAACTGTCTATAGGCACAAGTTTTATTTCGGAGCTGATGGCCGGCTGATAGTGTCTCGTCCTGCTGGCGTGTATCCTTCTACAGTCGTCATTCCTGATGGAACAGATTAAAACAGAAGCTGCAGGCGCTTTTATCCACTTGAGACTGATAAGCATCGACTACTACCAATATCGCCCATTTACTTCCCACTAGACGAACGGAGTGTTAGTAAATTTGCCGAACGCGCTTAGCACGTCGAGTCTGACCATCGTTGAGCTCTACCACTGGAATATTGCGGGCTCTTGACTACAGCGCCGACCAGCATAGAAATAGCGACTCGAGCATAGAAACGAGGATATATATATATATATATATAGTCGTGGCGATAAGTGGTCACGTCTCATTACTATAATTGATCGTATAATGTCGGCAACTCCATCCCTCGAGAGACGTCGAACACTCAAACTGACCAAATCAATATCGATGGGTCGGTAGTTTTGTTATTCCTAGGGTGTTCTCCGTTTTTGGTAATATTCGATATTGTGATACGTTTTGTATTAATGACAAATGCACTCACGTAACAAGCGAGAACTGGGGTTATTTCAATAAATCTAGGTTCCTCGTTTTTCTTTAATTAGCAACATTTTGTGGAATTCAATATGGAAAACGAACGGCAAGTTATCATCATTGACACAGTTTGAGTTGAAAAAAATTTTTTGTTTAAATGAGCTACGGTCTTGGCCGCTTCGATCGATTATAGCGAACCTTATTTCTTGTATGTTCACGGAAATAGGAAAAACCATTTCGCTCGTTGAGTAGCCTTCACTCCGAACATCGCGACTCGCTTCTCACATTCCCGTTGCGCCGCTGGCAACGTTAATTGAAAAGTAACGTAGCTCTGCTCTGCCTGCTCGGTTACTGCCACCTCTACACCCGCTAGGGCTCCTTCTATCAGGCACTTCCCTGCAGAACCGCACCAACGTTGTGGCTAATTTCCCGTGGCCTCTACGTGGCCATGTTTCACGCTAATGTGCGGAAACCGCTAGCCCGCAAACCCTTTCCTCGTCTATCCTACAGCCATTCACCGCTGTGTATGTCCGCCTCTTTCCTTCTCTCTCACTCATGGTTCTACACTAGTAATAGCTAGGATGGTGTAACATTGTTTTATTCTTAGCCAGGTGTCGCCGGCGGATGCACCGCAACCGACAGTACCACCGTCTCACTGTGATTCACGCGAATTCAATTTTCTACTTGAGTTACACAGCACCCGGCATGCTCGCTGCGTCCATCGTGTTAGGTGGCACGGCTTGCAACACGTGTCAACGATGAGCTTTAGGGAAATCCAGAGCTATTAAAAGTGTGTTATGATTTACAAAAATTTTGAAATATGCTTTTTAAGAGCAGACAATATCAATTAACCCATTGAGTGACATGCATGCACTGGTGCGACGACACGTAACTCTGTCACTGAAGTGGTTAGCACGCTGAAGAGTTTCGTAATTAACAAGACAATTTTTACTTTTCCTTTTGAACTCATTCGAATCTAAAAATGTAAGGTTATGCTTAAATTTCAAATAGTTATTACTGTGCGCTGTTTTAATTAATTTACATTTTTGTATAATGATTTAATAGCACCGCGAGTGGACTCGGAGTTTGCCGCATGACTCATTCCGTTATATTAATTTTTATGGCCACGAATCATTGCAATTTGAATGAGCATTTTGAAAATGGCCAAAAAGATAACGAAAAGGTTGCATTTACAGAAAAAAAATGGCATAAGTCGATTTTCCGACTTTCTATATTTGTTTTAAAAAAAATAATAATACAATTTTTTATGTAAACGGGAGCGTCAAGTGCGTGCGATACTTCATTTAAAAAATCGTTATTGTTAATAAGGTTCAGCAGAATTGTGATTCATTATTATTGATTACCATTCTTCGGGATCTTATGAACCCAGAACAGATGTTTAGGTATGAAAAAAAACATACATGCTAGGGGGGGCTTCGCCCCCTTGCGCGCTTCACGCACAAATCCACCTGGGAGGACTCGGGTTCTGGGAAAAATCCAGGTCTTCACCCAGTGCCCCTGTTCCCTACCTTAGACTTTTGCCTCCACCCCTCCTGCTCCCTTTTGCTTTTCCCCCTCACCCTCCTACCAATTGGGTAAACTTGGGGAGGATGGGGTTTCGATTCTCCGACACGGCAGCGGCGGCAAGGTATTTTTATAGTATAGAGAGATATCGTCAATATATTGACAATCTAAAGTGAGAGTGTGTTACGTCCTGGATTTTATAGTTCACAAAAGAAGACGCAACTATAGTCGTAATTTATATTAATTTCTGTTTTAAGCCAAAATGTGCTGGCTAGGGATCGAAGCACGGTCCGATGATAGGGAGTTCAATATTCATTTTTACACTGAAACATCACAACAATAAGAGATTGTATTTTAAGGCGAGACAAACCAACGAATATACAGAGAGAAGGTTTGTTATAACAATAAATATTAAAATTTACTTTTGATAGTAAGACTTCAAAATATTGTTTTTGTACGTGGTCGACGTACGGAGTAGAACGGACTTTTAGGCTATCAGAAAAGTAATGGACTCGCAACCGCGCAACAATATTATCAAAAAAGGTAGCGAGTGATTAGCGGGACGCAGCGCTTCTCGAAGATGTGCTATGTCCCGCTGGTCAACACAGGACTGCTGACCTAAGCAAAAGGTGATAAGAACTATTGGGTCGCATAAGAACAATTTCACGTATGTGCGGTTGAAGCGAAAATGTTTAAATTGATTTACAAAAATTTAATGCATAAAAATTCATAATTAGTCCGTACGTAACGGAATGCTAAATCGGTTCATGATGTTGGTGTTTCAGAAAATTATTAATATCAGTAAAAAAAAAAGCGCACTTTCATCATGTTTAAAAAAAATTTATTTATTATAGTTGATGGTTTTTAAAGGGATTTAGAAGAAAAAAATGTTTATTAGTATGCTTTTTACAGTTCAAAACCACATATCAGCATTGCTATTAAACGACTTAAATAAACGACTTGTTATGATACTCCAATTTAGTTTATATCTTCCGGTTATGATAATTAAAACACTTAACATTGCCGGGATAACCTTCGGCGAAATAAGTAACAGGCGCGTGGGATGTCGCATACAGCCCGGCCACGTTTATCACACTCGTGCGCTGTCCGAACCGGTCCCAGATTTTATCTCGAGTACATGTTCTAGAGCCAGTAGAAAAATCTCCTGAATTGTGAACTTTGTTTTCGGCTGTTGAGATGCTGGGAAGATTTTAAGTGCCCGTTCTCGAGTTATTCGACTAAACAGCATTTTTCATTTAATTGATTATCAAGAAAATTATCACAAAATATTTTCAATTATCACATTTTTTTTGTTCTGATTGTTAACAAAAAAAATATTACATTTTTTTTCATGTCGAAAGATAAAAATAAAACATCATTAATCTGAAAAAATGTGTCCACACATATAAATATTACGCTTTTTTGCTCGTAAGGGCTCTCCCACGTATGAGTAGCTCATTAGAAGCATGTAAGCACGGTTCGAAGTACTGAATTGCTCGTTGAATTAACAAGGTTCATAGGGTTTAAGCAGTATACAGACTCTCTAAATCGAACATGCAGCATCTCGTACCTGCAGGTGTCGCATGAAGACATTGAATGAAGCGTAACACGAAACTTCGTAGTTTCCCTAGAATCGAGCGAGCTCCGAGCAATAGAACTTGGTCTTGTTGCGGTGAGATCGTACAACAATACGCTCCGGTGAATATTTGCCGATGTTCTCATTGTATCCAAGTTGTATCTCGTCGACGGCAGCTTCCTCGTTTCCCGTTTGAGTTACACGTTGCGGGTTAATGTGAACGTATCGTCGAAAAGTTTCTTTGTTACTCCCACCAAAAGTATCATCTTTGACTAAATCAGTAATTGCGAATGAAATTAATACGTATAACGTTAAATCGATCCTTTACATTTGTGCAAATAAGCGCATTGAAAATACAAAAGTTTTTCGGTCGGATAAATGAAATTATATAGAAAGAATGAAAAATAAAAAATCAATTTCTTTTTAACCTTTTGTTGGTTGGAGCACCCGAAAATATTCCGGATCGGACTTGAGGGCCGAACGTGAAGGAGCGGTAAACGAGTGACGAGCGATGCATTTGTGAGCGTATATTGCAACGCGTTGAGGTTCCATTCGTTACAGTTTCTCCTAGTGCGCTGGATTGTGACTCTGCTGCCAGGCTCATTACTCCATCCCAGGTGGGGCTTCATAAGCGGCACGATACCGAGCCAGTTCTGGCTGCCAAGTTTTCTGCCTCGTACCAAAACTCATGACCAATATTGGTACAAAATGTTGGTACTGATGGGGGCAACGGCTCAGAGCCGTATGTCGACGCAGCGCCAATATTGGCAATAGATCTTGCACCGGCGCCTCGGTACGATTACAATCCAGCGATGATATACGACTGACCCAGACCCGGCTACCGGTAGAACTACCGTGATTGGGCCAGTCTTACATCGGCGCTCAACTGTAACCGTACGTCAGAAGAACCGTACCTGAACGGACAATTAAAAGCGCATATCGTTCGAGTCATACGAAACCCTAGTAATATAACGCAAGAAAAGGATGGTCAAAAAAAGAAAGTGTCAAAATCTTGCGTGTAGTACATGCGCTCGTGCTAACAGTTAATTAAAAATATGATTGACATGTTGGATATGTGTATATCGACCACTGTGCATCCTAAACATTCCAATATCGGAGTTCCCAGTCCTAATGATGCAGACTGTAACATTTTACAAATATCGGCATATTGCTGAAACGCCGGGAGCTTATATCGGAAAGCCAAAAATTTTATTAATAATCACTGCAGAAGCTTAAAATCTCGGACTGAAAATATAACCAATTAATTATTTTTAGTTGACCGCTGTAGATAATGAATTCTATAAAACTTAGCATATTTTCCTCATTGGAAAAAGTATTTTTTTGACGTGAATACGTGAGTTTTCGTTAAAGCGATCTATATACACCGGAAAAAAATAATTTTGATAACATTTCACGACAAACGTATGTGGTATTTTTGACTTTAATTTTAATTCTTACAATCTTATATTATCGATAATAATGTATTCTCTTGAATTTAAAAAAAATTATTATTTCCAGTTTACTTGGAATTGTAAGAATTTGAAATATCGTTAAAACTAAAACATGTATTTTGGGCAACCCGTAATAAAATTGTGCAGTATTCGTATACTTACCCGACAAACGTGCCGAAAAGTAGTTTAATCTTGACCCCGGTGGTGGAGTAAGAAATAAAGCGAAGGTCCCGGTGCCTCACCGGGGTTATAAAGAAAAAGTACGAGGATCCCGGGACGAAATATACTTGCCACTAAGTGGGACGAAGCTTCATGGCACGTCCCACTTAGTCGACGTCGCCGTCGTCGTCGTCGCCGTCTTCGTAGTTTGCGTCGTTGCGAGAAGAGAGCTCGGACGAGAGAGCACAGCTAGTGCAGAGTCATCGAGGTCGAGCTTCGTGGCAAGTCACGTGTTACAAGCGAGTCTGTCACGGGGAGTTTCGTACCGACGGTAATTTTGTCGCGGGCCGATTAAATTACCCAGAACTTTCCGAGCCACGCTTGCAGATGAGCGGACCGCGAGCAATGAGGACCCGGTTGTCCCCGCTCTTCTCTGAAAGCTTGTCGTTGTATACTATATACAGCAGAGTGTCTAGTCCCACCTTCGCTGCTTTGGCTTTACATATATATATATATATGCAGGTAATTGGTTATAACTGCCATAACGAAACTCACAAAAACATATTGTAAAGGAAAATTGCTGCCTCCTGTCCATCAACTTTATGCCCTTCTGTCCTCAGCTTTGTCCTCCGAAGTGTAAATTCGCCTTCCTATTTTGATATTGTATTTAATAAACCTCGTTATTCTGTGCATTTGATATTAATATTAAATACAAACATAAGTCTTTTTGAATAAAAAATACGAGTTGAAGAACCTCGGTGGTTGGGAACCATGAAAAAATGGCGGATGAAAGGTCGACGTAAAAAAAAAGCCTCGAAAGAAATGTCCGGTAATTATTAAGAATTGTGTCTTCTGCTAATTTTCGAGATTCAGAATTTTTTAATATACAACTTAAAAACGTACAACTTAAAAAGTTGTACGTAGAAGACTGAAAAACAATTAAATTTACATTAATTAATTGTTATTTGTAGTCTCGCTAAAGATGTTTTTACATTTAAAAAATAGTAGTTTCGTTTAGGATGGGGAGGCTTTGTCAATAAATTTATCATCATCATTTTCGGTACATTTGCAGCCATTTGCACATGTACACATATGCATACGCACGCGCGCATGCACAAATGATGCGGCTTAAGGTAATCCTGCTGCTGCAGGCTAGTCATAATCCTGCTCATGCTTAATATTTATACTTATTTCTATTTGACACTCGTAGAAATAATAATTTTCAATACCATAAATAAATTATTTCATGTGTAAATCGTTCGTTGAATGTTTGCAGATAATTAGAAAAATGAAGAAAAATAATTATTTCAACGATGCGAGTATTCCTCGGTGACTATTTGGGAATATTTATTCTATCGGTATTTCTTTCTACTCGACCGCACGGGTTTAACCTTTTCGATATAAATCTGTCAAAACTGTCAAAACAATGTCGACGTCTGAAAGGACAAAACATTAAAATATGTAAAGATGTTGGAACACGTGAAGTGGGCTTAATATTACAGCCAACCGATGCGGTGTTGCCACATTACTTCATCGTAGCGACATGACGCAGTGACGTAGTAAACCCGATGCCGGAAGTCCAAATGAAACTCAATATAACGTAAAAACTAGGCCGGTAGTCGTATTTATTTCCGGGACCATTGAATTGCTACAAGTTTAAAAAATGTAAATCTGATTTTTCTTAAATATCTTATGGGTTTCTATTAATATATACATTCTTGTAGCGATCGGAAATTAAGCTTTCTTACGTCACCTCGGGATTCCGTCACGAAAAACGCCTATTTTAATAATTTTTTTTTTTCAATTAGATCGATGATCGACCCTGAATTTTCGTAGGGAGAATAAATAATATATTAAACACAGCATACAATTTTTATCTAAAACCTATAGACTGAGCCACCACGACAGGATTATCGATATTCACACAACCAACATGCACAATCATAGCGATATAAATTCATCTCTCGTTTCGAGGATTCTATTTCGTTTAATATATTTCCAATGAGCCTAAATATATTCGAAATAATTGACAGTTTTTTTGCTCATCGACCTTTTTCCACGGGCTTTTTCCCTTTGATACCAGGTCGATGACTCGTTGGCCTCCAACATATTCACAACGATACACATAACTTATGTAACACACACATGCATTATACATGCGGAGCTAAATGAAATTCATTTACTATATAGCTATAACTTTTAATCTTCTTTGACCTTTTAAGGCTTTGAAAATTGATATTTAATATCCCACTAAATTTCGTGACTGTGGAGAGGAACTTTGGTTTCGCTGGTGATGAGAATTGCGGGTAATTTCCTACCGTTAAGTACAAACGTATTAGTTTGTAACAGTATCCTCTGTACATCCGGCGTGCGGGTTTCTCTACGACGCCGATGTCGTTTAATTTCACTGCCTATAGTTGCTGTTGCTGCTGTTGCTGCTGTTGCTGATGGCTTGTTGGTTGACGCTTGGCTTCCTCTCTTGCTCTCTGTTTCTCTTCTGTGTCGAGAGACGAACTTTATTGGGACATTGTATGTACACTCAGTGAGGCCGGCTCTGTACTCTAGACTTTACGGTATACGCACTCGCCCTCTATGTACAGTACTATGTTTATACAATATATATTCAGTGTATATATATACAGAATCGGTTGAAAGTGTCACCATAACGATACGGAACCTGGGATTCCGCCTCCGGCCAGTTTCACCACAGACTTTCAAACTCCAGGATCCTCAGGGATCAACTTTGTTTCTTCTCCTACAGCTACATACCTTTACTCTAGCTTTGGATCCTCACAATTCTTCTTATGATCGTTCTATATTTCGACTATTGGCAAAGAGATACGTCAACGATATATTTTTTAATAAAATATACCATTTAAAATGTGTAATGATAATGTGAATGATAAAAAAAAATAACTTGAACCTTGCTGATGCTCCAGATATAGGTGCTTTCGACAAATTTATATAATCAGGGGAGCAAACGTTGAGAATTTATAGAAAGTACTAACGAATCTAATTTATCTAATTATTACTGAATAACTTAGAAAATATAAAAATAACATACGATCCGTGGAGACAGTATAACCGCTGCAATAGTTGCAACTCAGGCTTTTATCTTATGATCTATAGATTACAAGGAGCTCTATTTTTTCGGAACTGGTGGCTTTGGATCTTCACGATTCTTTTTCTGTTCGTTCTATACAATTCCCCGACTATTCGCGAAGAGATACGTCAACGATATATTCTTTAATAAAATATATAATTTAAAATGAGTAACGATAATGATGGTAATGAAAAGAATAACTTGAATCTTGCCGATGTACCAGACATAGGTGCGTTTGACAAATTTATATAATCAGGGGAGCAAACATTGAGAATTTATAAAAAGTACTAACGAATGTATTTTATCCAATTATTACTAAATGACGTTGGAAAAAAAAATAACATCAGATGCGTGGAGAGAGTATAATCACTTCAATAGTTGCAACTCGAGCCTTTATCTTATGATCTATAAATCATAAAGAGTTTTATTTTTTTTAAATTCATTCTAGATTTTTTGATATTAGGATACGTCCATTATTTTTGACGATCAGAATACAGTTACGAATAATCAATCGTAAGGAATTTTTTTATACAATTTTTTTATCGATAAATAAAACTCCTAAACTCAAAACATCGACAAAGTAAATAAGTAAATTATAAAAGCGTTATTTTTCACTTTCGATAATAAATAGAATTCTCGTATGTTATGTTCAGCTAATGAATCAAAACTTTTACGCTTTCAACAAGTTGGATGGTACATGCATCCACTGAATATAAAAATAAATATTGAAGTAGAATTAAAATAAAAAGAAACGAGATGAAAGCGTAACAACGTTTCGCGCATACGAGACGAGAACGAAATAAAAATGCATTTTTCACCAAATATCTCGTATCATTGCCGTGCGTATAGTGTGCAGGATCAAATTTCGCGAAAAATCATCGTTTACATCACATACACCTCCGATGTTATTAACTTTAATTGCTGTTTCGTCACGGAAATAATTCTCTCATTTCATTTCGATTTTTCGTTGCAGACACTAATTGCAATAAGTGATCCCTCGTGCGAGTGAACGCTCTAAAATATTTCTCACGGATCAAATCAGTAGTTACAGAATAATTGACTGTAATTTGAAATAACAGTGTCTCCGAATGCAATTATGAATATTCAGTGGGATATATTATACCTTTTCAAAGCTCTGTATATAGTAACCGTCACTTCTGCTGTTATTCAGTTTCCCATCGAAAGAACTAAATGATACTTACATTTTTTTTTCACTGCTACTCATGACATTGTTATTTTAAATGTCTTAATTAAAATCCGTCATCACTATCGCAGAAGACTTCCAACTATGCACAAGTGAACATTTTGTGAATACTAAGAGAAAATTGCTTATCTTATTACTTCTATAAATAAACGATATCAACAATGTAATATATCTTTCATAAAAAGTATTTCACTTGGTATTTCGAATTTAAAAAAATCACGTATAGTACTTAATTTTTTACATTTTCGTCACGAATCTACTGAATGTTTCAATCGCTTTCTTCATTCTGATTTTCATTGGAACCTTACAATCCTGATGATATTGAAGAATATTATATATATATAGATTTATATATATTTGTACACGATCTGAAAGACGCTTTGCCGATACAGAGGTATTGCTCGGCAAAATGAATGTTCACTCGTTCTTTAAAAATTTGTTTTCATCTAAAAGTAAAATAAAGCTACGTCGGTATACGTGTCGGGCTTGCGGTATTACTTTGCCCGCAATTTCTCTTTTGCGACACGTTTCTTTCATCTTCATCGTGAATACACATCACGGGAAATATATTCAGATAAACACATTGTGTTGTGCATATCTTGAATGTCGTTTTTTCTTTTACTTTAGGGGTTCTATATGAGAATCGTCGCAATTTTCCTCATCGCACATTTCACGTCCTGCTGTAAAAATTTTATATTCATAGAATATTCGTGTATACATAGTTCATGAATATAGTTTATACACGATATACATTCGATGGTCGGATGTAGCACATTCGCTGCAGTGACAGTAATCATGCCATTATTATTATATGAGTATCATGAATGTGTACGTATGTGTACTCTACTGTATTATTTTTATGCAATTGGATATAGTACAGAGTTGAAAATACATATAACATTTAGTGTTTGTTTCTGCTAAAAAAAAAAAAAAAATATGAATAAATTTATTAAAAAATATGCTTTTGACGGGCTTTCGATGCTTTATCCCATTGATATTGTGAAAAATATCACGAATAAATAGACTGGAAAATGTAATTTTTACGGGTTTTCGACGCTCTGTCCTAATGTATCGTGAAAATATGTTTCATAATAATTGTTATATACATGAAACTCAGATTAATTTTATTATTAAAATTTGATTTGCATTAATGTATTGGAGGGCGAGGGGTGGGAGTTTAAAACTGTGGATATTTTGTTTTTTAATAGAAGTAAATTTAAAGAAAATTGAACTGTTGCTACAATTTGTTTTATTAGAAGCTGGAGATTTATTTACATAATCAGAATAACGTTACAAACAATAAATCGGGATTTTTTATACAATTTGTTTTCTTGATAAAGAAAATGTAACTAGTTTTATTATTGATGTCGGTGTATTCCTTGGCCCCCAAGGGCCAATTGTTTAAATTGATTTAAACACTTTTGGGTGGGTTCGTTGTATACGAATATTCTCGGGCTTCGACTATGAAAATTAACTCGATGGTTATACGACAGAAAAAAATTAAATAAGACGAATGAAAATGGCGAAGTCATTTTGGCGATCGATAAAAGTTATTTCATCTAGACAAAAATTTGTGTTTGCGTGTTTCCGAGGTTGCTGAATCAAAATCCAAGGTGAGCATTCCAGAATTCGAAATTATATAGAATCAAAATATTCTGTAATTAAAAATAATGTGGTGTCTTGCGGAAATGAAAATTGCGAGACCATTTATATACAAGTCGACGGCTGATGAATGATCACGTTATGAGGAAAATTGAGTGAGATTTAAGCTTGACAATGGCCCAGGAATTGACATTTTTTAAATATTGAACAATAATATTTTTACTGTATCTTTTGTATGCAGAATATTCGAGACGATTCTGTAGCGCTATACGTCGCGCGATGTATGCACTTTACGAGATATGCACCACGGAGCGATAAGGGAGTATACGAGATATGGAAATCTCAAGATCGGAAAATCGCAGGCTCCGGTCGGCTTTGCTAGTTCTACTGCTCTATACCAAAAGGGAACTGTGCCAAGTCTGATAGAGCGAGCTCATCGTGTGCCAGACCAACCCGAGGATTATTCGGTTCGTTCTACCCTCCGGTGTTCACACAACCGACGAGGCAGATACTATCGCTCATTCTCGCTATCCTTATCGCTGTCCCTTGGAATTTCCTACAGGAATATTTGCAGCTTGACAAAACTCGTGTAAGATAGTGGTTCCGATTGCTGCACATTTCCCTATTTCGAAAATTTCGATAACTTTCCTGCATTCTGAGCTACGTTAATTCCCATCATGACGTCAAATGTTAAAATACTTTAATGTTAAAGAAGGATATGGTTAGAATTATTGGTTGGTTGGTTAGCAATTTCAGGAAAATAGCAAGGTCCAAATTCATTGAACGACCTTCAGTTAATTTCCCAATTTTGGACTACTGCTAGCCGAATTTATAAAAATACCCAAAAATCGTTACAAATTTGTATTATTACTAACCCTTAACACGGTAAATGTATGTACTATGTATATGTATACTTTACTTTTTGTTTCCTTATAAAAGAAGCGTTCTTCTTGTGAAATATTGCTTTTCCGGTTTTTAATGTCAAATTATTTTAAATCCGCGAAAAAATCCGAAAACCATATATTCAAAAAAAATTACCAGCAGGCGCGAGTGTATGTGTATGTGCTATGATTAAAAAAATAACAATGGCCTACACCTTTTGAACGACTTGTACTATCGGTTTGAAATGTATCACGCAGGTGGATCAGTGGCATTCATGGTTGCGATTCGATTAAAATTTGTACGGCCATTCAAATTTAATAAGACATTCCTTCTACATTGTGTAAAGACATTCCGTTTTTTTACACAGTTTGCGTAAAATGCAATCTATCGGGCTGTAGTTTTCTACAAAAGGGAAGCTATGACCAAGGTTGATTGATATTTCATTTGAATAGAATTGTCACAAAGATTCGAAAGTTATGATATTTCAAAAATATTCACAGTAAATTTAATTTTAATCATTTGAAAACGGCTAAACCGATTAAACTGAAATTTAGCATAAGGGTGGATGCGATACTACCCTTTCATCGTGGTGAAATTAATCAAAATCGATAGCCATTAAAACGTTATTGATTAACACTTTTTTCATAAATATTAAACGTCCTAGACACACTAGCATTACTCAATTTCGAGCTATTGAATTGAAACTGTCTACACAAGTGTATTTACGACCAAGGTTGCTTTGTATTAAGTTTCGTTCGTAATCACACTAATTATTAGTTATTTATACAAAAAATTACAGTTTTTGGAATAATGTTTGGTTGGTTAACTTTTACAAATTTCGAGCAGATAAGTTTGTGTATATTGCTTGCACATTGCTTCATCATTGTATTTCATCTTTAACGAAGCTTCCTCTACGAGTTAATCAAAATCGAGGAGGATACCCCACAAGAATACAAAGTGGATCCAAAGATATATATGAGATATATAACTTTTTTCGACAAAATGTATTACATACATCAGAGATATATCTGACGTATATAGGTCACGTGAACGTATACAGGTATATCCTGCATATATATCAATGTATCAGGTACATCCTGTATATAACTCAATATTTATAATATTTATAGTATCTCAGTATATATCTCAATATATACAGGATACATATATAGCATATACTTGTATATGTATCGATATATATAAGATGTATACAGCATATACCTCGATATATATGTGTACACCTGTATATACAGGATATATCTGTATATATCTCGAGTATTCCTCAGTTCTATGAGGAACTTCTTCATGAAGGTGGCTTTGTAGAGAATGAAAAATAATAAGGAAGCGACGTGTAAGATTCTACTTTCGAGGCTTTTTTTTTTAAATGTAAATAGTATTTAATAATGCTTCAGCGAGGAATAAGGACATAGAGTAGCCCGAGATATTAGGGAAAATAGGTATGAGCCAGAAATCTGGAGTGATCTAAAAATTGATACCATTTCAAGATGCTTATTTCATTGAAAAATTTATTTCTAATTGATATTTGTTGAAAATTTAAAGATAAATCGAGTAGTTGAAATTTTTATTAACATGAATATACAAAAAAGAAGGCTTTGTTACTCTTACATAACCAACTGCACGGTTAGATACTGTCAGGTCGATTAATTAAGTTGTATCAACAAATTAGTGGATTGGACATAAAAATTAATTAGTTGTGTCGATAAATTAGTCGATTGGACCTACCAATTAATGTGTTGGTTCAACAAATGTGATCGTTTGGAGTGTATTTAACCATACAGTTGGTTCGAGCAAACAATAATTTCATGCCGTTTATGCGAACTATTTAAATCTCACCCTTAACATGTTTTACTATTATCCTTGATTATCGCGACTCGGTCTCAAAACATCCTAAGTTGGGTTCACTGCCTTATTTCATTTAACTGTAATTGATGTGTCATATTCGTTGATCGTAAATCCGGTAATAAACGGGAAAAGGTCTCGTCGGGTGACCTTTTTTTTCTCGTTGAAATGATACTTAATCGTTTTACTTTTATTTGCGTTATAAAAACTATGCAGGTTATGGTATACAGCTGCGCTAATGCAATCTCCTGTTTACCACCAGGGTTGCGCGAAAGAAAACTCGCTCGACATACTCGACGGGAAACACGAGAGCTCGTACATGGAACACGCTCGACGGCGTTCTTCGTGTCGCGAGGCACACGAGTAGACCATAAATATCGATTCATTTCTATCTATACAATATACAGTCGTAGCGTCATTGTTGATTAAAGATTTTTGTGTTATTTTTTTTGTGTTATCGTCTTGTTGTTTGCTTGCTTCACATCAAAGTTGACTAATTGCATTACAATATTATCTTTCGATCGAATGTATACTGCACGCGGGACATTTTCCCACCGTTCACTGACTCGCCCGTGGATAGGTGGATTTTTCTCTGAATTTATAGAATCAATTAATTTATCTATTCTCTCTGCTACGTCGTTGGCATTTTATATGTTTGTCGAGGTGATGCTGTTACACGTTTTCCCATTGACTTCACAGACATGCACTCTTATTACTTGACGCAACTCGGGTTGTGGCTGCGTAGGACACAGATTTTGGACCAACAATTTTGTAGAAAAGAATTTTAACGAAAAATAGAAGACAAAAAATGAGAATGCATTCGCTGGAAATGTACGTCACGAATCCATATAGCGTACCGTACTCAATATATGGTACATACAATATCGACAGATCGATAAATCGCGAGTTAATACCTCTTGAGTATGAAACTGGTTTGAAGGAACATTACAGATCTTATTGTTCAAAGTCGTACAAGAGCCTCTTGGCCCAGTTTAATTTTATATTGAATACCACCCTCGAGGGTGCCGTTTCAACGTTTCCGAAGCTCATGAATCGATTCAAGAATCTTGCTGTTCATTTTTTGTACCAGAGCCAGCTAAATATGCAGCACGACGGGATATTGGTATTGGATTCTGTAGTTTTAACACGACTTTCGTATTACTGTGAAAACGTATGACCGTTATAATCGTAGAATCCCTAACTGGCATTCACAAAAAAATCTTAAAGATTCCAGAGAAAAAGTCCCATGGCAATAAGTAAATGAAAATATATTTTAACGTTGAAAATCCACAAACAGGAAAGAGATTTTATCTGCGCTCATGCGTGTTTGGTGCGAGAAAACGATTAAGCTACCCACTTTGAGAGAGAGTACAAGTTTTAGTTTAGCAAAGTGAATGAGAGTGAAAGATAGCGAATGTAAATTACAAAAATAGTCTACGAATAAAGAATATATTTACTCTGTACAATGTAGAGGAGTAATATTTTATGCGTAGATACATGTCGAATGTTGCTTTTTTTTTAATTAACGAATACATCTTTCTTTTTTATTGTATACATTTTTTAATAATATTTTGAGCTGTGCAATATGTCTATTAGGGAAAATATGCAAAGATTGGGGAAGGGTTAGGGGTGTACAGGGGCAACACCCTCTTTCACTGCACAAAACTATACTATTCATAACAACTATAATGTAATTATATACGATTATAGTTGTTGTTATTCAAATAAATAAATAAATAAATAATAATAAATTAAAATCTTTATCAGATTTTCTGTAATCTTGACTAAAAGTTGTTAAAAATAATATCTAATAGATGCACAAAAAACAATATAAATAAAGATGAAATGAAATAGTTATTTCTGGTTACCATTGATGATTGAAAAAGATTGTTAAGAATTAACGCGATGGTTGAAGGTAGTTCATTTTATTCTCTAGGAACGTGTAAAGTATAAAGTCGGATTAATCGATGAGGAAGACAGCTTCTCTCCGCGCTTTTCCCATTAATTCTCACTTCATTTAATCCGTACCAAAGAAAAGATTCGTACAAATTACTCTGTTCGACTTACGCGCCTGAGCGCACATCGGGGTGCTGGGATCGATGTTGCCGATTCTTCAGTCTTTTTCTGTTGGCGACGACGCAAGATGCTCTCCTTCTCGGAAACGCCGAGATAACTCGGGACAAAAAGCCCTAAGGAAGAATGAGTGTAAGTTAAGGTCATGAAGAGAGAATATTGCAAACGTGGTGGAGAGGGGATAAGAAGGAAAAAGGAAGATGAACGGGAAATGGAGAAGCTCGTGTGACGCAATGTGCCAAGTCGACAGAACCGAATCACTCGGTCGATCAAGTTCTTTAAAAGATACAAACACTTTTTGGTTCGCTTTCTTATAGCAAAGTTAGCAGTTGTTACTCGATCATCGTGGTAAGATTAATTAAAATCGATAAAGTCATGCAAATGTTATCAAAGTTAACAGTTTTTTTTTACCAAGTTTGCTTGGTATTCATGACTATTCACCAACTTTCATACATTTCTAGCAGATATAAAAGCTATAGAGTATAAAGTATTCAAAGAAGCGTGCAATGTAGGACCTTGCTAATTGCTTTCTCATTATTTTCCAATTTTAACAGAAAGCTTCCTTTACGAGGAACTCAAAATCGATCAACACATTTCCTCATAGGTAACTTTGCGAAAGGTGGAAAATAAAGAGGCAGCTTTCTTATTATAGTAAAAATTGTATATTTAAGTTTCCGTAACATTTAGAAATATTATGATCCGTTTAAATATTGCACCTCAGATGCACTATACCCTTCCATTGAGACTTCAAGGGGGTCAAATACGCGCGATAGAGCCTGCACTTGTGTATTAGTGCAGACCTTGCTCTGTGTATAACGCTTCACCGATCGGCAAGCAATGTCACATGGAATTTCTTTGAACTTACGTCTTGTATACACCGTAGTTCGTAGGCATTCGTTTCAAATATATTTTTATCTTTTTAACGCCTCGCCTGTGAAGTAGGAGCACTTTGTAATAACGTACTTTGTCTATCATGCGCCCGAACGTCCTCGGATGCTCGATTTTACGAAGAGTCGACTGTACATATATTCTGGCTGCGAAAGGTCCCTAAGGACAACATTGATCGTCGTGCTTTTTGTTTGAACAATGAAGCAATATTCTATAGAAAATGTTTACTCGACACGTAATTCCAATATCAACCACAGAAATTAAAAAAAAAAAAAAAGGGTTGAGTAGAACTTTGCTTCCTCATTATTTTCCAGCTTTCAGAAAGCCATTTCTATGGGAAGTTTGTTGATTGTTTTTGGCTTTCTCGTAGAGGTAGCTTTGTAAAAGGTGGAAAATAATAAAGAACCAACGTGCATTGTTCTACTTTGCAGGCTTTTCTAAAGCATATTTACGGGAATTATTCGTACTCATGCGGTAAAAATTATTGTTAAATGTAACATTTGTTGACGGGTGGCGACATAGTCCCATACTACCAGATGGCTATGGTAGTTTTACTCCAATATATTGTTGTTCTTACTAGATCCTTCTCACCGTATTGTTATATATTTAAAAAATTGAACGTTCGACATGATTACAAATAACTGAAATATTATGAAAGAACAGTCTACGAATATAGAAATTTATGGAAATATAAATAAATTAATATTTTCTGTCTAAAAATCATATTCGGAAGATTTTATTTATGTCTGAATTATAGTTTCACGATAAAATGTTCTTTAATTGAAACTTAATAGTAATATTTCTATGTCGATTAATTAATCGATAAAACTATTGCGATCTGAGTCTGCCAAGTCTGTCTAGGTACAACGTGTTATTCTACAGTTGATTCATTTTAAAAAAAAATAATTTTTCTACTTTTAAAAGTAGCAAAGCGATTCTGAACAGCCAACTACAGCATACTCCACTTTACAGAGGACAGGTTCTCGTGATTCACTTACAATGTGAGCTGTTTCAACCGCAACATATATACACATGAACACATAGAAAGTCCAACTGCTGTATAAAACCCTCGTCTCTGATAGTCAGTTCGCGCACCCAGAAGTTATGTGCATTACGAAGCGTAATTACCGTTGAAACGTAGTTACACACGCTGTAATTCTTCGGTTATTTCGTGCAGGCGAAAGAATGTAGCAAGAGGATGGGGCGTATGAGAGAAGGCCTAGTTCGGTTGATTGGCTATGTGCAATGGTTCGTCGACGATGGACCGTCTGGTTAACGAGCATGAGCCACCGATTCACTTTTCTCTCTTATACACTCTCACGTATTTTCCACAGTATAACTTTGTCTCTGAGTTTACTCACTGTTAGCTGGTAGGTCGCTCGAAAAAGCTGGTTTGTCAGTGATGCCCATGACGATTCAGGTAACGAGATTCAGCCCTAGTGTACGTGACTCTTTTTGTCTCGGGTAACATAATAATTGGCTGGATAGAACCTGAGAGTCGTCGACATTTTTGCTCTCGTGGAGACTACAAAATGGAGTGATTTAACATATATAGCTTAAGAGAATACGAGAGAGCAGCTGTACTGGAAAAAAGAAAACGGTAACGAGATAAAACTTCTCAGGCCTATTGGATAATAAAATGAAGTAAAATAGTAGAAAAATAAAATAGTGAAGAATGTTAAATCTGTCTGTAAAAAAATTAACACGTTTCAACGACTCGATCATTTAAGGAGGTACGACTATTATTTAGGATATATCTGAAATAAATCTACTTGTAGCTATCCCGATATATATCAAATATTATAATTTTTTATTGTGAATGTTACTCTTATTTTATTTTCCTCGAAAACTTTGATTTTTTCAATGAACTTTACCTAACTGATAATGCTCCAGAGTCGTTGATAGTACTATCAACGACTCTGGAGCGTTATCAGGCAGTTACAATTTTTTGATAATTGGTTGATCGTCGAAAAAAATCAACCCAAAAAAAATCAACTGGCATGATTCTATAATTATCATACGGTTCACGTATGCTAGACTCATGGTTATGAGCCAGAGCTCATGCAGATTTGTCGTTAATTTGGTGACTTCCCATGAATCTTTTCCTAACGAACGGTTGATCAACACCCTATAAATTTATCTGAGATTAGTAACTTCCGAATCACATTCGCAGCGATTTCTTGTATTTCAGGCGATACCCCATTCAGGCGGTACCCCATTCCTCGTTACTTTCCACCGTCATAATTTCTTTTTTTTCTTCTTTTTATAGCCCTAACAAAATCTTGATGTAAACACAAATGGCTGTTGATTCAACTTAAGTGAAAATAGATCGTTGCCGTGATATACCATAGTTCGCGATGTCGGCACTGTTATCGTTTTCCTCCCGCAAAATAGGGACGAAAGTGAAGCAATTGTGAACTGCTTATGCGCGAATCTATATTTCCAATACCGCCATGAAATTGGTCACTTTTGTGCCGCAAAACTGTTATACAAAAGACGAGTTTTCATGCACGTATTACAAAAATATTTTTTGTTTTAAAATATAAATTTTGACGGATATTCCCCATTGCCTTTTCTATAAATGTTAAAATGTTTGATACATGCATACATTGCATGCATGAACGCGTTGCTCTATTATGAAAAGCCCTTCGATGATTGCAAGAACAGCGGGGAAACCGGTGTAGCCATTACAATCGAATTTTCGGTCAATCACGAATTCCGCGATTGCACATCCGATTACTATAGGTAATTGATTGCTCGATGAGAAGAGGAGCAATGCAGAGAATATTAGGCAGACTGCGGTGTTAATCCGCATCAACGCGAGGATATGTATATTACAAATTTATGAATATCGACGTTAATATATCATCATTTACAGTATATTCAATAGCACAATATAGTTCAATGAAAGTGTAGATTAAATGTTTCTGATAAATCTTCATCCCAACAGCATCATAATAGTCAATGGGGCGATATACCTCACGATCAAAAAGTACCCGGGATTTGTCAATAAAACGAGCCACCCTTGAGATATTGTCAAAATCATTTTTTTTCTAGGTTGGTGCATCTGTCAGTTGTTTACATGTCACTCTTAAGCGCAATGTGTCAGATAGTTTGTGGGTAATAGCTTTGTAAACAAGTCATTGTTTGGTGTACTCTGCGAATTTCGCTATGTTGAATTTAGTTGAGCAAAGAGGGTGCCTGAAATTTTGTGTTTCTAACAAAATATCATGTGCAGAAGCATTGAAAATGTTAACGGTAGCCTACGGGGACTCGACAATGTTAAAAACACAAGCATACGATTGATACAAAGAGTTTAAAGCGGGCCGTACTGTGGTTGATGATTTGCCTCGTTCCGTTCGTGCATCTACCTCTGTGACTAACGAAAACATCGAAAAAGTTAAGAAAATTGTGCTCAAAGATCATCGTGTGAGCATCAGGGAGATAGCAACCGATCTTGGTGTATCGTTCGGATCGGTGCAGAGCGTTATGCACGATGTTTTGGGCATGAGACGAGTTCAAGCGCGAGAAACAACTCGTGGTTTCTTCACGATGACAATGCACCGGCTCACACATCTCATCTTGTACGGGAATATTTGACCAAAAACAACGTTAATACCGTTCCGCAAGCTCCGTAATCACCTGACGTGGCCCCGTGTGACTTTTTCCTGTTCTCATGACTCAAGTTACCACTTTGCGGAAAGCGTTTTGAGGCGATAAAGGAGAATTCGCTGAAGGCGCTGAAAGCGATTACAAAATCGGCCTATGAAAAGTGTTTTAAAGATGGGAAGAAGCGTTGGAATATGTGTATTGCTTACGATGGAGATTACTTTGAAGGGAGTAAAATAAATATCGATGAATAATTGAACCGTTTTCGTTTTATCGACAAATTCCGGGTACTTTTTGATCGTAAAGTAGCATTGAACGTCTCGCAATAGTTCATAATTGAAAAATTGATCAATTTTCCAATCAATTTAACTCAACAAGAGTAACATTGACATCCCATATTTGGTTAATTCCTCGTGATATTTCGCGATTCCATCGATGATTCATGCTACACAATGCTCTATAGCTACTGAGCTGGCTGCGTGGCCCTATCTCTGAGGGTCGCACACGGCTCTTCTTCATTCAGCCGCGCTGATCCTCATGATGTGATCAAATAATGTCGGGACGGGAGAATCCAACCAAATGGCAAATTTCATTACTCCACTAAATACTAGCGGGCGGCGAGCAACCGCGAGTTCTGCATGCATACAATAACGCGTATGCCGTGCGTCACTATTTTAAATGTTCAATGAAAACGTGCGCCGATTCAATGAAACGGTGTGTAATTAATTAATTATTTTTTTCTTATAATTGTCATACGATTAATTTCATTCCGGAATTAATTAAATTTTCCTATTATCGTCAAAATTCAATTTTCTATATTATTATTATCATTTTTTAAACATTTTGTGTCCTCAATTTTTTAATAGTGAATCGTTATACCGGTAGACACGTCTATGGAATAGTGCGGTCGTCGGTATAATATTTAGAAAAAATTGGTATTGGGATCGTTTGCCAGTCAGGTGTTAGAACTCGCGTGAGCGAAGTAATAAACACGAACATTTGTATAAAACAAGGTATTTGGTGTTTATTATAATTGATGGACGAGGTCCGTTCAATTATTATAACGAGAAAAGTACAACAACATCGACGATAAATAATGATATCTTCGCGCTCATGAACCTTTTGACGAGGAACCTATCGTATTATCTTGTCGCTGAAGACTGTCTTACTGATTTTCATGAATGCAGTTGCTCGCTGCTGTTGCCGAATATTATTGAGTTGCATTATTTGCATTAGCCTTTCGCCAATCGCCAGTCAAGTCGTTTCATGCTGCTTCAGCATTCCTCCGTAGCCATCTTCTGCATTTGCGAATCATTGTAAATATCGGAACTAATTGTTTGAACCAATTAAATGAAAATTGATTAAGCAACCAGGGCTACCATTACGGTGGCGTAATTAATAGCATACCAGGCTCGAATTTTTTTCGCAGTTCCTTTGTTAAAGAATCGTCGAATCTGGTTCATTAATCAATTTTTATTTAATTGATTCAAGCAATTAGATTCGATATTTATAATGATTCTCAAATGCGGAATTTGAATGTGGCCTCTCGTTCCCACGCTTAGAATCGTGGTCACGTATCTCGCACCCTGAGTTGTGTTTCGGAAAAATATCCTTCCTACTGACCGGACATAGATGCTATATTTATATAAAATGTTAAATCATTATATCTTATTATAATCGGTTAAAGACAATTTTATTCAATCAATTATTATTAATTTGATAAATTAATTATTAGGTTTTTTAATGGTTTACGTTATCAAATACAGTACACTTTCTCTAACTCAACGCACTCTAGTAGAACATTTCCCCTCGATTCTCTCTGTAAGAAAAGCGCAAACGGGGTGGTCGTTACCCCCACTCGCGCTCACTCGTACCCCTGCCGGACTCCGTCTTTAACCTCCAAATTTGCGCCTCAAACAGCGGCAATGGGACTCTCTCTAGTAGCACGGAAATCCGGTTCCGACTGCGTTGAGCTAGAGGGAGTGGACTGTAGTAGATTATGCTACAAAGGAGGAAAGTGCCCGACCTCGAGGGTGAGGTTTCTTCCCGAGCGCAGTGAGGGCAGCACTCATACGAGGTCACAATCAGGATTCCTCTCGCGTAGCATACGATACTTTTTTTCCGACTTCGTCGAAATGACCACATTGTTATGCGTGCAACAGGGCAGTTATTGTTACAATCAATGTAAGTTAATGAAAATTAATGACAACACGGTCACTCCGCTCGCGTTATAGGTTATGTCGCGAAGCGTTCAAGGGTAAAGCACCAGCGGGGGTTGTGGAGAGGGGGGCTGAGCCTCTCCACTGCATAAAAAAAATGTTAGGTTGACTAAATAACAAGCCGTGATCGGTATCCTTAAATGTCGAAAATTCGAAATTTAAAACACATGGAACGTTTTTGGCTGAATTAAATTCAGGTCAATGATCAAGATGCTATATCCCATGTGCAATTCCAAAACGTTCATTGGATATTCCGTATGAATGCGTATTATTAATATTATTAGGACGAGTGTTTCTCGATCTTCGTCCGATGGCGCCACCCGAGGACCTTTATTTTTCGCTCGGGCAGTCTCTCAGTTGTTGCCCTAGGGTAGAAAAGTAGCAGTTGTCAGTCAAGTACGCATGCGCACTAGTTATAGCTCGAAAAATGCCACTTTCGGCCCGCGTTGCATGCGGTCATTTCAGCGCAGTCGGGAAAAAAATAATATTTTTTATTTTATTATATAATTTATAGAATAATGGACGGAAAAGCGTGCGTGACGCGCGGTAGGTCATACATATTGCACAGTCCATTGTCAACGAACGGGCATCCCGTGCGTTGACGACGAATTTATTATTCAGTCGTAATTTGGAAACTCATTCGGTCGCCCTCAACATATTCACCGTTCATGCGTATCGTCCCGCACTCTCTCATGCGTCTTCTGCCGTATTCGATAGTTTATTCCCGAGCCTTTAATAATTTACGTATCCATGATCGGATATACAGCCACGACTGGATTGTTGACTGTTACTCTCGCTATATTCAGAGTTGAATCGGATATCCGATATACGATAATCTACTATATGCAGAAACACGTTTTGTATGATCCCATTACTTTGATCCATTCGTGTATTATTGGTATACTTGTAACATTTACAACCGAGAAAATTGTACTCAATATTTATTACGTTTGAAAAGTGAATAACCGTGAGAGAAATGCCGATGAGAAATATACATACTTCGCCATTTCAAATAAGCGATCGCTAAAATTATTTACTTAACGGAGAAAATTATCAAGGATGATTTTGCTTCCATGTAGAGAAAGCTTTATTTTCATTAAATATTAATATCAGAATATTTTTAAACATTTGAAACGTCCAGAAAATCGGTTTATAAAAAATATCCAACTTCCGTGTGGACGCGCGCGAGTCTGCTAATATTTTGTACTCGAATAAAACACAAATTACCCTTTATTCGTCGAGATTTGCGTTACAATCGTTAAGATGGTTGACATTTAATAACATTGTAATTTCTTTAAAAATGTCGGTGAATGCGATAACTGGAACACTTTCCAAACGATCGAATTGAAACTTTGTGTAAATCTTAAGTTTAGACCAAGGATGATCCTTGATTCAAATTTTTTAAAAGTTACGATTACGGATTGAAGTAGAAAGCTGGAATTTGTTGAGCATGTCGCTCAGGTACTACCTGATCTGACTGAGACGTTACATTTTTTTTCAATGTTCATTTTTTTTTTTTTTCAAAATCTTAAACGACGTTTGCACACTATCGCATATGTGAATGTGAAGTTATCGAACAGAAACTTTCTACACAAGTGTAGTTACAACCAAGAGTGCTTGATATCGAATGTATTCCGAGTGTGCTTGGTATTCGTGTGTGGAATTGATAAAGGATATGAATAGTTATGAAATTAGTCTCTTTTGAAAAATTGTTTGATTCGATAACTTTTACCAATTTCGAGCAGATACGAGTTAGTGTGTATTTAAAAAAGTATTTTACACCTTTCACAAAGCTTTTTCAATGTGGAAGCCAATATCGATTACCATAATTCCTCATAGAGGTGGCTTTGACAAAGCTGGAAATAATGCGTCAACAATGTGAAAAATTCTATTTGCAGGCCATTTTCTCATTCTCTGATGGTAAATATTGGAATTACGTGTTTTAATATTTCGTCATATTCACTTTTATAGAAAATAAAAGACATAGGCTCGTCTAAATAGTTCAAGATTAAGCGGTGAACGGTCTTAACTTTATGATAATTATATTTATGATATTTAAGATTTTTACAATCCTTCTATTTCACTCTTCATTTCACACAACTATTTCTACTGACTCTTCCCTGTGACGCATCTACAGTTGACTTATGGAATGACCAGAGTCCAGAAATATGACTTCCCGCTCAACGATTCAATGCGGCCTGTCAGCGCACGGTCAAGCGATTACCCATCCGATAATTGGCAGTACGAAATGTTGCTTTATTCAGGGAACCGTCAAGAGTGACACGTTGATCAGACACGCGTCGCCGCCGGTCTTATAACTTTATAAAAATTTCCATAGTACGTACACTGAGTTGTAATTATTAATGTAAAATGTATGAATATTGTATAAATATAAATGTAAAAACTATATAAAGCACGGAAAAAAGGTAGAAAATGGAATACGATCTTAGCTTGGCGAGTCGACGATGCATAGACGCGCGCTATGTTCCTCGAGGACACGGTTGTCGATGATTTATGTATGAAGAGACGAGTGGGAACAAGCGCAGGTCTTGTGCTATCCAACGTAAAGCGGATATCCGTTACATACGATTTCATTACTTAGATAATACATATTTCATTGTAGTGCGTACCTACACTGGTACCTACACACAGTGGTAGGTACAGCTACACTGAAATAAGCTATTCCAGTTAGAGCCAACTGAATTTAGTTTAACCAGCGAACTTCAGCTGACGCAATGTAAATATAATTGAGCTAACTGTACACGGTTGACTCAACCTCACGTGAGGTTCGTTACACTGTTAAAAATGCAGGGTGTTAAAGGTGATTGGTGTGGATTTTTTTACCAGTGTTGATCGATTTGGTATTAACTTTAATAATTTTCACATTGTTAAATTCACACAAGCGATTGTGTTTTAATCCCACCTCATAATTTACAACATATATATGTTCGGAATAAGTAGATGAAAATCAATAAATTATCAGCAATCAATACAGAATCATGCCACGAATATAATACAAAAATATCCGTGAATTTCAGCCCGAGGGCGGTTAATTTTAAACAGTGTATGATGAAACTCACGAACAATTTGAGACAATCGTATCATGCAGTATTCACAAAGTTATGTTCAATTAGCTCAATTCAATATACTTTGAATCAACTGAATATAGTTTTACTCAATAATTTAGTAAATTTAACTGAGCTAACTGAACATAGTTGGGAAAACTTCGCGTGAGGTTGGTATGACGAAACTCACGGTGAACTTGAGTCAAC